>CM076260.1:106780803-107093303 GCA_038380795.1 Pyrocephalus nanus
CTTGGTGCAATGGAAGTGGGACATATACAAATAATCAGTGCTGCCTCAGAAACTCTGAAGTCTAAAAAGCTGAATTTCTGGATTTTTTTCCCTGAGAAGCTGTTTGAATGCTTCATACTTTTTCTGAACAGACCAACTGCAGTGGATTTCGTGTTAATTTAATGCAATTAAAATTTAAAAAGGATCCTTAATCTGAATATAAAAGAGAGTGCTTTATTGAAGTTGACTCTGAACTCACAATAGGTATATACTTTTAAATCTGGTTTTATGATCATGTTTCATTCAAGTGCTGTTAGACAACAAAGGAATTGTGTTTCCAAAAAAAGGTTGAGCAGTACTGATTAGCATTGCAAAGTCTGCATTTAACAAGATTAGTTTTTAAACTAAACCAGTATATTTTAATTTTTTATATGCATGGACCTAACGTACATCTCTTTATAGAATTTTAAGTATTTGAGACTCGTTATTGTTTAAAGAAAAGTTGCTGACTTCATCGCAAGTACAGCCTAGTAAAAATGGGGCCTGCAATAGTAAACTGTTGCAGAGCTGAGGCAGAAACTGGTAACCTTCTGACCTCTGACTTTTACTGGAAAATGATATGCAACATAAATTCAGGGGGCCTTTTTTCTTTCAAGTATGTATACGTATATATTCTAGTGGTCTGTTCACAAGGCTGTAGTTGAAGTGGTGTCAACGTGTTCATTAGAGCCCCTTGGTTTCAGAGCAAAATTTAAATCTGTGGGGTTTTTTTAAGGGTGAAAAAGCTGCTGTGAAAAACAGGCTTTGAACTAAAACATGGTGTTTTGAGAGGGTTTTTGTACTCGGATAGGGCTGTTCCTTTTATTAGACGGATGTGCGTGTGTTTATGTGGATATGTGCGTGGACAAAACAGCTGTGAGGAGGCTTGCCAGCATGCTCCTAGACTGCTTTGGAAATCGAGATACTCAGTTCCTGGTGTACTTTTAAAGGTTTTGTCAGGCTTCATTTTCTCCTAAATGTAACATTTTAGTAGTCTGGAGTCCCGGTCATATCTGATGTCTTATCATCGCCATCCTGGTCAGCTCCTCACAAGGTGCATGCTGTAAACTCAGTCAGGAAGGGTTTTGTAAAGTGAGTTTCCATCCTGAGTGCTACTAAATATCTGCAGAAGGACTTGTCAGTGATGCTTTATCCAGTTCTGGAACTTTTACCCAAATCCCAGTGGTTTATTGAGGCTGGAATTGCTGCTAGTGCTTGATGTGTTTTGTGAAGAAGGCTCATTGCGTTCAAACTTTAGAGAAGAGTAAAAAGGAAAAAGGGAGGGAATTTGCTAACTGGAACTCTCAGGTCAAATTTGGGAGAGGTGTTTTGGAAAGGAGACCCTGTCCAGAAGGTCTCTGTTACTAAGACTTGCCTCCAGGCCACTTGCCACCTGTGGAAATGGCATTGTTTTTGAGGAACAGGAATGTGGGAAGGGTAGCAGTGGTTTTGCTGAGCCTTGCTTTATGTCATGTTTATGTGAAATGCTCTGATGTTTGAGACTATAGGGGAATCTCATTTGTTTAAGCACACCACAGCTGCATGTACACCTTCTGTAAAAAAACCCAATAAAGAAAGTGTGATTTTTAGCCTTTCCCTATGGGGAAGAAGTAAAAAAATACGACCCTGAAGGACCAAAATGGAAGAGAAGAAAAAGATCGCAAATATTCTGCCTGTTCCCAACTGCCTTAAATTTCCAAATGCTGTGATTTGATGGCTTTTCTTCTGTGGCCTGATGTTAGGAGTGCAACACCGTGGTTAAACTCCTGTATTTACCTCTGCTGGGCACTTTTCTTGGCAGCAGAAGGAGCCAGCGTGGCACTGCCACAGCGACCGGGTGCTGTGGAGGGGTGGCAGCGAAAGGCTGGGGACCCCAGCTTGTGCTTGAGAGCATAGGAGTTAACTCGAGATGCATGTGTTGCGTGACATATATTCAGTATATTATGGGCTTCCCTATTTTTAGGAGTTTGTAGAAGTTCCTTTTGGTTCCATCTGTCATGAGCACGTTTGCCATTAAAAAAAAAAAAAAGGCAAATCTGATCACCAGAAATAAAGCCCTCTAAAACTGTCTGGTCTTAGGTTGTTCTCACAGCCTACTTCCCTAGTTGGGGTAGGTAAAGCACCTTCTGGGCCAGGTTTCCAAGCTGGCTGTAAGTATCACAAGGATGAACGTGTGAGCTTTGCATTTTCAGAGAGACACACAGGTTGGAAAGCTTAAGCCCTTTAGCAAGACTTTTCTCTCTTAGTCTTTAACCCAGACTATGTTAAGGTCTATTTTTGGACTTTTTGGTGATTTTTCTTCTTCACCTTGCTCATCACTACAAATCCTTACAAAGTGTATTTTTAACCTATTTATGTCATGATGCGCAGCACACATTGAATGATTGCCTTTGAAAACAGGAGAGATACTCTTTCCTGTAAACATTTTAAAGTCTTTTTTCACATGTAAATTTATTTACTTAGTAAATAGTAATGACTCCCAGCTGCTTCGATCTATTGCAGAAATCCATATTTAACTGCTAGGAAGCTGTTCTGGGGTCTCGTGCCACTGAACAGCAGGGTATGTTATTGCATAGCACGTTGACACAACCTCTTCTAAAGGCCTGGTATTGTGTCATCGTAGGGGATAGTTATAGTACAGGAATGCAGAATAATATTATGAAAAAGTTTTCCCATTGCTCTGAACTTAACGGGAAGGGCCTTTGAAGGTCTGCCTCCAAATGGTGCAAAGAGATCTGAATTTATGCAGTGGAGAAATAACTTGCTAAATCCTATTTAAAAGAAGAGAAGCAAATTCTTATGTACAGGCAGGTGAAGCTGAGTTCATGGCAGCACTATTTTATCCAATTGCATCTTCTAACTTGAAAAGATTCCTGTTTGGTGTATTGAGAAATCTATTTTGTCTGGTTTTCAAACAGTGAGGCCGGGAAAATGCTGAACAAAGCCCTGGTACAGTCACTTTTAATCCAGAGCGTAGCTCTTTATTTCCCATGTTTAGCTCTCCTACATGGCTTAAAAGAAAAAGCAAAATAATCCATCAGTGTCACCTATTTGTGCGTATTGTTTCTTTCCCATTTTCTTTTTTTTGTCCAGGCCTCAGCCTGGGTTCAAAACATTTTTTTAACCTCCAAATAATTGTTACTCCTTCAATCCAGGAGTAGAAAGCGGCAATATTTCTTTATAAAAATGTATCAATGGCTGCAACGTTGGGTTTGTTTTTTTGGTTTTTTTTTGGGTTTTTTTGCAGGCTTTTGTAGGAGTTCGAGCAACCCATAGGCAAAAAGGCAATCGGGTTTATTATTGCTGGGAATCTCCAGGCGGTTGTTTGGAGGCTGCAAAGGCAGGCGGCAGAGCTGGGAAGAGGGGGAGAGAAGGGCCACATTATGTTCCAGATGACTGAGCAAGGATTTATATACCAGCTCTCCTTTTTTTTCTTTTTTTTTCCTCCCTCTTTTTTTTTTTTTTTTTTTTTTTTTTAGCATGGGAGAAGAAAAGTAATAAGAGCGGGGAGGCATTTGAAGCGGTCAGATGGCTGATGACTAATGGGATAGGTGGGCAGGAGCCCGCGGATTGGGTGTCTTAATGAGCACATTTCGCACCGAGTTTGGGCTGCAGTTCCCCTTCACCTTTGGCCTTTATTGACCGAACTGACACTTCATTTTTCACATACTTCCAATTATGGCTGAGCTTAAGTGTTGCCCTGCCTCCTTTCTTTCTTGCCTATGGATGGCTTGAGAGTGACTGAGGCCACAGAAGATATTTTAATTTGAAAAACTACCATAGCAAGGCAGGTTTAGGGTGTAACCTGAAACTGCTGTCACTTGGCAGTTTCTCCGATGAAAACAAAAGTTTTAATGTTTCTTGTTTAGCGCTTCCCCCCGCCCCCCTCCGCCCCCCACTCCTTCTCCGTGGTGAGGTGGGCAATTGCTTTGGGAGCCAATGGATTGGTGACAGTTGTTTTCCTCAGGATAAATCCTTTCTGGCAGTACAGGTGTCATGGGTGGGAGTCACCCAAGTAAGGAAGCAATCCCAAGTAAAAAGAAGTGCTGTGCTTGAACGATGGCTTCTTGCTCCCTCCCAGCACGGCATCTTCTCAAATGGCTTCATGTGGTGTGATGCCCTGCAATGTCCTTTTGCTGGACGCTCTCCATAAGGAAAAGCAAAGCATTGTTGTGCTTGCACTTCTCAAGCCTTAGACCAGTGTGGGTTTGTTGTTTTGGTAATATTTAATGCATGAATGCAGAGCTGAGCGTGGCCTGGCTGTGAAGCTTTGAGAGGTGGCTGAAAATGATGGTGGGAGAGGCAGGTAGGATGAGGAGATGGACGAATCTTGCAGTCACCCCTTCTCAATGCAGGGAAAACCATGATATATCTCCCACTGCTCCAGCCTGTGTGCATTTCCACGTTGGCTTTTACATGCAGAATCCTTCCAGGGCGGAAATGTCTGTTTGCTTTTGCAGGGCTTAGGGGGTTTCGGAGCATGCGGTTTTCCTACCAAATGTGAATTCTGTCGGAAATAGTTGGAATAAGTTGCGCTCGCATGGGGTGGGTGGGTTTAAGAACAAAATAGCTGCTGTTAGACCTTCACTTCCCAGCAGCACCACTGGATTTTGCAGCGTAGTTTCCACTACCGGCTCTGTCACTTGAAGTTTGGGTGAGTAATGAGTGGACATGTCACCTGAGTGCTGGTGGTGATTGCTTTACATTTAAATACATGGAGACTATATCGACAATTATTTACATCCAAACAGTGGCCCCTAAACCACAGAAGTATTTATCTCAAAAAAAAAAAGTATGAAGTATTACCTATTTTATTATGTAGCCCTCTGGCATAGTAATGGCATGGCATATTTTTACTATAATATGGTAATAAAAGAATATGTAAAAGGCAGACAAAGGTTCTGTCTTTTCACTAAGGTGACCCCTGTTACCAAGTAACTGCTTTACTTATGAGCTTATTAAAAACTCAAAAAAAAATGAGCTTTTCATACTTCACAGGCATTGATGTGAAAATGAGCTGTCCTGCGAGTAGTTTTCTTGATCATTTTTAGAACAATTGATTAGCCAAAGAGCCGCTGTCATTAGTTGACATTGACTGATAGCAATTTGTCACAAGCTCCGAAGGTCAGCCAGGCAGTGGAAGCTTCGGCTTGTCTTTGATTGACCTTTTCTGATGCTATTATCATGCGATCGGTTAGACTGGATGTGACCCTCGATTAGAAAAGACAGGGCATTAGTCAACAGGGGCTGCTCCCTGTGTTTTTTCTGGTGCTTTATGTATTGTGAATCCCGAATTAAGCGTAATAGGCTTGTTTGAAAACGGAGCAGTATCAGTTTTCTTGCTGAGGCTCTGCCATCCCCTTTTCTTTTCTTGCTTTTCCATCAAGCGAGCAGTGCTCGGTTTGCTTTAAATCAACGTGAGCACCTGTACCCTCTTCCTTTGACGTGAGATACGAGGTTCAAACCAGGCCCATATTTATCTGAAACTCTTCGTGTAGGTGTGTATTCTTCAGCAGCACCAGCATTAATTATTTTTATCTCCCCAGAATCATGTTTTATTTTTTAACAGTGATTGAGTAGTTGAGGATTATGCTCATAACAACATGATGTCAATTTATCATTCTGCTCTAAAGCCGGGGGGCGTGAAACTGTTTTTTTCCTCCTTCTGGTTTAGGTTTTTGGTTGGTTTTTTTTTGTTTGTTTTTGTGTTGTTTTTTTTTTTTTTTTGTCTCATCAGCCTGATTTGGCTGTTAAAGTTGGATTTTGGCTGCATTGTCTCTGTGGCTCAGCTAGGCAGGGTTACACTTCCAGGATGGGAAAAGGGAGTGACTCCTCTCTTGGAAGTGGGTGTCTGTCGTGATTTGAGCATTAATCTATTCCCAGTGTCAGTATTTATTTCAATTGCTTGCATTAGCTTAAATGTCTGTTATTAACAGGCGTTTTTGTTTTGGCAAAGCTAACTTAAAATTCTTATAAATGTTGCTTGTTTTGCCTAAATCATGGGTAACATCATCGTAAATGAATTTTTTTTTCCTTGTAAAAAAACCTTCCTTCCTCCCTCCCATTTGCCTTTCAGGGGAAACCTGAATTTCTCTGTCTAAGCACCAACTTGTTTTTCAGGTCAGCCCCCAGAGATAATAAGCAGTTCAAAACCAGCACAACCGTTTCAGCACGGTTTAATGCGACTTCCAGTCTTTGCTTAGGAAAAGCTTCCAGCTGGGAGGGGAGCAGAGAGGCGATCACGTCAGGAGGCAGATCCTTCAGGCTGAAGCTATTGCCATCGCTGGCAAGAGCAGAAGGAGGGAAAAAAGACTTTGGAAACTGTTTACCTTTAAAGTGGCTGTGGAAATACAAATATTCCTGACTTCTCGGCCTATCTGTAATCAAGCAGCAAAAGCCATGTGCTGGAGTCCTTTTTTTCCTCCCCTATTTTTTTTTTTCTATTTTCTTGGCAAGTTTTTCTAAACTTAAATGTCTAGCCCATTAAACATCTGTGTGGCTGCGCAAGCTGATGTATACATAGATGTGTATTTAAGAACGTGGTCCTGACCCTGGAATGAGCATCCCATCAGTGGTGCAGGGCTTTTGCAGCCCCCAAAGTGTGTCTGCACAAAACCAGGTGTCTTACTGAGGTAAGACACAGGATCTTGGATATGCTGAGCAGGGAACAGTGGTGGAAAATGTCACGTTGCTAAATCGCATCTTGGGCTGTTATTGATGGGCATCTTTCTTTCCTCCCTGGATGGGGTAGAGAGAGGTTTGGTTGTAAGAAGTTGTAGAAATAGGTTTTTGTTTAGTTTAGAAATAAGTTTTTAGTGTCCAAGATGCCCCGTTTTAGCAATACCTAAGTCGTGTGTTTTCAAGATTGCTGATATGACTTAATTTAGAAACACAGTTACTTTATTCTGATGTGTGTTTTTCTGTCCTATACATCCTGGATGATTTTCACTTACGTTGTGGTGGCTTAAAGCCAATGAGCTTCCCCTATGACCCATATTAAAGGCCATTTTAATATTCCCATCTAAGGGCACCAGCTCCATCCCCATTTACCTCCCAGGTCCTGGTGGTTTTAGCTGAGTGCTTTGCTATCTGCTACAGGCAGAGTGACTTTAAGATGTATGTCATTGACCTCTTTAAAATGGAAGTTAAAAAACAAAAACTTGTGATCTTGAGATTTTCTTTTGAGAAACATTTTATCACAAGGAGTATAGACCCATAAACATGCCATGTTTCTGGATTAGTGATGCAATAGGATGTGCCATTGGGCTGCTTGGCACAAACCATTTTCCTATCTCTCTCATCAAATACTGTGAGGGGTAAACAAAAAGATGGCTAAGGTTGGAAGAGAAGTCTTTAAAATTAGTTGTGTATGGAGAAAGTGGGTGCTCCCATAATGCAAGAAGTAAGGGTGGGTGTTCACGGCACACGAGCTTTTCGGAGTGTTAGTAGGTTTAAAACAAACCAAAATGTTTTATGTGTTGGTTTAAACTTATTGCTACAGTGTGCTGAGGAGGTCAGCAGGGGACAAAAAGAGATTAGACCAATTCATGGAAAAATAGGTCCTTCTGTGGCTATTAAAAACGCTGGTCCAGATGCAACCACTGGCTCAGGAAGCTGCCCAAGTGCTGATTGTCAGAGCTGT
This sequence comes from Pyrocephalus nanus, assembly GCA_038380795.1. Lineage (NCBI taxonomy): Eukaryota > Metazoa > Chordata > Aves > Passeriformes > Tyrannidae > Pyrocephalus > Pyrocephalus nanus. Next base: position 106,788,464 of record CM076260.1, read on the forward strand.
GGCACAGCTGCATCTGTGTACCCCCCCTTTCCACAGGGTTTTCCTAAACACCCATTATTGTTCATGGGAGACACTGACACCGGATCAAGTTACTTGACACATCTCCTCTAGTTTCTATGTTAAAATAATTTTTTTATAATTCAATTCAGGAACTAAGATGCTGGATTTTTTTTTTTTATTTCTCCTTTTTTGATGACTATTGCTAATGCTTTTGTTGGGAAGAAAGCAGACATAAGCTTGTATTTTCTTGCCCTTACTACCCCAGTGGTGGGATGGTTTGACGCTATTCATTCAAATTTGACAGGTGATTGCTTCTGTAAATGAATGCACTCAAATCATAATTGTTGCAACAGAATTGTTTGATTACCTGGCAGTAGCCTCTTTCCTCTGATAGCTTTTGGATCACCTGTTTGCTGAGAGCATTTGACAGTCCTCATGTTTATTACCCAATTGAATGTCAGTAGCAATTGCAGCTAAAGATAAACGAAAATGCAAGTACTTGTTGACCTTGACTTTTTTCCACAAGATATTGGACTTGATGGCTCTATTGCTGTTCAACTGATAAGAGTTATAAACAGTAGTTGAAGGAAAATGTTTTATTCCCAGAGGAAAATACCAAACTGCTGTGGGAAATGGCATCTGACTAGCACTCTTTGCCAAATTTGCTTGGTTCACCTTCATTTAGGCTGTGGGAAAATAAAATACAAATTTCCCCTTTTATGACTTTAATATCTCTGCAAACGTGAATTCCTGCGCTCTTTGTAAAGTTTTGTTGGCAGGCTGTGCCAATAACATACAGCGAGCACGAGACCTCGCCGTGTTTTATGATGTGCTATAATGAGGATTCTCAATTCTTCCTCATTTTCGGGCTGATTTGATAATTACAGGGAGGGAGCAGAGCTTTCTTCTCCTATTCCATCAGAAGCTTAATATGTCTATAACCAGAGAAATATGTGTCTGCGTGTGCGCATTGCTGGAGTGGGGCTGTGCCGGTGGGAGCAGAGCCTGAGGATGAAGGCAAAGTGATTACAGGAATAGGGGAATGGTGCTTTCATAGGCCGTGTTTGCACCCTCTTTATAAAGCAAGGTCCCACATGGGTTCCTTTGCAGGTTTTTGGGAGGAGGGGGCCAAATTGGTGTCACCCCTCCCAGCTGCATTCCTGGAATGGAGGAAATGAGCACCTGCACTGGCAAATCTTCCTGCTATAACCCCTCCATATATATATTTATTTCTAATCCTGCTCTAATATGAAACCTGAAAGGAAGACTTCAGTGGAAACAGGAGCAGGCAATAGGCTTTGAAATCTTCCAGGATGAAAGTCATTGTATAAACATAATACATAAAAAGCACAAAAGACAGTGGAATTATATTCTTTAAAATATAAGTCCTTCCTCCCTTGGCAACTGCTCTGATAAACTCTGTACAGTATTGTAGGAGCTTGTTAAAGCACCAAAATGCAGGATTAAGCAGTGCTGTAACAGTTAGCCGAGTCAGACTAGTAATCTTATTGCATTGTATTTTTTTTTAGGTAAGATTAAGCCAGCATTACATTATATGTTTGTGGGCGAGGGGCCATTCTTCAAGGGATTAATTAATAGGATCAACGCTGTAAGATGCTGACATAATTTTTTCTAAGCACATTGATGCACACGGGCTTTTTTATTACGTTTCTTCCTTTTTTTTTTTTAATTTAATTTTAAATTCATTAATGAGGTGGGGACATGAATGAGGTGGGGACTTTCTCTGAGCAATCAGGGCAGCGCCTTCAGTGGTGGCGGCGTCAGAGCCACCTATCACCGTATAATTCACTGGGGACTGCTTCTCATTGGCCTGGTAACCCACTGGTTGGTGCCATGTGAAATACCAGAGGGAGAGGCCTGATATCCCTTCTACCTGAGCTGGTGTGGGATTGTAGGGCTCTGTGACTAAGCAAATGCCTGATGTTGCTCTGGCAGGTCTTTGAATGAGGGTGTGCTTGGTAAAAACCTTCCACCGTTCCGACTTGGCTCTTTCGCCGCGTTGCCTCCTCAGTGTAGCCTTTGGTTTGACACACCTGAACTTTTGTTAGTCGAGCCTGGAAGGTGGGAAAAGATGTGGGAGAGCACGGCTGGGCCTGTGATGTGCAGTGGGAGCAGTGTCACATCAGGGCAGGCACTAATACCCTCGGGCCCTCTGCAGCTTGGGAGCTTCCTCATTGCCAGGCGGTACCTCTGGCATCTAATGGCCATGGATTATGCATATAATTTATTTATATATTATAAATATTACTCCGTTGTAAGTATTTGTTAATATATTTTATTTTCTTCCTCTTGAGTGTTTAAAATCAAGCAGGGTTTGCAGTCAGTTTTTTGCGGTTGCCCTTTGCAGAAGTGTAATGTGGAAGTGTGGGGAAAAAAGAAAGAGCATATAAGTAAATAATGCAGGCGGAACAGACTTTTCAAATACTTGGCCCTTGTTTTCCTGTGACTGATTCTGTTCCTCAGGAGAGAGACAGCCCTTGCAACCTGGATGCTGTGTATTGTCTCAAGGTTGTGAGTTCATCTTTTGCAGGAGGGCAGAGTCTTCTGCGGGGAGACACCACTTACGTCCTTGGAAAAGAGCTAATGGTGGTGGAAGTAACCTAACTGATTCTTAAAATCTTCCCCCAGTGCTCTGAATAGCAGTGTCACATGGATGCATGCTAAATATATTCTGGAGTCTGTAGTGTCCCAATGGACCCCGAAGGAGGCATATCTTAGCTCTCTCTGGTCGACAAGTGAAGGTCATGGAAGCAAGGCTTGTAGGATGGAGAATCTTTTGTTGATCTCATTGCTGTGCCAAGAGGATCTTCTCCCTTTCTCCCTCCCTGGCACAACACTGGGGGACAAACCCCTCTGTGGAGCTCCCACTTGGGGCCCTGGATTATAGCACATGTGCTTCTGCATCAGCTGCTTTCCTAAAACAGGGGAAAGAGGGAATGGGTTCAGCATTAACTGAGCGGCTCAAAATAAAGTGTCATAATTTAAAATGAAATTAAAGTTTCAGGGCACTGTAACATCAGAGTGTAGCAGCCTCTTGCTAAAGAGCGGGGAATAAGATGCAGGCAAATGCAACAGGGGGAAAAAGAGACAACAAAGTGGAATTGAAACATGTTCATGCTGTACTCCTCCTCCCTTTGCCACATAGTAAAGCATCTATTTATCCTCTCCTGTCCCCTCATCCTGCCTGTGGCAGTGAGGATGCCCCAGGAGAGGCTTTTGCACAGGATTCTGCCTGTTTTCTTTTCCTGGTATCTGTCTGGACTAAGCTATGAAAATTCTGCATGAGGTCAGCTGTGTAAAAGCAAAACTAGTGGTGATGTTAATTCAATATAACTGTTGGACAGACTTGATGTAGTTTTGTGTTGTTGTTTTAGTTCTGTGATGGGTTGTAGGAAAGCAGAGGGCTGTTCTGTCAGTTGGTGAGCAGGCTGAGCCACAAAATCTTTGAATGTCAGCGTATAAATATTTATAGTTTGTGTGTGTATTTGTTCCTATACGTTCTTGGATGTGACTGCTTCCCACTATTACACATTTTTATTCTGTGAACCTGGCAAGAAAGGTGGTAAAACAACCACCCATCTGAAGTACAGGGCTTTTTTAGAACCTTTCAAATTTCCTTTACAAGGAGCATTGTGCTAAGTTCCTTGGCGTTACAGCTACAAGAAACAAATTAGGAAGCGGTGCTAACATTAGCATCTCACCACATATTTAATCCAGCTAAAAAACCCCTGAGGTGGCCATAATTTACCAAGTTGAACAGCAGACTGGCAAGCAGAGAGGGCTGGCAGAGCCACCTCATCAGGAAATGTAGAGTTGGTGACTTGCTTTAATTTAATCCAAATAATGTTGGTGACTTGATTGAATTAATCCCAACAAAGAAACCAGCTAAAAGTCTGCAGGAGGAACATGTTTGTCTGAAAAGCAGAGTATGCATATTATGCAATGTTACAGCATGGCTTTCCATACCTAATGTTTTAATATAAACTAGAAATGCTTTGTACAGAGGAATTGAAATTCCATGTGTTACCAATATACAAATTTTATTTACAGTTGCAGTTGGTGTAGGTGAAATGACAGTATTAAACTTAAAAATGCCTCTCAAGTTGATAAATGCCAACTGGATACTAAAGACATTAATACTCTGTTAAAATTAGCAGTCAATTTAGTTGAATATTGGAGGTTAGCCAGGGATGGATCTGAAGTTTTATTAGGTATATCGTACTGGTCTGAATACATCATATGCTGTTGCAAAAGCATTGTGCTAATTTTAGCTTACAAAGAGGATGAAGATAAACTGCCTGCTGCTAGTTTGCCATATGCTATCCTGGTGATAATATTCAAGTCTAAAATATTCTGCAGAGAGTCTTATTGTTTCACTGAAAGAAAAGTGGAAAAGAGTTAAGCAAATTTCTGCTCCGTAAATATATAGAAAATAATGAAATAAAGCAAATCTCAAATGCTGGTAGATGAGATCTGTGAAATTTGTTTTGGTTTTATTGGCTTTCATGGGAGTCAACAATTTGTTTTAGTATATATTTGATCCAATTTTATCCATTTCTCGCATGTAAATCTTAAAATCAATCTAAATAAAAATCGATCTTTGTTCTGGTAGGCAAAAATATAGTCTGAGTTGCTCCTAACTAGTTAAGCCTCCCATCCTTCAAGTTTAGTACAGGAATAAAGTCCCTGATGAGCTGATTTTTTTCAGGAGCTTCTCCTTTTGCTTTGTTTATTTAAAAACTCAAAACATATTCCACTTTCCATATGGGAAGGATTTTGCTTCTGTAACTTCACTGAGGAGCATTTGCCTTCTCCATCTGGCCCTGTGGCCAGGAGAGGGGTGCATGGGGAGGGGGCTGCCCTGGACCCCCGGGGTTAGTAGGGCTGGGGGGAAGCTTTGCATTAGCAAGTGGTGAAAAGCTTGACCTTCGAGTGACCTGGGTCAAGCAAACCCCCCACTGAAGTGTCCCATTTGGACATGGATACCTGTGGGGTGAGGGAGGAGATAAAGAACGGGGGAGGAAGATAAAGTAATCCCATTGACCTGGGAACTCCTCAGATATTACAAGCGAGGGAACGTCAGGAATAATAAAAGAGCGGCAATATTTGCCTGCCCCCCGTATCTGTGTAATGTCATTTCCAAAGGGCTGAAGTAGATAATAGCAAATGCGCTTTCAAGTATCAGATCAATCTCTTGAAGTGATGGGGAAGACTGGATGCTCTGATCTGGCGGGTGCTGGAGAGTGTAATACAATCCTCGTTGCAGCAGAGAGAATTGTATAAATGGACAAAGATCTGCTGATTACATCTTTTGCTAAAGTGTTAAGTAAAAGATCTGGCTGTAAGAGATGGCGGGTCTACTATTGTCTGGTCTTCTGACTTGTTTTTATAGGGGTTTTCACAGGAACAAATACCAATTACCAAAATAAAAGCAGGCGGTGTGGCCGGTCCGTATCATGGTAGGACACATGCTCTTGAGTCAGCGTGGGCAGGAAGCTTGGCAGGTCTGTCCCCAACCATTGCCATTGCATCTTTATCTCTCTGCTTCATTGTTTGCCACCGACTGCTTGAAATTCCAGTTTCCAAGTAAAAGCTTCCTGTTTCTTGCATTTACATTCAGTTTGGTAAGACATAAATTTAGCTATCTATCAAGGAGGGCTTTTCTTTTTTCTTTTTTTTATTTTCTTCTTTTCCTCAAGTAAGGCAAAATAGGAAGAGAAAATTAATTATGATTTGGTGATAAGAAGTAGAATTTTGCATTTTCCCAGATTCTCAGTGGCAGGAAGCATGAGGTTGTATCCTTGTGATAAGGTGATGGATGGGAGCTAAATTCAGCCTTTCCATCCTGAGTAATTTTAGAAAGAGCCCCAAAGTCCAGATCTCATTTAGAAACAGAGATGGCCACATTCAGCCTTCGTTAGCCATAGTTTCCTCACAGTAGCCTCACTGCTTGTAAGTTTTTACTGTTCTGTGCAGTATTCAAAGCTAATAGTGCTCATATTCTTGTAGTCTGCTCAATCCTGAATTTCCCTCCAGAGAGTTTCTCTTTCTCTCTATTGACTGTGAAGGGACTTGGGGAGGACTAATGGCCTCGCTCAGACACTTAGCTGGGCAGTCTGACTTAAATGCTTAGAGTGAGGAGGGACGAATCTGCTCTAAAACTTGCCATTCCTTTAGAAAGGAAATGTTTGCTCTGCGTTGAGAAGCAGAATAAAGTGGTTTGTACTGGTGAAGGTTAAAGTGAGCTTGGGCATTGAATGTGTAGGTGAGGCTGTGTCCTCTGCAGCTCCTGAGCACACTGGCCTGAGCATCTCATGACACTTGTTGTATTTGCAGACCTGTATGCATAATAAGTGTTCAAAAAGACTGGCATTTATAGAAAAAGACATGTATTTGATATTTAAAAAAATAATATTCAGGACAGGCATTGTCTGTATTCCCAGGCATAGCTGCCAGGAAGCCAGGTTTCCAGCTTTCCTTGCCATCAGGATGTTGCTTGCTTCATTAGTGCTCATGAGGTTTTGGTCGAAGGTTTTTGCATGACTCTGGGAGCTGAGGACTTAAATAAAAAATTTGATGGATGAGGCTTGTGAAACTTTGTAGCAATACTTTGCTCAACTTCCAACTAAAGGGTGTTAAGGTCTTGCGTGAGATGAAAAGCTCCATGAGGGAAGCCTTGAAGCAAAACCTGTTGCTGAGTTGAGCTGGTAGGAATGGCCGTACTTAGTTTTGTTGTGCCGTTTGGGCATGAGGTCTTTTGGGAGCTGGCACTGCAGCCGTCGGGACTTCTCTCCCCTCACCATCCTTATCTTCTTTTAAATGTAAAACCAGAGTTAAACTCATTTCTACTGCAAACTAACAAGATGTACGTTGGCCCATTGAAGTGCACTAATACGCATTCAAAAAGGCTCACTTGTCCACTTCGTTTTTGTCGTCGTATTTGTAGCAATCCTCACTAGCAGATGAGGTAGAGGGGTGAGTGGTTAATAATTTTTATGCAGAATATTTCCATTTTGAAATCCACTTTGGATGCTGTCCTGAAAAATATATCTGGATTGTGCCCTGTGACCCTCCTGTGCCCCAGAAATTTGAAATTCAGGGCTTGCTTCCTTGGGAGGCTGTGAGTACAAAGCCTAGGGATGGTGCTGGAGGTTTGCAGGCGTGGAGGGAGGGCGGGTTACTGGCAGCAGCAGTGTGGGCTTTCATTCAGCACCTTGTCAGCATGCCTTATCTGGGATCTTGAGGGATGGCTCTCCAGGGTAAACCCAGGGAAGGGAGCTGAGTGAGGTGTTTCCAGGGATGTCCTGGCGGAGGCTTTCTCATGAGCTGTTCTGCTTGCTCTGCAGGAGTCATAACCAGCCCAGATCCCTTCGGTGCCTCAGAATGTTGGGCTTTCTGGCATGTTTGCTGAGTGCTTTGAGACTCTGACCTCCTTATTTGCAACTCATGTCGTCTTTGAGTGGACATGTACAGCACCTACTGTCTTGAGCCTCTCCTTCCATGCTCTTGGATGAGGTTCATGTGCAACCTTAAATGTGCAGGAAGTCTTCTGTGCTGGTGACGGGTTAGCATAAGGGATAGTTTCCACATGGTCCTACAGGCAGTTGCCCTCTCCAGGTCAATATTCCCTTGTTCAGGTCCCTGCTGAGATCATATTAATTTCAAATATGGTGCTTATGTCAAAGTCTTTTCCATAAAAACTGTTAAGTATAGATAAGAATGCTTTTTAGCTGAACTTTGAGTTTCACCCCATGATTATGGATGAAAATCTCTGTCTTCCCTTCTTGTCTGCCTGGTCAGCCACAAATTGCAGGTGCAGCTGGTCAGGCAGTTAAAATGACAAAACTCAGAGTTGCTTTGCATAGAAATCAGCAGCACGATTAGCAATGGTTCAGAGGCTGGCATTATTGGTGACCAGATAACTGGCAGGTATTTGTGAAAGCCTTTTCCAGTCTCAAGAGAGTCACCTGTTTTGGCATCAGTGAGTATCTGTTCAGAACTGTGACAGGAAAGAGTGCGGGTCTCTGACTAGAGACTTGCTTTTCTGCCTCTCAATATGGAGACACTTGCCTGCAGGTTCTAAGAAATCAACTGCACAGCAAAAGTTGTGTATGGAGGAAGCAAGGAGTTCACAAACAGTTGGAAAATTATGTTTGCTCAACATGAAATGAGTTTATTAGAAGAGACTCATTCAGAGTGGAAACAGGAACTAGTATTTACTAGGATTTATTTGATTGTCTCAGGATAATTTGAATACAGGTTTGCAAGTATTTTCTTTCTTTTTTTTTATGCACATCTGAGCGTGTCTGTAAAAGACACATATTACAAAACTGTCCTGACCTTCATTAAAAATAGTCTGCTAATGTTTTGCCTGACTTTATCAAGTTGCAGCATGAAAGAATCACTCTGATTCATATTTTTAAGGGATGTTTTTGTGACCTCAAAAATTGATACTTCCTTAGCCAGTGCCAGAAAGCCCTTTCCGTGGTTTTAGTCCCCATTTCTTCGTCAATTAAGACTCAGGTGGCATTGGAATAACAACTGATTTTAAGAGCCACTTTAGCCACCTCCGTCATGGGGAGGAAGCCTGCAGAGCTTCTGCAGAGCCTCGGAACTCTGCGGTGTGACCTCAAGTGACCAGACACAAAAACCAGCGCACCTCTTGAACGGAAAGGTCTACATCATCCAAACTGTGCTGACTCTTGTCCAAGAACACACTGTTTACCTGTTCCTTCCAAATTGGTCAATTTTCTGCAATGACGAGAATTGAGGGTTGGGGGATTTTTTTTTTTTTTTTTTTTTTTTTTTGCTTATCTTGGTGCAACTTGGCTGATTTTTGTGGAGCTGCTCTTCACTTGCTTGTAGATATGTATTGAGGATTGTGCTTTCTGTTTTGGTGATTGAAGCTGAACATTCCCACTATTGACCTATATATACACCTCCTCCTTTGTGTCTGAAGGCATTTGCATATTCGTCTGCAGATGTGCAAGCTGACCACTTCAATCAAAAGCAACAAATCTGACCAGTTAACTCCAAAATGCATCTTGCTGAAGGCAATGTCTGAAAACACATTGCCATGAACATGAAGCAGCCAAACTTCTGTCTGGCCCTTGAGATGTGTATGCAGACCTTAATGAAGGGTGGGGTTTTCCTTACCCCAATAAATAGATTTTGTTTGGGAAGGTGAGAGGCAGAAACAGAGAATGTATTTGCCCAGTCCGAAATAAAAGGCTATTTATGCCTAATACATTGGCAGAATTATTCCAGAGTAATTCATCCATGAGAAAATATGATCCTTGTGTCACTGCCAAGGTCAGAGAGACCTATGGTGATCTGCAGAGTAAGTTCAGGTCACCCAAGTTAAATCTGCCCAGGGGCTGACTTAGCTCATGCACCACATTTTTTCCAAGATTAATAAGAGCAAACATCTTCTATAGATGAAGGCAGAGCTAAAACTGTGGTCAACTCTCTCCTTTGAGCCAAGGTCTCCTGCTTTTCCGTTCTCCTTTCCAGATTGCTCTTTCATTTCCTTTCCATTCTTCTCTTTCCCCGGCATTTGCAGGATGCTCAGAAAAGTCTGTCTTTTCCTTTATGGGACAACCAATGCCCATACAACCTTCCCTGATATCTGCAGGCACAGGAAGGACACGGGGACATTGCTGGTGTTTGACCTGCTGCAGCACTCTGTGTGTGTGTGTGATGTGTCCCTGCACATCAGTTGAGAAGCACATCTTGAAAGCTGAGGTGAAAAAGAGGGGGGGTACACAGCAGAAATATATTCCTTTTTAACCTCAAATGAAAGGGTACCATCTGAACAACAGGATATTTGGCAGTTTTGGAGGTGAAGCTGGTGATTTTGTAGGCACTTGGAGCTGCCTCAAGAGGAGAGAAGACTGAGTGGTGAGCTTGGCAGGGGAGAGTCCTCTTCCATCAGCAGTGGGTGGAAAGGGTGAGACCAGATCCTCAGCCCATGCAACAAGGATGAGGTTGTTTCATCAGAAAAGCAAAGTTTTTCTTCCAGGTAGTCTATACCTGCCATGGGGAAGCTGATGTTTGTGGTTTCAGCTTGCCAGAACCTGAGGTTTTCTTTAGCTTCCTTGGTTACTCATTCGTGTCATTTAAAGTACATCAAGTTACTGAAAACAGTCAGTTTTTGCTTTCTACGCATTTCTACTTCTATTGCTCTTAGAGATAATGCTGTGAATTGAAAAAGAGACACCAGAAATAATTCTGACTTGAGTTTTGAAGGATTTATGCATTTTATTTTTTTCTCAAGACACTGGATGGCTTTTTGCTGTGACCCAACTTTGCTGTTGGGTTTTGGTTAAACACTCTTATTGTGAAGGAATGGAGTCAAAGAGAGATGAGATGGAAATGGCTGAGTTAACTCCTTCCCATCCTTCATCCCTCTTGCAGTTGGAACTTTGGTGCCACTAGATGTAGTGAGATAAATAATAATCAAATTTTGGACTGCACTAGAAGTTTGTCCTTTCCCCCCCCTCATTTTGCCTATTCACAGTAATTCTAGGTAGGCGATATCTAGGAATACGTAGCAATGGAAGATTAAAGAGGTAAAAATAAGGCACACATGCACTTGTGGGTGACACTCAGGGGAAGTTTAAAGTGTCCAGCATTGATCTGACTTTTCTTTCGCCTTCATTGCCTGGCTTGGATTCTGACATGTTTGTTCCTGGACAATTTGCATTTGGATTTGTTTGTTTGTTTTAATTTGGGAAAAAAACCCACACCCTAAACTGTAAGTGCACTGTTAATCAAACATCAAAACACCAGAAGCTGTGATAGAAAGTTGTAGGAAACCAAAAAATAGCAGTGGCATGAATACATTAAGCTGGAGCTGAAGGGGATGTGCTAAGTGAGTAGGACTGAAGTGTCTGGAAGGACTGTCACTGCCTGCGTGCCCCTAGGCAGGGACCATCAAGGCACCTCAGCTTTGGTTCTGAGCCTGGTGGCATGACCACAAGGAGCAGGGTCAGGACCACCTCCCCATCACTGTTATTTCTCCAAAGGGCTCTTAAATCCCTTTTGAGTTTTCAGGCTCTGCTATAGGGGCTGGGTTCACACCAGATGCCTGGATGTGTGCAGGGGTTGTACCCCGACCTGTCCCTCAGTGCTACCCCACCTCTCCATACCCAAAGGATATCAGCAGAAATGAGAAAGTTGGTTACTCTTTTTGGGGGAAAGTGTTTGTAGCAGAGAAAGAGTTAGTGGCCTGATCACCATGGTAGTCATGGTCTGATCCCACTTAGCCTGTATCTGGGAATCTGGGCTCAGCCAGGGAATCTGGGCTGAGCAGAGGGCAGCAGGAGCTGTGTGAGAGGAAGCAGTGTGCTTGCTTGCATTGTTTTTTCCTACTATGGTCTTTCTTAAGTGGCACCTCATCAGAGCAGATTTGACTTTTGTGTTGGGAGAGGGACAGTCAAGTGGAAGAAAATTTTGTGTGAGCTTGTCTCTGTCAAATCCACTCCTGGCTTCTGCTCCTCCTTCCTAAGGAGCAGCCTCCCACTATTTTTACTAACAATCCAGAGTGACTGGCTTTTGCTAGAAGAACAAGAGCAGTGGATTTAGGGTGCAGGGCAGCAATGATCTGTGGGGAGAGCACAAGAAAAACATGATTTTTTTCTATGCCCTTACCTGAAAAGGTCTGACTGGGGGATGCATATGTTATAATTCAGGCTTCTGAGCACCCTAGACAGCACTAGGGCAGGATGAGGGTTGGAAATTCATGAGGCAGTCCAAATGCCATCCATTCAGTTCATGGCTGCAAATGTTTCTTATACTTGCATAGTAAAGAGGAGTATAAGTGTTTTGGGTCCAGCTCTTGCTTGTGTTCATATGTATAAGATGATGGATGGTTTTCAGCAATGGTAGAGATGTTGTTACTGTCAAAAGAGGAAAGGCAGATGAGATGGGGGCATTTTATTTTTATCCCTTTTAGTTCTGCCTTTTTCAGTTGCAAAGTGACAGCTGAATGTGGGGAAATAGAGTATGTGATGCAGTCACAGTGAAGTTCAGTGTTAGTTTTCTTTCAACTGTGTCTTGTTTTTTATCGGCAAATGTAACTTATGGACTGGGGACAGGGGAAATAAAGATGTCTTGGGTCTGATGCTACATTAAAATGGGTGAATGGGTTTGCATAGCCACAAGAACTTTTTCACTTGACACAAACCACATGGCTAGTTCCATTTGGAAATATCTCATTTGGGTTTGGTAGGTCATGAATCCTGACTTGCTTGACCTGCAGCTAGACTAAGTCTCTCCCATTCATTATGGTTATGTGACTCCTGTGACACTGGGGATCCAGCTGTGCAAAAGAGAATATGGGGCAAACAGTGTCTGAACTATAGTTCCTGCACTGCACACTGGAGCTTGGGCCAGCACTGATTGCTCTTGAATTGGCCCCCCAAAAAAATGCATTATTAGGTTCAACAATCCCAAGTATTTTGGTTCGTCTTGCCCAGCAATTATTTTTTTTTTAAACTTTTTCAATAGAAAAAACCTAATTTTGAATGGTTTGGGCAGTGTCAGGGATCTGGCACGTTTTCTGTGGTAAGACTTGAAATCTACGTCATCTTCTCCTCTGGAGCAGGCGTGTAGGTGGGGCCCAGGGCAATTTAGCTGTGTTTAGGGAAGGAAGCCTTCTGAAACGCTCCACATAAGAAACTGTTTCTACAGATAATGCGTCCCTTAGTTTATACGTAATATGCCTCTGATCTTTGCTTTGAGCCTCTTATAGCTGCTTGTGATCAGTCCAAGAGTCAAGTGTCTTAGAAGCTGGATAAACACAAAGATAGAGCCTGTTGTTAAGGAGCTATAGAGATTTACAGAAGTTGACCTTGTGGCCTTTTGGGGTATTAGTTGGGCATATTTCCCTCATGGCAGAGTGGTCCTGTGCTCCTGCTGCTTCTAGTGCTCCTGCTTTACAAGGGAGTACGTCTCAGCCATATGCCAGGGACTTTTCATGGAGAATGCAAACGGTGGGACCTTGAGCTGGGAGGTCCAGCACTCCTGACAGGGTTGGAGATAATAGGTTTTATAACAAAGACCTGTATTTGAACAAAATGAGAGGATGACTGAAAAAGAACTTCTCCCAAGAAGTGGTAGGTTTGTCATGGTGGCTTTTAGGTTAGGGGGAAAAAAAAAAATCCCAACTTTTTAAGCTTTTTACCTTTCTTGGTTAAAGCAGGATGTTTTTCTGTTTAACCAGATACTTTTCTGTAGGGTGTTTGCTTCCAGCTGCTCAAAGTAAACTTTTGTTGTTGGCAGCAGAAAAGTTGTTTGCTTCCCATACAATGAATTGCTTTCTTTTCCGTGTTTCATTCACTGTGTGATGCACAGCTCCAGAAATGCCTCACAACTTACCCATAGTAGCGGAGTTTTTGGAACCCATTAAAAGTTCTACTTTGTACAGGGGAAGAGGTTTCCTTAACTTCAGCTGTAAAAAGCTGCCAAAGAAACAAATATGACTAAAATCTGTGGGTTTTCCCCCCACTATTTATCAGTGCTGTTTTTACTCTTTGCATAGACAGCTAATTTGCTCTTTGCTTGCCTGAAGGGAATTCAAGTCAAAAAGGAGGGTCGAGTTACTAGAGAAAGGTGCTCCTGTCTCTGAAAAACAAAGTACAATGATTCAAGAAAAAACTTTGAAAATTTGTCAAATGCCAGGGTGTGATTTATACTTGTCCGTGTTACTCTATCTGTGAATATTTTTGTAGGATATTTTTGCGACTGTGTCCTTTAGTATCTTGTAAGTGTGGATACTGTCTATGACTGACAACCTCCCACTGTTTATGTCATGGTCTGAATCCTTACATGAAGTATGTACTGCATCTCCTTAAGAGATGTGTGCAAACCCAGACACAAGGTATTTGTTCCTTGCTAATGCTCATTTTCAACCTTGTTGTTCCTCATTAACTTTTTATTAAGTATATTTGAGAAGGTTTTCTCCTTAAGGAATATGGAAAAAAAAAATTCCTCATCAACACCACATTTCAAATTCACAAGCAGACTAACAGCATAGCTGTAAGCCATTTTTGGGGCTGTTCTGTAGGCCATTCAGTGTGATGAGGTGATTGCCATTGACCTCAGGAACTCCAGGACTGGGTGTTTCCATCACATCTGACTAACCGTGGATCCAAAACAACAGAAAATATTTTTTCTGATAAAGAAATTGCACAGTTACTTTATGCTTTCTGAAGTACCTTTTTGATGGGAGTCCCATTCTCAACTTGCGTGCCTTGCTTGTGCATTGGCAGCTTGAGAGCAGTCAGTGTGTTAATGTTAAATATGTAATATATATGTGCATGCATGTTTAAATTTTAAAATAATGTGTTTTGGGGAGATCTTCTAAACTTGAGGGCCTTTTAATGTCTGAAATTCTGTTTCTCCTGACTGAATAGGTGCAGCTTGGTCTAGCATCTGGGCTTGCACCCCAGACTGTGACGATGCCTTCCAGCTCTCTCCTGGCATACCTGAGCACTCAGCCCCTGTGCTGCTCAGCTTGCCTCCTTCCACACCTTGCTCTGAGCAGGAATGATCATTTCTGAGTAGTGAACTTGTCCTTCTGTACTTGTGGACATGAATAATAGCTGCCCTGACTCACATCAGAGTCATTTGGGTGTGACTTCGGCTCACCACATTCCTGTGCCAAGCTGGAGGTGGTTGTGTCAGAAACAAATTTTAAAAAAATATACATATTAAAAAAAATTTCCACATTCTTCTTTGATTGCCCAAGTCCATTCAGTGCTGGTGGTCTGAAATGACGATCCTTGTTCTATTTCCTGTGAACTGTAGTTTGTGGCAGATTCCTTCTCAATTGCTTTACAGAAAAGCTTGTTGTATCCCTCGACCTGCTTTTTGAGAATTCGTAATTTTGTACCTTATGGGAAAATTTCCCACATAAGCCTGGCTTTGCTCTGCAAAAAGTGGTCATGGTGGATTGTGTGGATATCCAGCAAACTGGAGTTTTGTTTCTGTAAAAGATAACATAGGTAGATCTGTGGAAATTTAATTACTCAAAATTGGTATGCAACATTGAAGAAAGGTTAAGGAAAGTTATTTTGCCACTTAAAATTTCTCTACTACATTATATTGCTTAAAGTTACAAATGAATCTGCCTTTCCAGTTACCTGGAAAAGTTACTAAAGAGACTTTGATTCTGGGAGTAGTTAAAAAAGAAAGAAAACAAGAGACCTATGGCTGGAGAGTGAACAGTTAAATATTTAGCTTAGATAATTTAGAATTTCTTGTAGCAGCAGAAGCAGGAATTTGAGGAACTTGTATCTAAATGCTTGTAAAAAAATTTATAATAGAATTAAAAAGAAATCATACATGTTTAGTCTTTCAGTTCCTAACACCAAATGCATTGCAAGTCTAGTTGTGACAGTCAATAGTTTTTGTCCAAACAGAGTGCATATTTAATTTATATTAGCTCATGAAATGCAGAAGTAAAGGCAAACTGTGAAGTTCTTCTGGGAGGCAGAAGCTGCTTTTAACAGGAGAGATCTGAACTCATACAAATAAGTTCAACATAGGGAGCTTCTAGAGGACTCTAATTTAGTCAGTCCACTTAAAAGTTGCTCCAGGCCTTTCCTAGGGCTTTGAGTGCACATCTTTCCCTTCTGTGAACTCCTTAAAGCAGTGGATTTAGATGCCTATCTGGAACTGGACTGCAAAAGCTGGAAGATGGTGTTCATCTTATTGTCTGGTAGACCTCAGCAAAGTTAGTGCCCTCCTCTTACCCCCTCTCAGCAAATTGATTAGTGAACCCCAAAACCTCTCTCAGGTCTCCTGGCAGAGGTGTGGGAAGCAGGCTTTTTAGAATAGTCTGGTTTTCTTTGATATAAAAAATACTTTTCCTCCAAATGCAGATTTGATACCAGGACAGGGCTACGTGCAGTGAAAAATAACCTGTTGAGTCTGGTGAAGGTACTTGTAGTAAAGGTGTATTTGGCACTTTGCTACTGAGATTTCTGGTCACTTGAAATTATATAAGGACCTTAGTCAAAAGAGTTACATGCAAAGGCATGGATTTTGTAGTCAAGCAAAAGGTTGGGATTTTTAGGATGTCTGAATTTTCAGCCTTTTTGAAATCTCCATGATTTGGGGTTGGGAATATTTGTGTCATATCTGGGCATTTCCTATGCTTGAGGTCTGAGGGTGGTTTTGGGAGCTGGAGTGGCTGAAAGTTGTCCATCTGTGCCACACTGCCTGTCCCTACTGTGTCGCAGGGGGATGACATTTAATTTGGGTTTGGTGTGAGAGAGAGGGAGGAGGTTTTGAATCACCAGCAAACTCCTGCCACAGCCATGGCTGCTGAGGGCGAGTGCCTGTGCCAAGTTGCTCTCCAGAAGCACCTATTTTGCCAACAAAGGTTCATAACATATCACCCAGGACAAAGAGAGTATTACCCACTCGAGGGGCTGCTGTAAACTCAGTTGCCCTTTGCTGCTTCTGCCTCTGATTTTTGGGGGAGTGGGAGGGGAAGGGAAGTCTTAAGAGGGAATGACAGCGGAGAGGGGGACGCAGTGAGAAGAGCCCCTGCTGGCACGGCCGGCCTGACCCATTCAGGAGGGCTGAATACGATAAATGCTGCTTTATCCTTTCTTGAAAGGAACAAGATAGCAAGGCCTAAATGCCTGGGTGTGCTTAAATAGGCAACTCTGGGACGCTGGAGTCGAGGGCGTTTGAAATCGGAGCTCCCCAACAGCCAGGGAGCTGCCACAGGTCACCTGCCTCGCTCCATGGGGACTGGCCCAGGTCTGGCAAGAAATCGTGCGCGGACGAATTGTAGTACAAATTCCTTTCTTTGTTGGTTGGCCTCTTTCACTAGACCATGGCCTATAAAAAATTGTGTAAAAACAATTCTTAAATATTATTTGAAAGGGCAAACGGCCACGCTGAAAGGTTTGACAGTTTGACATATAGCGCCTGGTCTTGCTCGCCAGGGAGCGGGTGTGCAGAGCCCGGGCTCTCCTTCTGCTCCTTACAGGCTCCGGGATTATTTTTTTTTTTTTTTAAACAGCATCTAGTTGCTGTGCAGAGTTGCTGTGCTCCCAGCAATTTGACAGGCAACGAGTCTGCTTCAGTGATCTTAAATCCTTTTAGACTAATTTGCGAGCGAGCAGAAAAACAGCTAGCACCTTCGGATCCAGCACTCAAAACCAGGGAATCAGGTATTGCCAATTAAAGTGCCATTTCCAACCATCATATCAAGACAGATTACTTGCAATTCCTCTGATAATGTCACGCCATGCCTAAAGAGAAAGCGAGATGGAGTTTCTCCATGGACAAAGGATCCGCGTGGGCCAAACTCCTTGGCGAGCGGGGCGGAGGGAGCGCGGTGGGGACTGCACATACACACATGCATATGTGCAGCGCAAAGGCGAGCAGTGCTCCCGCTTTGACCCCAAATAGCCATGGGCCATTCTGAAGAGCCTGTGGCCCCTCAGTCACTGGCCTACTAGTTAATTGCCACACGGACTTCGTGACACATGGGCAGATAATATGACATTTTCGGTTTCTGTCACTAGCAAACGCCACGGCGTTGCTTGCACTAGTTGCTAAGAAGCTGTCAGAAACCATTAGCAGCTGGCTAAAGTTGCCCTATGGCATTTCCTCATGGCATCAGCAAAACAAGCATAAATCACCCAGCGGAGCCTCCCGCTATACTAATGAGGCTGTAAGCTTGTTTATGGACTAGCATCATTTCTATGATTATTTCCACCTTTTCAGTTCGCCTTCATTTGGCGGCAGGAGAAGTCAACTTCAGGAACAGAGTCGCCACCGACATTTTACAAATGCGGTTCGTAGCTGCTACCGTGTGGCTGGTCAGTGGTGCTTCAAGTTTGTTTAGTGATGTTTAAAAGGAGGAAAAGGGGGGGGCGGAGGGGTGGGGGAAGAAAGGGCGGGGGGGAATCTCTGGAGACCTCACAGAGGTGAGTGTATCGAGTTGCAAAGTAGATGGAAATACTAAAATCCACAATTGACCATTTAGAGTTCTCTCTGTGGTTTCAGTCTTTACGGGATCAATTTTCCATTTAAAAAAAGTGGAAGAGGTTAAACAATTTACAGAAGTCTACCGAAGCATTTGCTCCAAGGATAGCTGGGCGCTTTCTTATCCTCTCCCTGCTTTTCACTTTCTCTAACTTGTGTCGGTCGAGGCCAGGGTTTATTGTTTTAGGCTTTTCTGAACATACACCAGTATTTACACTGGATTGAAAGCATTTGCTTCCAATGAAAATCTTGTCTTAGATTACAGCCCAGCAGTGTAATTTCCCTCCCAGATGGGAGTAAAGTAGCAGTATTTGCCTAAAAACAGTAGGAAGAACAAACTGTGCATTAAGCCAAGGCTGTTTTTGGCTTGAGCTAATGATGTAACAGAAACCTTTTATTTGGGATAGGTCACTGCCCGGGATTGAAGGAGGTGATCTGGCTCGCGCTTGAAAGGTTTCTCCATTGTATCTACATAAGTCTTCACTTAAAAAATCCTGTTCCTAATGCTTCTGCTTTCATACAGCAGAAATAAACAGGAAAGGTTCTGGGGAGTGTTATAGGTGGAATGCAGAAAGCTTTTCCTCCCCTAATGGAGGATATAATTCAGGTGCCCTGGAGGCATGCTTTCAGGAATTCTCTTGCCCGAGGTAATGGGAAGCTAAGGCTGCTTGAAGGCCTTGATTATCTATTGATGCACAAAGCTGGAAAAAAAGTCATCTCCCTTGGATTATAGTAGATATTTCCATAAATTATCAATGAGTCCTCCTCCCGTCAGGCATGAGGCAATGCCTGCTAAATTAATCTGAAGGGGGTTTGAAATGAACGAATTTTTAAAAAAATGAGGTGGGGGGAGAGGGTGGGTGGACGATGGCAGGGAGGTGGTGAAAGGCAGTGTCATTAGGTTAGAAGCTTTTCATTTTTAATCAATGAATGCGTAATACTTTTCTTTTCCTTGTTTGCCTCTCGCAGACAGAAAGTGGATTAGCCCGTGGAATTTTAAATGCTGTTGAGTTGTTTCCTTTGCTCATGTTTCTTTTATGAATTATTATTTTATATGGTGAATTGCTTCTCTGTATAAAAGCCCTTTTTTACATACTGGGCTTTCAAAGAATTTGTTGGATATCTAATTTCTTCATAGAAATCTTGTTTGTTTCTGTAACTACCCAAGGTTACCATTTCATTAAAGACACAGGCCAAGTCATAAGGACAGTTATAAATTTGCCACGGTCAGTAACATGCTAAAAATATAACACTAATAATAGCTTTTATTTTTTGGTGCTGAAAGCTGTTTAACAAATCATAATTTTGACAGTCTGCATCCTTTTTTTTTTTTTTTAATATATTTTATTTTCGTCCCTAATGGAGATAGTTTGTATTGAGCCCAATTCAGATGGCTTTCTTGATCTTTCTTGCCCAGGGGTGTAAAAAACACTTGCCTAATAACATCACAACTCCATGTTGCTACAAATACAGTGTCCTTGCAAGCCAAGGATATACCATTCAGTTCACATGCAGTGAATGCAAAGACTTATTTGCTCTGTGGACTTGTTTATAAACTGTGTCCAGAGTTTGAAACAAAAATTGCATGCAAACTGACCAGGCACTGCAACTTTTGTTTTCCTTTGGTCACTAACCCATCCGACCCAAGTTGGCTGCTGTGCAGTGACATCCTCCCCTAGACATGCTGATAATGTGTTGAGAACTGTCTGCAACCTTCTCTGCACTAAGGAAATTCATTCTGGATCAGTTATTGTTTAACAGGAGCAGACACCTATTACGGATGGCACGGTGGCACAAAGCAGGGTGTTAATTCCTAATGGTGTATGTCAAAGTGGTACCTGCTTATCCCACTATGAGTGGGTGGGGCCGGGGCCAGGAAGAGGGGAGGCCAGTTAGCTGCCCACCTCCCATCAAGGAGTCAGGAGACATCAAGCACCTCTAAAAGACTTAGTATAAGTGATGCCCCAGTCATCTGGTTATTTCCAAATTTGTGGAGAGAATATGATGCAGCAAGAGAGCTGCATTCACCCTGCATTTCACATCTCAGAGCGGGACGAGGTACCCGGCTTCACACGTCATGATCCCCATCCCGGAACATCACTTTCCTGATTGTCAGCTTAGCAAAGTAGCTGATTGATATGAATCTGTGAGAAGTGACCTGGTGTGAAGAAAAGCCACCATTTCCACCTTTGCAAGCTGGATGCTTGCATGTTTTTTTTTTTTTTTCAATTTTTAAGCACTTTTTGTTTTGGGTTACCATGGCAGAAGTGGCCACACTGTCCTTCAGAATAAACAAGAACGGGGCCGACACAGTTCTGAGACCCTCCCTCTCCCCATGTCTCTCCCTCCCTCCCCCATCCCCTCAACCCCTGGTGAATTACGGTGTTAAAGAATTTATACCTCATTTAAATATTCATGCAGTTTATACCCAAAGCCAGGCTTCGGCTGAAGTATATAAAGGTAGCATAAGTCAAAATTTGATTCACTATATTTACAGGTGACGGCTTGGACAACAGTGTAGCTTCCCCCAGCACAGGTGATGATGATGATCCAGATAAGGACAAAAAGCGAC
Organism: Pyrocephalus nanus; assembly: GCA_038380795.1. NCBI lineage: Eukaryota > Metazoa > Chordata > Aves > Passeriformes > Tyrannidae > Pyrocephalus > Pyrocephalus nanus. The sequence goes on from CM076260.1 coordinate 106,809,069, forward strand.
ATAAAAAGCGTGGCATCTTTCCCAAAGTAGCCACAAATATCATGAGGGCATGGCTGTTCCAGCATCTAACAGTAAGTGAACTCTAGATCACATATGCAAAATAAAACATGGATAATGTCATAGTTGTAGTAGTCGTAGAAAGCAAAAAATACGTATGATGTTGCTGACAGGCAGCTGAGGAACTGTTCCGGGCAGAGCTGTTGTTGCCTCGTTTGCTAGATGCCAGGGGAAGAGCACAGAGTGTATGTTTTGATGGTTTGGGGGTATTTTTGTGTGTGTGTGTGTTGTTTTTAGATATTTATTTATTTGTTTGATTGTTTGAGACACAGTTGTTAACAGGACGTCACTGCGAAATGTGATTTACACTTAAAAGCTTTTATGAACATAACCCCGCAGACCTGTCCTGCTTTGCAGCTCCCCTCAGCTCGATGTGGGAATCGCTGCTCTGGAGCACAGAGCAGCATTCGGCCCCTGGTTCTGTGCTCCGGAGAGCCGCGGAAAACAATTGGGGAGATTAAAAAAACAAAGCCAAAAGCAAACAAAGACCTTATTCAGATGTTTGTCAGAGATCATCAGAAGCTTCATGATGAAAGGTCTGAATGTATCTGGTTTAATAGCAAAGCATAATTTTTTTCTTTGAGACATTCTCATTCCCAGAGTGTAAGTTACCCCTGTATTTAACGTTAGAAGGTGGTGGGGGGATGCGCAGCTATTTCTGTTACCACAGCTACCTGTATGTTTTTGGTTTTTTATTCCTGGGATTAGAAATCAAAGCTCTGGACAGGTGTGTGGGGTTAAGCTGGATGCTGGAGCTGCTTTCAAAGCTTTATATTGTGTACCACACCTTCTAATGTTAGCATTTAGAAAAGTGTTTCTAATGCCATTCTCCTTTTTCATCGAATTGTGATCTGTCACTATGCTTTTATCCACTGTGGGGATATGGGCTTTCAGCCCCAGGTTTTCTGTCTCAGCCTTTCTGTACCAGGAGGATAGGGGTCAGGAGAGAGGTACTGAGGGTCTGCTGGTGGTAGTGAAGAATGGCTCTTCCCTCTAATCCCAGTGGTTGACTTTCTCCTCTGCCTGTAGTTAGGGTCAGGATGAAACTAGAAGCTGGCCAGCTTGCCCAGCCCTGGTGGGAGCTCTGCCAAGAGTATAGCTGTAAAGTGGAGGAAGCGCTCATGCACATCACCCCTCCGTCCCCCACTGAGCCAAGAAACCAGATACCTGCCATGACTCTTGTCAGCACGGGGATCAGGCAGGGAATCCTGTCCCGTGCGGTCCCGGGTTGCTATGAATGAACCTTCATGTTGGAGCACTACTCCTCCGAGGCCAGAGGATATCTCCAAGTTAATCTCTCCCCCTGGCAGACTCCATGTCAGTCATGCCCCAGCTTTGCCAGCTCCTTATCCCTGCCTGGTGCGTTCAATGCCATCACTTCCAAAGGCTGAGGTCCCTTTAGGTATTGGCAGCTCCCCATTTCGAGGTCCTCACCCAAAGTGAGCTGACACCTGGCATCTCTCTGCAGGTAGATGTGAGGTAAAGGACATCCACCTCTGAACAGTCCAGGGATGCTGTGCCAGCAACAATGCTCATACCAGCCTGGCACAGCTGGTTTAGGTTTTGGATCGAGGAAACTCTGCAGCCAGGACGAGGCACACCAGGGAACGCTGAGCTGTATGTCAGTCCCTGTAGTTTCCAGTGAGGAATTGCAAATTAAGTAGTATAAATATTTTTCCTGAGAGTGTCCTGTTGCTGTGTTCGTGCTGGTAAATAAAACATCACCCAGACCCAAGCACAGGAATGTGAGGGTCTATCCTGCTAAACTGCTCAAGCAGTCTTCAGCATGCTCTTAGCCTGGACCAGCTACCTGGTGGTAGCTCTTGTGGCAGGAACCACCCTGTGTTGAGCATTTAACTAAATGGGCTTGACCTGATCCTGCAGCTAGTTTCATGCACAGTCTCAGGACCAGAGAATGGGCCCCCTCACTGTTTCATTTGGGTTAGTTGTAGGGTTCTAGCGGCTTTTCACTCTTCTCCTGTGAGGTAATAGTGTGCAGAAGAGTGCCTGTATAACTTGCTGAAGGGCTCCTGCCAGCTCCTGGAAGACAACATTGGCACGTTTGCTTTTAAGATGGTCTCTCCTTCTGGAAAGATTCAAATACAGGAAGAACCATCCCCCCCAGAACCTATGCAGTGAAGCTACTGCATTTTCTACCTTGCATCACTGAGCTAAAGCTTGCTTTAAAAATCCACCATCCCCTGTGCAGATCCTGCCCAACCAGGTGAAGCAGGTAGTTTTTGTTGCAGGGCAGCTTTCTCCTACCCCTGGCAGCATGGTAGATCCAGGGTTCTCTGCTCAACTTAGTGAAACAGAATTGGTTTATCCAGTCCAATATTCTTCAGGTAGAACCTTGAGACAGTCTCCTTGAATTAAAACATTTCTGGAGAGCGCTGTAGGCTCTTCCGAGTGCTAAAGCAATGCAGTGTGTTTACAGGCTGCTTGGGGTGCTGTCCTCTCTGCAAAAGAACCCCCCAAAAAAACAGGCCCAAATAATGACTGCAATCAGAGCTGAGGAGTAGCAGCAGAGAGAGACCAAAGGAATTAAAACTCCATTTTTGAAGGCATTTGGCTTTCATGACTGCTCTTAAAACCCTGCATGGTGGTATGGCAGTGTCCCCAGCTGGTTTCCTTGCTGCAGGAGGGAGATCATCCCAAGGAAACTAGAGATCCTACACCATCTTTTTATTTATTTGTTTTTGTTTATTTATTTATCCATCCATCTATGTATTTATCAGTGTATTTGGTCTTTCGCAGAGTGAACACAGGGTCCTCCCTGAACTGGGAGGTGAGGAAAGATAGGGAGGTGGTTCTATTCAGGCAGGGGATGTGTCAGGGCAGGCCCCTGTGCTTTACCTGCCTTTACTTTGCCAGCTGAAAAATGGCAGGGAAGAAATGAGCAGCAGTTAAGTGCAAAATCCAGCATCCCCTGACCACTGGTGCTTCCTAATTTAGGTTGTTAGTTGGGAGCCCTCCTCTTCAGGAGCAAATTTTTTTTTTTCTTTCCCTTCACAATTGTAATATTAATACACATCAGCAGCATGGAATTAAACAAAATAGACAGTAATTACTGTGTCTGTCATACTAATGATTACTGGTTGGAAAGACTTAAAATAAATGTTGGACAAAGATAATCTTTCAAAAGTGTATAGGTTGGTTTAGTTCCTTCTATGCAGTTATTCCATCTCCTAGAGCATTAAGTCTTCCTCTGTGTACTGACTTCATTTCCGAAGGTTTGTCCCCCAGTTCTTGTTTCTCACTTGGGAGGAAATCCTTCTTTTTCTTTTCTTTTTTTTTTTTTTTTTTCTCTCCGGATGTTGAAGTGTTTGGGCAGTGGTTCCCACTCAGTGTCAGGCTCCAGCCCCTCTCCCCAGCCCAGTATTTTGACTGATGTGCAGAACTGAGTTGACATTTGCCCAAAGGGTAGGCAAGCACTGTCCTCTGTGGATGCAGGCAGTATGCTCTGAAGCAATACAGGGGATAAATTCATCCAAATTGCCTTTTTTTTTTTTTTTCTTCACCCCTCTTGGAACAGCAACAACTAAAACAATTGCAAAAGTGCTGATCAGACTCACACTTAGGACTTTGCAGGTTGTTTGTTTTTTTTTTTTTTTTTTTTTTTTTTCTTAAACTGTTTGCTATTCTGACTTAATTTTGATTAAATGTGTGGGTTGCAAGAGCTGCTCGGGTTGGCTCTTAGATGGGTAAAATGCAGTTGTGGAGCTTGTTGAAATTTTTTGCTGGTAGATTATGACAACAGCTGGTAAATTTGGAGTTTTATGAAATCTATTTTTAGGATTTTGCTATCAATTTGAGATGGCAGCTTGTTACTATGTGGATTAAAGAAAAAAAATAATAAGAAGAAAAAAGCTTCTAATAATTAGAAGTGGTGAGGACATCCCTGAACTGTTAAAGGAGAGTAAGAATTGAAGAGAGGCTTGTGGAGTGGCTTCAGATGAACATCAAATGCCATGGCAGGGGCTGGAGGAGGGACTGGGGCAAACCAATTCTGTGCTGGCTCTGGACTTTAGAAAGTTATTCTAAGGATAATTTCAGGGTGTGTTGCATCCCAACAGTGTTTTTTAGGCCTTTTAGACTTTTTAAACCCTTTTTAAAAATTATCTCTTGGATAAGTTGTTCAGTGATCATTTCTTCCCCCCATTTTTCAAGCAGATCTCCTTGCTGTAATGTGAGGAGACCCTCACCCTCAGCATGAATTGTGAAATAAGGGAAAAGCTTGGAGGCAGGGAAGGGAAGAAAAAAATAATCTTGCTTACAATTAAATATGTAAATTTAATTGTGGCAACAGGGTTAGTTTCTGCTTCAACCCATTGTATATTTTTGTCTCAGTTTTTTGGTATAAATCAGTATTTGGAATTGGTATAAATTCCTTTTTGTTCAAAACTAGAAGAAGGGAGTTTGTGGGGTGTTGTTTCAAGTTTTTTTTTTTTTGCTCATTGTCAATTCTCTGCATCCTTTAAATCCAGTTTAATTTAAAATGTTGGTATTCAAACCTCATTTTGGGGATTATACGATGTAATTGGTTTGTTATATGATGAGTATTTGATGATCTTCACGTTCATCATCTAATCAGGCAAAAAAAAGCCATAAAATTATAATCCCAAAAGATGTTTAATAACAATTTAAACTATTGAAGGCTTTATTTAAGCACATTAGGGGATTATAAACTACTCTTTTTTAATGGTGCCAAGAGGTAGATTCAAGGACTTCAAACACCTTTTAAAAAACAAATTGCCATGATTTAAAAAAAAAAAATGAATGGGCCGAGGGTTTCTTTCATGTAAATCCCATAATTTAATCATTATTTTTAACTGCTTTTAAAACAATTTCCTTGAGAGGTTAAATCTCACTGAAATGGGACACTGAGCAGAAAGTAAAAGCCGTGGCTGAACGATGTTGACTTTAAAGTGAAAGGATTTTTTTCTATTATGTAACTGGATTTTTAACCTTTATTGATTGCTTGATACCGTGCTAATAAACAAGAAAATAAGTAATATGCAATCTGTTTAGTGAAACTGTTATTTGTGTAAAAGAATTTTTTGGAAGGAGATATTTGAAGGAGATACTTTATATCCTAATGTAGCTGAGAAAAATAGTCCACATCACTTCAAGGATGCTATTGTGATTAAAAAATTATAATATATCTCTTAATTCTATAGCTTTTCTTTATGTATGAATATTTTACTGGCTAGAAACTTTTTAAAGTTCAAACAAGTGGATCTCATGTCTTTTCTCATCCCTTCATGGTTGTGAGATTTTGCCTTGGGAGGAACATGGGTTTAATTTGGCTCCCCGCCCCAACTCCCATGTGGTATGCTTGTCTGGTTTTGGAAAGGAGGATAGTGCAAGGGTAGGTGTGCACAAAACTAGGGTGCTGAAAACATAAAAAGAGGAAAATTACTGGCTAAACCCAGGGGTTTTTATTCTCCTCTTGAAAGTTTTGGAGGCATAAAACAAAATAACACCCCTTGCCCCTTCCTCCCCCCCACCAAAAAGTGCAACTTGCAATGAGTTTTCATTGTGCACCAACTGATACTTGCTCTGCAAAATGCCAGAGGGCTCCTGGAGCTCATCTGCGTAAGAGGGGTCATATTTCCATATATTGGACTCAGAATGGATGGGGGCGTCCCCCTTCTTTATCCCAAATACGCAAATTCCTCTTTCACTTGATTTTATTGTGGGCAAGGCTGTAAAAAGCTTTCTTCCACATCTGCAAGGCTTCTTAGTGCCAGCTGTCCCAAATTCCTGGGAAAAGCCAGGCTTTTCAGCTTGCCTTGGGTCACTCGAGCACCGCCATCCCCTCGACTGGGAAGGTGGGAGCCAGGGCTCTTCCTGCTCCTGGCAGTGGGAAGACTTGTCAGAGCATCAAACAAAAGCATCCAACACAGGTTGGTGCAAGTAACAACAAGGAGGGTCCTCCGCTCCCTTCTGCTGGTGGAGGTGCTGTGAGAGTCACCTCTAATTGTAGAAAATGGGAAATGTTATTATGGCAGAAAGCAATTATTCTGAGGCTCTGTCTGAACTGAGTTGAGAGCTTCAGAAAAGAAGTACAAACAGAATTTTGGTAACTGGGTTTAAATTCTTAACCCTTCAGACCTCACAGATTTTGATGAAGGACAGTGACTGTCAAAATCTTCAGCAATTTCTTTAATCTTTCTCAAATTTGTGGCTTTGACCTGCTGTCAAAGCCTCCATGCACTGATCTATTTTCTAGCATGAGGGAATTTTGCCTATTGTCTTTTGGGGGATACCCTTGGCAGTGCTGCTGTTGCTCCAGTTTCATGATTTCTTGGAAAGCACGCATCTCATGCACTGAGATCTCAGGCTGTCTTGTAGATGATTTAAGTTGTCAGCGCTGAGCTGTGCTACAAACCTTTGGGTTTAACAGAAAGGAGAAAATATAGGGTGCTTTAGACGGTTAAGGGAAAACAGGTTATTTATTCAGGCTCTTCTCACGTTCAGAAGTGTGTGGTGTAGTTACAGCATCTGTTTTTTTTCATATCTGTGATTCACTCCCATTTCTGTTGGAGACAGCCATTGTGTCTTAAACTGTGTGGTGCACATCTCATCCTGGGCTCCTCACAGGTCCTGGGAATGGCAGTATTCCAGGGAAGTATTTTGGTTGAAATCAGAAGGTAGCTAACAACCTGGCTAGATTTTAAAGAGAGAGAGAGAGTGGCTATTTCCAGAGGGCTATCTTACCTTTTTCCCAATGTTCCCCAGTTTGGAGGCACTGTTTTACCCATGTGGAAGCCACCAGCGCATTAAAGAATCTGAATTATTTGGAAGCTGCTGAAACACATTTGTATTTACACACTAGCAGAATTTCACATCTGAGTAGAAGCGAGGGAATACTGAAAAGTTGAAGCATGATAAACATTAATTCAGATGTTAAATTACACTTGCTCTGGTTGTACTAGAACTCCTTTTGTTTGCATAAATATTCTCGGAAATGAGTTTACCAGCAAGAATGTTTGCGGTAATAAGAATTTTTAAGTCAGCAGTAGATGCTTTGCTTTCTTCTCCACCCTCTCCTTTCTTTTTATATTTGCAGCTGTGATATTTTGTGTGTGCAGCTTCCTTTTTGAAATTAGCCTTCTCCAGTCAAGGCACAGCAATGTGTTACGTGATGCACTGTCTTTCTGCAGTCAAAGCAAACGTACAAAATTCAAGTATCACCTTTGGAAGGGGGAGAGAGGAGAAGGGAAAAAGTCTGACCACCAATTTGTAAATATGGAAGTATCCGTGGAAATATTTTTGGCAAATAATTTGCAATATGAAGTACACTAAAGGCAACAACAGTATCTTGGCAAGCAGTGGGTGAGCAGGAAATGAGGATAAATTAATGGGCTTGGTTCTTCATTATTAGTTGTTTGTTTAGCTTGTACTCTAACACAGTTGCTACAAAAGAGCTTATGTTGATCTTCAGATATGCTTATGTATATAAGTGCCAGTGTTAATTTTTTACTGGAAATCTAACTCTTGAAGGAGTTTCGCAGCATGCCAGTGTGCTAGCAAATGACTTAATCAGATCAGGTAAAGTGCCAAAATATGAGGCACCAAACCAGTTGGGCGCATATCTGATGAGATGTGTTAATCTGTGGTGTAAGATAAGCTGCCTTTCAAATAGGGTCACATTTGGAAGTAGTACATCAAGTTGTGTAAGATGCATTCCCTTGCTCTGGCATAGAGTATCCTACATCTGTTTGCGTGAACTTAACCCTTGTCTGGATGAACCAAGGCAGTGAAATCACGGTGAATGTAGCCTGTTTGTTGCTCCAGGGCAGGCATGAGAAGCAAGTTGTTTTTTCACTAATTTTAAAAAAGTTTTGCTTCCTTTTTCCCACATTTACCTTCAGCTACACAGAATCTGCACTGTTATAGCTTACATGGTTTAACTTGTAGCATATATGCAAGAGGCCCTAATTTCTAATATTGACTACTTTTACTGTCTGCCCATCAAAATTACCCACAGAAAAATTTTTCTTGTGGTAGCAAAACTTTTTTTGTTGGTGTAAGTTAAAATTTTCCATGGGTTATGCCATCCTTTCCCTCAAAACGCTCATCTGAAAATCCAGTTTTCAGTATTCATAGAGTCATTATTCATGGGACAGATGCATTCATAGAATCATTTAGGTGGGAAAAGACCTTTAAGATCAAGTCCAACCAATCTTATCTTATTGATAAGAGTCATTATTGTACTTCCAGCACCTCAGCCTGTAAGCTACAGCAGTGCTAAATCTATGTGTAGAGAGAAGGTAAGTAGGCAGAAAAGAGTTTAAGTTAATATGTAGTTATCTAATTTACCTTGCCTTTTGCATCATTGCCTGATTTAGACCCAGAGTATTTAGTAGAGTGCTCGTTTCACTTCAGTGGTGGGCCATCATTTTAATAAGGCAAGGTCTAGGAGACTTACCACTTCATCTTTTGCTTTATGGACCAGAAACTTCTGCCCAGAAAATACTTCTCAGACTTTAGGTGTAGCATGAATATTCTTTACTTGGCTACTGCTTGACCTTTTGTAACCCAACCTGTACATCATTAAACTTCCAAAGGAAGTGTTTTAAAAAAAAAACCCTACCCACAAGAAAACCTCATTCTCATGATGATGCTCTGTCCCAGTGATGCAAAAAGCAAGGTAGTCATGTTAGTGGCACTAAAGTGGTCATTTGAGTCACACTAGTAATTTCAAGCAGCTGCTCGTGATATGAATATGCTTTCCAAGGACTTTGAACTCAGAGGGAGAATGGTGCTGCTCTGCCTTGGGTGGGTTGCTCTACTGATTGCTCTAAAGTCAGCTTTGAAGTGAAACTCTTCTCCCTAGACCATCGTTATTCATGTCAGCCAGAGCCTTTTGGGATGCCTAATGATATTTTTGGAAAGGTAAATGCCATATTAGATAATCTGTCTACTTAATAGATTCATTGCCAGAAATCTGCTTATTTGCCATGGACTTCGTGCTGATCCAGGAACTGCACTGGGCTTGTGTGGGAATGGCAAGGAGGATAAACCCTTGATTTCACTGTTGAAACCTGAGCATGGATCCATCAGTGCAGCAGGTTGTAAACCCCAGAGGGCTGTAAGCTGCAGTTGGGGTCAGAATAATTCTGAAACTAGTAATAACCCGAACCTTAGGATTCTTATGAATAAAATGCAATTTTAGTAATGTTTTCATAAACAGCGGTAATGGTGGCATTTTAGTAAACAGTGGCATTACTTGCATCAAAATTGCACCACATTGGCTTTTAAATTACTCCACCTGTCTGTATGAATAGGATTTTTGATGTCGAGGCACACAGACAGCTGCTGCTAATGTTTTTTTCCCCTCCCTGTGCAGATAATGTTGGCAAATCTGCAGCCATCAAGGCTGGTTTCTGATGTAAAATGGTACCTGACCTACTGGCTCTGGTGCTACAAAAGGAACAGCTTTAATTACTAATGGTCGTGTTTTAGTTTTGTGCTTGTTGATGAACAAAATGTCATCTTAGAGCGGTGTAACCCCTGGTTCACTTCCACCAGTAATGGTACACTGGCTGCAATTATTTTCAAAATAATTTGTGTTCCTTGGTGGCAGCTTGCAATCCTGCCTTGTTAGCACTCACGTAATTAGCAGAGGTCTGGTCCTCTGCCCCTGAGCCTTGCTGGTACCCCACACCTCAAAGGGATGTCCTGGGTTAAATAGGAATTGTGCTTACAAATCCCACTTGATTTATTTGAAGGACTGTCCCTCCATTGTATTAAGTGGGTGTAATACCCAGAAATTCATGGAATGAATTCTGTCCTGGGTCATTCCTTGCTAAACCTCCAGTAAGCCAGAGGGGTTACGTGGAGGCAAAGTCAGGGCATGTTTTCTCTCTCCCCAGTTATTAACAAAAGGATAAGGCTGATGCACTGCCTGGTGCCATTTCACTGGCTTGATTTTGGTCGGGATGATCCAGTTACCAGCCCCATGCCAGGCTTTAAAAGGGTTAAACATGATAATGGTGCCATTAAAAATCCAGCTTGCCAATGAGCTATTTTGTGCAAATGGTATAAATATAAGATACACTTGTCTGGCTCATTTGCAAGCATTCTTTTTGACTTCTTTCACACAACTGGTGTTTTTGTGTTTAATTTAACAAGAAATGAGTAGTAAATGAAAGCTGCTGCCTGAAATCCCACTGTGAGCGTGTTTTGCACTTGGCTCCCTAGTGAAAAGGCAATTTGTGAAATTATGTGATAGAGTAATTAGATGAAGCCAGGGCTTCTGATTGTTGCCATGCTTATGTGGTAAAGGTTTGCTGGGAGAAAAAAAAATAGAAAACACGGATTATTACCCTGGCAAGTTGGCTCAAAGCTTCTTCATTTATTTGTAAACAGAATATTTAGTGACCGCATAGGAAGTAGCTGTAATCACCAGCTCGTAAAGAAACCACAGCAGAGCTTTTGGATTTTTACAGAGTGCTCATGTAAAATTTAAGCTGGGAGGCAGAATCCCTGTTAATGTAATTAGGATCTAATTTACCACCCTTTGCACACAGATGTAATAATGTCTAGATATTTATTCTATCTTTAAGCACATTACATATACCTCAGTGCAGCAGTTACTGAACAGAAACAGGTGTGAGCACTTTCCGGATTCATTTTTACACTGTAAACACACAGCGATTTAAGGAGAAATATTTACCAAAACAAAACAAAAAAAAAAAAAGAGGAAAGAATGTCTGCAAATGAGGCAGTAATGGACAGTTGCCCTTTATGTACTGATGGATTTCTCAATGGTTAAGTAAATTAAAGCAAATGCTAGAAAAATCAATAGGCTTGCAGAGTCTTGGTTGTGCCTCATAGACTTCAGGACAGAATGACAGATGTGGTGCATATGACCCATTTAAGTATTAATGCTTGGGAAATTGCCTCTGCGTGCAAGGTTATAGGCCCAGAAATATTGTTATATTAAATTACAGACAATAATATTTTTAAGTATATATGGAATTTATATGTTTCAGTTTAGTTGCTTTTCGGCATTACATTTGCCCTGGAAGATTAGTTGCGGAGCTGTTTCTCTGGAACGGTAAATCAGGTTTAAAAAACGTTCAGGCAGCGAATTGTCTTTCCAGGGCTGCTGTGGACGGGGAAGCGTGTTGTATGGTGATCGTGTTAAATAAGAGCCACACAGCCAATGTGTTCACTAGCAAATGTAGCATATAAGCGAGCCTAAATTAAGTATCATTAAAAGGCAGCTTTCAAAATGGTGAGAGGGCTGGCGTGATAACATAGGGTTGCTGTTAAATTGGGTTATTCTGTGTGACTAAACACAAAGTAAAATCCGTAGTGCGTGGTCGAGGTGAGCTAAGTAAGGTAACCACCAAGGCAGATCCTTCTCACCACCTTCCCCACGTGCCACGATTGGAAGGAGGCGAGCTTGCATGGGCAGGATGAGTAAAAACTGACCCCACGCAGAAATTCTCCTGAAATAGAGGTGTTCTGATTAATCCAAGCAGGCAGACGAGCTCTCGATGAGATAGTGTTTGCCATCTCTGATTTCTGTCACTTCTTGCTGTACTTCCACCCAGGCAGCAGGGAAGTAGACCAAGTTAATTGTCTCTTTGTGGCATCTCTGGCAGGAAGAGCGTGAAAATAGCTGGGACCCTGATTTTGGTGTTGGCGGGAAGGCAGAGCAGCGTGTTGGCCATGCTTGCTGTCGGTGACAGCCCAGCATACCTTGCCAGTTATCCTGAGTTCACCCCAAACACCTGTTTCTGTGAAGGGAGCAGCGGATGCATTTTATATACAACTACCATGTTTAGTATTAGAAGGGAGCTGTGGACTTTCACAGTAACACTGCTATTCCTTGCTGAAGCCATTGCATGGAAAGTGTTGTAGTTTTCCTTCCAAACATTAATTTTCATGTTTTACTTCCATTTGTGCAACAGATTTTTTTTCCTTTTTTTTTTTTCCCTCCTGTTCCTTGATTATCTCTGATGTTTGATTACCACTGGCTCCCTTCTGGCTCCTCTTTTTCTCACTTTTCCTTTTCCCTAAAGCACAAAAACTTGCTGGGGGATGAAACAGAGCCATCCCCACAGGGTATAAGGGCTGCACACTGCTACTGGGAGCGCCAGTGAAACGATGACATTGTGGAGGGGCAGATTATTACTTTTGGGCCCGTTGAGGACCTGTTTGTGTATTGAGGCTGGATGAGAGCGACTGGTGCTGTGGGCTGTCAGGCCAGGGCTGAGTGATGACAGACCCTTGTCATTTGCCCGCATTCAGCTCCATTGCTATGGTGACAATATGCGGTGATGAAAGTTGCTGCGGAGGGTTGGACAGCATCCTCCATGGTTGCCGTAGCCGACAGCATCTTTGCAACAGCACGTTCGAGCTGCTGATGGCCCTCAGTGTCAGAGCAGCATCAAATCTCTCATGACAGAAACTCTCCACAGGTTTTTGGGTCCGCAGGGATGTCGCTCCTGGCGCCGTCGCCAGCCCCGGCAACTTCTTGCAGTGGTGACAAAAATTGTCTTTACCTGTTTTATTCATCTTTGTGTGCCTCGTGGTGAATTTCCTTGATTTATTTTGTGTGACATACATGCTAGGTAAGCTGGTGCTTACCTGCACGGCGGCAGGGGATGGCCATGGTCCTCCTCCTGCTGCATGTAAGGCAAACATATTAATCAGCATATAGGCAAGGACCTCTTTTGTTAAATATTCGTGTGAGGGGCCCTGGTGAACAGGCTCTTTTGTTCCCGACCAAACCAGAAAGGATCAAAGGTCAGCAGGAACCCAGAAGCCATCAGTCAGGGCGGGTTTTGCTGGATCCTGGGGTTGTCAGCTCCATAGTCACCCCTGGCAACTTGGGCTGCCGCCTGCTTGCCTTCCCCACCGCCTGGCGCAGAGGCGCAGCATCCGGTCTCTGGATCGCTGTAAAAAGATGCTGACATAAAGTCAGCATTTGAAATACACTGTGAGCATTGCCATGCACCTCTTTGTTATCGGAGTCATTCGAGAGCGAGATTACAAAAATGATAAGTTGGCTTTATAGAGATCGTTTTGCTGCGTTCATCTTTAAGGTGCATTTTAAGGCTGCGAATTCATTTTTGGTTTAGTGGCAAATGACAACTTGGAAAGAAGCAGCAGCATAATGCTGAAACGTGCTTCTACTCTTCCGAATGTAAAAGTTCACTTTTAAAAAAACTTCTGGTATGGCATTTATTTCCTTTGAGCAGATCGATTTATTTCACCCCCCCCCCCTTCCCTGTGATGTTAAAGTACATTTGGCAGTAATCAGTTTATCCTTATTAGAAGCTGTGGTAAAAGGCAGAGTTGCTGAGTCAATTCACTCCATTTACTTCCCCTATTGAGCCTTAATGTGTCCCAGTCCCCACCCCTTACAGTGAAAACATCATCAATTATAGGGCTGACAGGAGCCTGGGACTCGGTGTAAGTTGCTCCTTGGGGTTATTCATCTTGCACCGAAAAAACTGGCACTCAGCAATATTCATCACTTCCCCCTACCTAAAATGATTGAGTAAACGGTGAGGTGAATTATCAAAGGGGGAAACTGAGTTTGAATATGTTGGAGGCAACTTTGGGCTCATATGGCAGGAGAAATACAACCATCAGATGACAAGCAAGGCCCCTACTGCTGTTTAATATTGTTTCTGAGGCTGGAGGGAGGCTCAGTTATCTTTCAGCCAGATACCTTACGGTGCTGCTTCTCATGGCTTGACCTGCAAGAGCTTTTCTATTTTGGCACCTGGGTTGGAAAAGCAGCTTCAGCCCTGGAAAAGCAGCTTCAGCACTGGTGCTGCGGAGGTGTGCTGAGCATCCAAGCCTCTCTCAGCTCCTTAGGGTGAAATACATTTAAAACACTACTCAGTTTACTCCACGATATTTGTATTTATTCTGAATATCCCAAATCGCCTCTGGTGGGAAATAGTTCAAAGCAGGATCTTAATTTTGTAAATGTGATATGGCAAAACCTTTTTCTCCAAAACTTCAAGAAATACAAGAGCATGGAATGGAATGCTCTTTGTTACTATCTCCCTCCCTACAAAACAAAGCAAAAAAGCCCACCCAGGCAAGAGAATCCAAATATGAAAACCTCAAACTTTGGGCTTATTTAAAGTTTCAAAGTTATCTTAAAAAAATAAGAAAGCTCTGCTTCCCTTTGCCCAAAAATATAATGCAATCATGATAAGGAAGGAGAAATTCCCTTAGCCATACACCTGGTTTGTTTTTACGCCCGGTGCTGCGGTTAGATGGTTGTCTAAATAAACAGAGATTAGGTGGAGGACTTTATCTCAAAGCTGGCACTGGTTATCACACTGCTTCCTCCCACTCCCTCCCTCTGATTGTGAGTTGTATAAGAAGACTTAGCAAGCATAACTTAGAGCCGATAACCTTTGAATGTTAGTTCAAGGAAGCTGTGCCATAGTAACAACAACAAAAAAAGAAATTATGCAAACTCTGTCACAGGCTATTCGAATGAGCGGTAATTTGGCTGTAACGCTGATTTAAGGAAAAAAAGTACTTGGTAAGTTTTTTTGCTCTAGGAGTCCTATTTGAATTTAGCCTAATCGATAATTTTAATATTTGAACAGTAGTAAAAAAAAAAAAGAAAAAGAAAAGATGCTAGGAATGAACTCGAGTTTTTTCTTCAAATCATCTCTCCTACGGGGGCCTTATTTTAAACTGCTTTAACAAAGGGAATCTGTAATGTTTTATTTGGCCAAATTGCTCCGCCCTGCATTTGAATTGATCTTGATGCAGCCCTGTAAGAAGACACTGTTGACATTTGTGCTTGATGGTAAATGATACATATGTATACACAAGCAGGGGACACAAAGAGAGGCTGCTAGGTGATGGGCAGCTTCTGGCCCCCCATGAAAGCAAACAGGCAAACTCCTCGTGGTTCTGCACAGGTGTGAAATCAAAAGACGCCTTTTTTCCAAACGCAATCTCGGCGTGCTGATGGCCAGCATACAACACGCAAAGACAAGGGGAAAGGTCTTTGGGGTCTTTGCTACATGCCTTCCGTAAATATACCCACAAAAAACAAACAAACAAACAAACAAAAAAAAACCAAGAAAACCCAAACCACAACCAGGGAGAGGAAGGAGGGGGAAGGCGTCCGCGCGCTACCGCGAGGCAATGTCATGCCGATGTTGGGAAGCCAACTCACAGCGAGCGGGTGAGCGCGGGCATCTCTGCCCTTGTCGCTCGGATTACCGCAGTGCCACGCGCCCAGTTACACAATGCGTAAAGGCGAGGGTTATTTCTAGGACAGATAATTGAACATTAATACTCGTTGACATTGTCGTAGGAATGATATGTCAAGCTGACAGGGCCTGTGTGCTTACATCTGCTGATCGGCCGCAGACGAAGGGGATGTTTGGCAGATTAGACCCGGGGCCTCGCTGCCACCGAGCCAGGGATGATACAGCCATTAATCATTGAGCTGCCATCTTGGGCTGCCTTTCCAAAAAAACAGTGGTTGGGTCCCTGCTTTTGGGAGCGGAGGGCATGGTTTGCAGGACTACGTCGACCCCCGTAGGTGTCCGCACACCTCTGTGTGGATGGAGATTTATGTGTGTGTATAAAAGGTATTAAAGAGGAGCATCCTTAATGCTGCACACGCATGAGCGCCGCCGTTGTCTGGAGAGACTGTTTTCAATCTACTAACGTGAAAATAAAAGGAAGTGGAATAGATGAGAAGTTCTTCAGAAGGATTGAGAGCATGATCAAGTTTGATGAGGTGTTTCTGATTATCTCTGTCTTAGGAATTAGATGACATAAAAACGGAAGCAGAATTGTCTTTTTTTTTAACATGTTTTTTTGTATCTCTCTTCTTCTGCATGTCAACAGACCCTTCAAGGCAGCCTGCTGTAGATAAAGTAGTTACATTGCAATCACTCCTGTCCCCTCCCAGCCAAAATCCCACAAATGGTGCCTTTCAATATAATTTCATAACAAATCTTCAGTGAGCTAATGCCTTTGTCACAGCATTTCTACAGCCAGACTTCTCTGCGCAAGGAACTGTTCAGAGGCGCAAGAAGCAGATGGAAAACAATTACAGGGGCCTCTGACACCGGAGTCAGTTCTACTTTCTTAAAATAGGGCTAAACATCATGTTTGTAATGTCTCGCGTACAGTTTGGCTCTGCATAAAATGCTACAAAATAGGGCCCCTGAGAACATCCATTATCACATTTTGGTTAACATCACAGATTTTAAAAATCCCAGTTGCACTGAAGCCATGAAATAAAGCTTTCATCTGTAAAGATCTAGTTTCTCTTTGTTATTAAAATAAACGAAGCCATTAAACAAAATATATGCATATAATAGTCAAGTTCATAATTTCCTATAATCAAAATGATAAATTCAACTTTTTTTTTTTTTAATTGGAGCAGTCATCTTAGAAAGGCTTGTGCGTAGAACAAGATCAAATGTGCCTGGTTGCTCTTTCTTACTTTGTAACTTGTTAGTGGTGACATTTTTTTGGTCTTTAAATGCTTTCATTTAGTTCTTTCTAAAAGAAATGAGTTTTGTTCAGAAAGGAGGGGAAAGCAGAGGGGGATTTTTGAGCTTTGTATTGAAAATATTAATTGATTTTATCTTGTTATTATTCTTGCAAATTGTTAATGGGAGTCACATCATAAATGTGCTGAAAGTGACACGCCATCTCAATGCTTTTCCTTCCAAATATGTGTTTTGTCTTTTTTATGGTGGAAGCATCTGCATGTGTGTGGTGCTTGATGTGTTCAGACCTGGAAGGAGACCAGGCAACAGAGGATGAAGGGAATGCTCAGGCTGGGGACAAGGTGGGCTGCTTGAAGCTGACTCTATTTGTGTTTCTGGAATATATCCTTCAGGCAACCCAGGCTTTGGCCAGGTTTGCTTCAGGTGATTTCCAAATCTGAAGTTACGCAGGTGAGGACAGGTTTGCCATTGCAGGGCCTGTTCCCCCAGCGATGGCCAAGCCAGGTCCCGGGAAGCGCTTCACTCCGTGAATATTCCCACTGAAATGCAAAATTTGGTACCACCAAACCTGAGTGAGGGAAGATAGAGTTAGGCCTTTTGAGGCTTTTGAAAGCCAAGTGAAATTGATGGAGAGCTGCATTGACTTTGTGGGGGAAAAGGTTACTTTTGATGGGGTAGTCCTCTCGGTCCAAGCAGATTTCCAAGAGGCAAGAGTCAGTCCTGGTACGAGCCTTTTTTATGATGTTTTTTTAAGAACAGGAATGAATACACAGTCAACTTGTGGGCAAATACGTGTTAATTTATGGTTGAATCTGGAGATTTGGCAGAGAATTGTGATGTGCTTTTTCCCAGCTCTTAGGAGATCTAAATCACACTTTTTCGTTGCACATCCTTGCACACATAAATATCATCCTGGGAACATATGTTTGGTTTATTCTGAAATTGTTTAGCATTATCAGATGGATTTCTTTGCTAAATAGGGTACATAATTAATTAGAGCAGTTGTTTTCTTTTGGAGACTTCTCAGTTCATCTCTTGAGGGTTAAATTTTAAGCCCAGTCTGGTCAGAAAGTGGATTTCTGTATAGACCCGCACCCTGAAGCCAGTCAAAGGGATTTCACACACTAAACGGGTGTAGATAAATGAATTCTCTAGCCAGAAAGCAGAACTGCTTAGTCAAGTTTACTGAGTTAAAACTTGGCTGTATTATTCATATATGCGATCACACTGAACTTGCGTTGTTTTAGCAGAAGGGAACTCATTAGACCTAAGGAATGAAGGAGGGAATTTATGAGGAACTCTCATTTTAAAGGTAAAAATAATGGAGAGTGAACTTAAGGAGATGTAAAAGGTTGGATGGATAAAATGAGACTGCCTGAAATAGCTGGTTGGGTGTTGGAAAGTGAAGCCCAGCTCTAGCCCAGGTAAATTGCATTTGAATTTCAACCTCAGATCTGTATGCACTCTTCTTTGGCAGATGTTGAATTGATAATGCCTGTGTGTTAAAGAATTCTGATTGTTTCTTTTGCCACCTTTGCAGCTTATGAAAATGCAAGTAGACCTGCCTAATGAATATTAATAAGAGTGATGGCTGGATAACACACAAGCCTGTGGCTCTTTGGAGCTTGGATGGGGTTAGTTGGAGGATTGTTGTGACTGGGAATTTACATGCTTTTTAAGAATAAACTTCCTGAATGCTTTTACATTCTCCTTTAAAAGCTGATGTTTGTTCACAGTGGCATGCTCATGCATGCATGGATATTTTGTCCCCCCTTTCCCTTTCTAGATTTATAGTGAGATTAATACTACAGATGGCATGTCCGTGTTTTTTAAAACAAGACAATTTATTAGATGAGGAAAGAGGCCTCATCTCTCAGATTTACTTCAGTCCAGGGTTAATTGCATTGATAGCAGTGGTTTATTTTATTTTCCTTGTTTATTTTTGCCTTTTCCCACACCCCATTCTCCCAGGCAGCTGTGGCAGTTATTAGCGGGGCAGGGAAATGACACTGATGAATTCTGCATCTCCAAATGTCCTGCGAGGCTTTAAAGCCCATTTCATGCAGTTAGTTAATCAGGCGGCTCGTTAGGCCATTGCTGTGGACCTCACACAGTCTAATAGCAGGGAGATGGTGGTGTGGAGTGACTGGAGGATGAGAGGGCTCTCAGGACCCGGCTCTTCAACTTCAGCCCCGTGGGCAGGCACCAACACCTTGTTGGAGCTCACAGTGATGCCAACACTGTCGGGACTCGGTGCTGATATTGGCAACATCCCTTCATTTCACCGGTGCTGTTCTCTGGCTCTGCTGGAGCAATCCTCTCTGGACCTTTGTTTACTTGCTTGTAAAAATCCCTATTACCAACCTTTCTGCCTGTGTCATAGGTCCCATTTGATCTGCTCTTCTTCCCCCAGATTCCATTTCCAAACCCCTCTAATTACGCAAAAAACCAAGGCGTCTTTTTTAATAGCTTCCTGACTATGGAGAGCTGCAGGAGCAGACTTGAAAAGGAGGACTAGAGTGGGTCAGAACTCAAAAGGCAAATAGAATCAGAGAGATATTTATTTATTATTAAAAAACCCACCAAACCTTGTCTTGATAGTAAAGACCTGTGTGTGACTCTTGTGATGCTGGGCAGGGTAGAGTTCCTTTGCAGAGTGGTGATTTGGGGCATTCCCCAGTGCTTGCAAGTGATGATGCAGTGGCAAGAGTGGGTTTGTACGTGTTCCAGGCCTGGAGATACTCTTAGAGGTTTCATGAAACCTCAGAGAGGAGGATTTAATGAAGCCTCGGGGATTAAGATGCTTCTGCATTATCATTTCTGCCAGAGAGGTAAAACGACTTACTCATTCTAAAGCTTTGAAACATGAGGAAAACCCCCAACTTCAAAACAGAAACACATGTATGCAGTGCATTTCCCCTTTTGCAAAAGGCCTTTTCTTTCCCTTCCCTCGTCATGACGAAAAAGGCTTAATTTTTTTTTTTTTAGTCCGTGTAAGGGGAGAGGGAAGCGGGGGAGAGTCATTAAAATGCAGTTCTTTCAATTACGTCCCGTTATTTGTCATCTTTATGGCTTTTCTATAGTTTTCACTGCACCTTTAATAGCACGCCTGGTCAGGAAAGGTGAGCTGGAATGTGAACGCACTTGGCTGCGCCGCCGTCAGTGCCTACGAGCTGTGCTCGAATCCCAGTCCCTGTAGATTTTAATGTCCCCGCAGACTGCTGGCAGCCTGCTTCCAGCTGTGGCAGGCATGATGCAGTGAATTGCTTTTGAATGTTCTTTACTCAAATAGGCAGTAATTACAAGCTTAAAGAGGTTTAGTGGTCCAGTAAACTACATAATCACCCCTGAATTAGCCTGGGCTCATCAGTTGCAGTCCAGCAACCTCAAGACTGCTGTTTGTATGCAGGCTTTATCACGTAGCAACCTGAGCAGCAGGTGTGGAACAGCAAGAATCCCCCATAAACACAACTGTCTACTGGGGACAATGATCTCTAATGAGATGAGGCTACAGCATCACTGTAATTTAAGTGGGAAAATTAACGCCGGAGAATGTGCGCTACTTCCAAGAGTCTCTGCTTCTTCGGAGAACAGCAGTGTTTTCCTGGCTTCTTTTTTTTTTTTTTTTTTCCCCTCCTCATTTCCTTTTTTTTTCTTTCCCAGATCTTTAAATATATCTCTTTTTTTTTCTTCTTTTTTTTCTTCTTCTTTTTTTTTTTTTTTTTTTTTTTTTTTTTATGAGGAACACGTGGTTTTGCTTATAAGTTGAGTGGGCTTTATTCTTTTACAAGGATATGTTGTGAATATTTAATGGTGGATGGGGCATCTGTTCAAGGACTTTCCATGCCAACAAAGCAGCATTGCAAAATAGCAGCTTTATCTTTACATTTCCTTCCTCGGTGGTAGTTTTCTTTCTTTTTCTTTTTCTTTTTCCTTTTTTTTTTTTTTTTTCAAATAGAATACAGAGAATAGAATGTAACCCCCCTCATCTTGGTGTTGAAGATGGGAACCTCGATGTGTTGGTTGCCTTGAACTCTCTTTGCATGACTGCTTGGTCCTCCATGAAAAAAAGAGGCTGAGCTCCTGGCAGAAGGCTTCCCAAATTGCTTGGTGGCTGCTCCTAAGGGTGCTACCACCTTGGGAAATGTGCCTAAAACTCCTGCTCCTTCCAAAAGACTGTGGTTCATATTAGGGACCTGGCTGAATACAGCAACCCCCCATCAACCTGATCACACAGGTGTGTGAGGTAGGGGGATGGAGACGTAAGGGAGCAGTTTTATCCCTCACTTACAGAATGAGCTCCTGATGTACCGAAGGCAGCCTGGGAAAGAGAGCAAAAAGCACAAATAAAGGCTTTAGGCTTAACTCTATGGGATTACAACTGCTGGCGCTGGCTTTTCCCAGAGATTGTAGAGTTATTTCCGAGCCCACCTGTTTAGAAAGTCATTTGAGGTAGATAAGGACAGTGACTTATTGCTGAGAAAAGGCTTCTGGTTAGGAGATATTTACCTGAGCTAATCTGTCTTAGGCTGGCTCTAAAAACAACAGCAGTGCTTTTACAGAGTTATCAGGTAGTCGGGATTTCCTTTGGCGTGCCGGTGATATTTTTTTCTTCCTTCCCAAAAGCTTCTCACCTAGGGAAGGCTGGGGTTTGCCTTCCTGCCTTTCCGCAGCTGCCTGATAGAGATGTTGGCTTAACTGAAAAGCTGGGTTTCAAGGATGTGAATTTTAGCTCTAAGGCGGTTGGAAGTCAGATGATGCATTTCCTCAGTTCCTTTGGTGTCACTTGGATGTATGTAGCATTTCACAGTTTCTGGCTGTGTGCTGCATTGAAGAGAGTTTTGCTGATCTTTTGGATGAAATTTTTCTTTTCATTACCCTATCCTTGGTTAGTTTCAGGCTGTGATAGAAAAACAATCATGAATAATAATAATCAGGGCAGAGGATGGGAAAGCACGTTACCCATGTCACATTAGCGCAAAGAGTCTTGATCCTGGAGCAAAAAATCCCTTCTTAAGTGTATTAAGATAAGTTAATGTGGATGTGCAAGCTCTGTGTTCCTGTGTGCACATACATACAAGCACTAAAGGAATGTTTAACATGGGAAAAGCTCCACTCAATTACCCAGGTATGGCGTGGGAGTGTCTGCATAGACTCAGCTTGAACTGAAAACCAGTGGGAGCCAGAGTAAGCTCCAAACCCTGAGGTCTATCAGAGTGTCTCCAAAAGGAAATAGCAGAAGCACCATTGCTTGGACTAGCTAAAGCTCAACTGGAAAAGGCAGAGGGTAATAATATATGGTATGGAAGGAATAATATTGTAGCAGCCAGGAGATGGATTAGATGAGTTAAAAGGTTTTTCCATTTTCTGACTTCTGTAATATCCTGTGCAAGGGATGATCTGAACTTTTTTTCCTTAATGAGTGCTCACATTATGAGTAATTTGATGGGGCCACCAGAGAAGTATTGGCAGCGCATCCCAAGCCATACCATGTCTCTCCATCAGCCTTGGAAAGGATATTTATGTTAGTGAGTGCCAAAACTTGTTCACAGACAACTCTTGCAAGAAAATTATTTACAAAAGGGCAAATGGGAAAAAAAGAGAAGCTTTTTTTTTTTTTTTTCCCCAGCATAACTCCTTGGTTAAAAAGGATCACTGTTGCCAGTACCTCTTCTCCCTCCTCATAAAACCCCACAAAGAAAACCTCTCCTCCACCCCCCTGCCTGCAAAACCACCCCAGCCCCTGTTTAATCAGGTTGCGCTGTGAACACACGTTCAAATGTTAAAACTTCAGGGGTATTGGCTCTGTCTTTTACACCCTGTGTTTGCCTTAGAAGACTCAGACTCTGCCTCCTTTCCTCACCTCTTATTTTTTGGCAGGGTTGCCAAAGCAGCCTGCAAACCCTTTTGTAAGGCAGCGTCTCAGAGCCCCATCTCATAGGAAGGGGCTGATGCAGAAGTCAAGAGGCGGAGTGTGGCCTCACCACAGTGATAAGGGCGAGTCGTAGCGGTGCAGCACATCCAGTCAGATTGCATATTTTGATGCATTTTTGACTTTAAAAGACCGAGCTCATCTGTTGATTTTGCTTTCATAGTTTGCAGTTCAATAACTCTGGCAGCACCAGGATTTATTAACAGTAATGTTATGAAAAAAACCTTACCGCGGGGATATTAAACTATTACAATAAGTTGAGGAAATATTTTCTTTTGAAAGAGGAAAAGGCTGGCTTTGTCTGCAGCATGACCGTGTCATATGGACTGTGTTTTCTTGCTGCGCTGAAAAAGCAATGAGGAGTTTGAAATGCCAAAGCCAGCTCACACTTCAACAGCATTATCGGGCTGACTCACTGCTCTCAGCCAAGGAAAAGACTGTGCAAACTTTGCACAGGCTTTTTCTCCACCCTCCCCCCCCCCCCCCCCAGCCCCAGAGATGCATTTCTAATAAGACAACTTCCTTCTCAGTGTTTAGTATTTCCTCCAATGTGCAAGCCAGTCCCATGGGATAAACAGGATCGAGTTTGCAGCTTCCGAGCTGAATTTTTTTCTTCTCCCCCCTCCTTAGCAGGTCACCTCAACTTGGCAACTTTTTACAGCCTTGCCTGAATATAAAGCAGGTCACAGGGATAGTCTATAAACCGATTCAGACAGCCTGCAAAATAGGCAAGGGTACTCCACGCGTTCTCTTTATCACTCCCTCTCAACACGCTGGTGGCCGATGAAGAAAGGAGGTTGCAGTCTTATGACTTTATGGATAGCGATCCAACCATTTTTTGGCTACTTTGCAAGTGCAGGAACCCCTGTTATTCTTCAGGAGGCCAGAATGTGTGAGGATCTAGGACTCGACTGCTATAAATTCAAGCTCTGTTCTTAGACTACACCATGCACTGCTTTTGTAATGCAAATGGCAGGCACAAAGTGTCCCTTTGATAATGTGCAGTCAGGAGACAAAAAAAGCATTCACTGCAACAGTAAAACTAATTCATAAAGCTGAGAGACAATAGGAAAGCATTATGGATATTAAAAAAAAATTGTAATTTCTCGTAGATCAACTTGATCACTAATGTAAACAGTTCAAATGCAAACCAGGAGAAGGTAGGGGAAGGGGAGAAACCCAAACGGCTGCGCTGCCACCTTATCTGACCCTCGACAAGTTTGAGTAAAGCAAGAATATAGAGTTCAGCATAAAATCAATGTGCAGTTTGTCACTGCACATTGAGGGCTGAACCTTGGGCTTTATTCTGGATACTGAGCTAGGTTGGATTTCTCTTCAGAAACTGGGAAATTACAGTGTTGGGTTTTGGTTTTTTTGGTGGTTTTTTGCCTTTTTTTATTTAGACATAAGAAAACAGTTAATAAATGCTCCTGAAGGCGTACATTTCAAGGGGGCATTTTCTCTGCATCTCCTACCAGAGTTTAGCTCAAGGTCATCTCACCTTGGTGCATTACACTGAGCTCTGGAGGAGGCAGAGGGCTGGAGGAAGGGGATAAAAGGACTTCCGAAATGGCCCTCCCGGTGCGGTCAGCCAAGCGACGGCGCTGCCACGATAAGGGTGACGCTGGACGGTTGCCACAGCCTCCTTCTAACGTAGTCTGAAACCTTTTGCTGGGGGATTGCTCCTGCCTCGGTGCTGGAGTAGGGCTGGCTGTCAGCCTTGGTGTTGAGCCGGTTTGGTGCCATGAGGAATTAGTAACCAGAGGGGAGTGAGAAGGGGTGGTTTTGCCTTCCGTTATCTCAGCGGTGAACTCTGGGCAGGATTATTTTCCTATTTTTCTGCCGCAATTTGGATGCACTGCTATGGCAGGGAGGGAGGGAGGCAGTGTTTCTGATACCAGGTTACAGATAAGATAAAGTCTGTCACTGTCCTGGCATCCAGCATTTACTGCCTGGGGTGGAAAATTTGAGGAAAGGAGTACATTTGGACAAGGTGTAACGTTAAGAGACAAACTTGGCCGCTTTCCATCCGTATCTACTGGAGACTTTACCCACCGTCTGTAGTCAAAGGTGATTAAAAAAAAAAAGTCTTATTGGTTTATTTTTGCTAAAAATGCTCTCAGCTGCATTCAGAAAGGGGCTTTTATTAAGACTATTGCTTGCTAAATACCATTCATAAAACAGTGACAAGAAAATATGATGGAAACTTACATTTATCCCTCTGTCACTTTGATTTCTTTGTTACCGCTAAAACGACTGCTCTGACTCATATTTTGCATAGTTATTTTTACCTTTTCAAATGTTCCTTAACTGTTCATATTACCCTGGGCAAATCCCCCAGGGATAATTTTCATTTGCATGCAGACTTTGATGGTGTTATTAAGCAATCACTTTCTGTACTAAGTCATTATTAAAAGTAATACCACAGAGCCTCAAAAACACATTAATGGTGCCAAACAATCCGCATTTCAGCGCTAGATTTATGGAAGGGGAAAAGCACAAGGTCTCATATTGTTTGGTGGATGCTGCTCTGTAGTGCTGTAGCAGCAGCAGGCTTGATCAGAAAATATCAGAGCCGAATTCAGAGCCCTTATCTTGTTGTCAGCCATATGCCCTTTTCTTTTTTTTTTTTTTTTAATTTTTCTTTTTTAACCTGATGGCTTCCTACTTGCTTTTCCCCTTGGATTTGCCCTTTTCCTCTGGCCTTGGCAAGAAAGCCCGTCTGCAGTCTTCCAGTATACACAGGCTGGGCTGGTTCTGGGAAGGAGGGTCAGCCTTCCCATCTGTAATCACTGTTTTATGGCTTTCACTCGAGGTGTTAATGCAGATCAAATGGAAAACACTCCAACATGAGCGTTACAGCTTCTCGTGCTGGCCTGCATAAGGTCCCAATCGTTAATTCTGATTATAAGACCTAAAGGTAATTCTGTTTGCTCTCCTAATGCATTGCAGCTCTCCCGGTGGTCCGGCGTCTTTTTTCTCCAATTCCCATCTTGATCAATTGTTTGCAAATAATTAAGCTTTTAAGAGATAATGGTGGGAGCTAATGTACACAACAAAGTAAAGGTCTCAAGTCACTGTTTATTGAACAGTTTGCTTTGATATCCCAAAGTGATCCAGAGTGATAGGTGGACTTGTCAGCTGGAGTCAGTGTGGTGGTTTTAGACATGCTTCCATATATATATCTATGTATTTCATAGAATCATCAAATATCTCGAGCTGGGAGGGACTCATAAGGATCAAATCCAGCTTTCTGCTCCTCACAGGACTATCTTTGACAAAACCATTTGACTAATATATATATACAGGTATATTTGTGTATTTTATACATACTCATGCAAATATAATGTGCCTGTATACACACCAATATGTATACCCCTATCTATGTGCGTGTGTCTTTATCCCTTTTAAACAACCATTAGGAAGCTTTAGGAAGGCACTTGTCGTTCTTGCACAGGCGGCACAAAGGCCGACAGCAACAGTTTCGGCTGAATTTCCTATTTCTTCATAAAATGGCAGTTCTCAGGGTTTCCCCCTTTCTCTCTGGTGCAATGTGATGTCTGCCTTTGCCTGTAGCACAGGCCTTCTGAGCCCTGTGGGTGGGAATGCAACAAGGCTTTGAATGTTTTTATAGCAACCTAGCCTGTGGCACGCTGATTCTTTGTCAAGTCATTTTTATTATTTTATTTATTTTATTTTTAGCCTACAAAGGAACAACTCGTACGATCTGCAGAAAGCTTATATAATAAGGATGCCTAGTGTTTAAGATTACTTTAAACCACACCAAATGATAGTTAAAAAGCCTGCTGTATTG
Organism: Pyrocephalus nanus; assembly: GCA_038380795.1. Classification (NCBI taxonomy): domain Eukaryota; kingdom Metazoa; phylum Chordata; class Aves; order Passeriformes; family Tyrannidae; genus Pyrocephalus; species Pyrocephalus nanus. The sequence continues at coordinate 106,835,353 of CM076260.1, forward strand.
TGAGCCTTCAGCTAAGAGGGATTAGCTATGTGAAATCCCAGGCTGTCATGTGATTATGGCAATTACAGATTTATCATGAAATTAAAAGTTTATGTTGTACTAGGATATGAAGAAAAAAAAAAAAGTCAGATGACCTTAAACATACCGCAGTTTGAGGAATTTGGGGGGTTGGGACTTTTAAAGCAATTATTTTTACAGTGACTGTATTATTCTGATGGCTAATTTTATCCAGTCTTGTCTATTTGGAAAAAAGTCCAGAACAATTGAAAATTGCTTAATGGAGACAGACTTCTCAATTCCAATAGCTAGAGGCTGTCTAGTAATTATTGCTTGCTGCATGAAATTAGACACAGTTTGTTCAATTACTTAAAATTAGATCACATGTAAGGTGGCAAAGCAAAATAAGAAAAAAAAAAAAAAGAATAATTCTGTCCTCGCTTGATAGCAAAGTAATGAAATGGGAAGTAAGCTGTGAAGATGAAAACATTACAACTCATCTCTGTAGGTTTTTTTTTTCTTTTTGAAGGGAAGCAAAATGTTGTATTCAGATAGGTGGGCATAAGTCAGGTTTGACTGTTTGTTGTGGGTGAATGTGTATAGGAAGCGGACAATAAAATGCCTGCTATGTTTTTGCATGTGTGAAATGCAAATTACCTGTAAAAAAACAAGAAGTAAAATCCCCTTCCCTCTGTTTTCCATTTCGCAATTCTGGAGTTTTTTCAGGTACATGTGGAACAGGGGGTGGTTTACAGGTGTGCAGGTTGCTTGTGGGCTTCCTCTCAAGAAAACAGTATTTTAAAAAGACCTGAAAAATTCCCCAGTGTTTTTGGGTGACAAAAAATTCAAAATTCTCCTGTGGAGCTGATGGCCACAATGGTGGCCTTTGAAATGGGCATATTGAGTTAGAGGAAGTTGCTGGAGTTAAAACAAAAATTCCTGTTTGGTAACATGAGGTGATACAGGCATGGAATGTAACCATGAGATGTCAGACTGTGCTGTTTACAAGAATACATAAAATCTGCTAAATAGTTACGATACCAATAAGATTGTGGAATTTTATGAGGTTTTAAATTCTTATGCTTTACAAGGTTTCAGTTTACATCTCATGTAGTATTACACTGAAGAATACATCCACAGAATATGGGAATGTTTTGAGGGGAAAAAAGGGGATGATTGTGTAACAGCAAATACTTTGTGACAATCAATCACTAAATGGCGTTGGGATAGGTCTAAGCAGTTCTATCAAATTATCTTTATTGAAATGCTGTTAAGCACCTTACAGCAGACCAGGTCTGAATGCAAGGTGTGGGCATCCAGATTAGGAGCTGAACCAGATGCTCAAAACAGGACTTTTCCTTGAAATTGTTACTTTTGCAATATTTGCCCATTTCCTTTTGGGACAGTGATATTTTTACATAGAGGGAAAGGACAGAAATTATATTTCTGCATTTTAAACTTGGCTGTGGTTTTTGCTGTTGATTTATTAAGCAATCTGTATTCATGCAGAAGCGAATTTTCTAAGAAAGCAAATCAAGTTCTCACAAGAAACTTAACTTATGATTGAATTTTAACATTATCTTCAATTAAAGCAGTATTTATTTTCTGTCTCTTAGGATTAGTGCAGCACAGCTATGTTAATGTCAGGCAAAAATGTGCTGATTGTTGACCTTGTGTTGGCCTGTGTTCAAAACCCGGGCGTTTGTTTATGTTCAGGATGCTGATCTTATTTGCAAATTATCTGGGGGCACTGGCAAGTTTTGCCTTCACTATCTCAGAAAACATCAGTGTATTTTAGTTTTACAGAGAAGTGCTTTATCACATTCTTTATTGTTCTGTGAAATACAGAAAAAAACCAACAAAAAAAAGGATAATTTGACTCTAATCAGTCATTTGAGACAAGTACAAAAAACTTGCAGCTAATGCAACAAATATCCTTCTCAAGTATCAAGGTACTGTCAGTATCCTAAGCAGTTATTTCTCCACTTCACTAATCTTTATAATTGGCTTGTCTTTTACTGCCATTAATTAAGTGATGTAGTAGCCCATTAATAATTATAAATGAGTGACACACCTCAGCATTTTCACCTTTCAGTAATAGATGTCACGCTTCGGTTTTGTTTTGGTTTTGGGTTTTGCATTTTTTTTTTAATTTGAAATAAAAAGTAGGCCAAAAAAGTGCATTGTTTTAAATGTATATATTTATTTTGGTGTCTTATAGCACCCTTACCCTTCAGAAGAACAGAAAAAGCAGTTGGCACAAGACACAGGGCTCACTATACTTCAAGTGAACAATTGGTAAGTAATTTTCCTTAGTGTTTCTGTATGGCCCCTGGCACCCTCTGGCTTTGTGGTTTTGGGAAACACAGCTTGCCCTTGTTGTTTCCTCTCCCCAACAGTTTGTTGATGCAAAAGGGATATAGCCAAGTGAGTGGTTTCAGGTATAGTAACTAGGAGGTTTGCTGCTGTATTTTATTTTCCCGTCACTTGGGCAGATTTCAGTGTTTCAGATTTCAAATTTTCGGTGATTCAGATTTCAGACTGCCATTTGGGTGCCAGTCCTTCTGGCTGGGAATGTTTGTTCTTCAATAGGAAGGCACATCCATTTGCTGAACATTGGTCTTGGAAGAGGTTCAGATGCTGAGTGAAAGAAAAGGGGCAGTTGGTCCCATTTCTGCCAAGTGTATTGTTATTTGGGGGTGCTGTCATGCTTTTTTATTGTTGTTGGTGGAGTTTTTCTTTTTGACTGACATCCTTGTGTCTCTTTATGGGTTTGTTTTAAAAATATGGTTTTTGAAAGCTTGAATAAACTTTGAGAACAGACTAGTCCTTTGCTGCTGAAGTACAGCGTGGAGCAATTTTATTTATTTGTTCCAGCTAAGGGTTGGTGGAGCCCCTGATCTGTTACAGTAGTGATTTGTTTGAAGGAAATCAGGATTTGTGCTGTTTCTGCAGTGGATTTTGGGTTGCTGACTGTCCAGGGTGTGGTGAAGGCAACCAGTGAAAATTACTTGTGATTTAAGTGTCATACAGCAAGCAAACCTTTTTTGAAAAAAGTGTGATTTATCACCCTTTGATACTGCATCAAAATGTGGGTTCCTCCCACTATCCCAGAACAAGTGTCACATTTGAAGTGTATTGCAATCTAATACCTTGTAAAACTAAGTGTATCTAATTAATTGTCCTAATATTTTTAGATTACTGTTTATGACAGGAAACCTTATCCTCTTTGAAGTAATACCCAGAAAATGGCCAAGGCAAACAGCAAGTCTGCTGGGGAAAAGGGAGGGAGGAATGCCAGTTTGCAGACAAAAGTTGTTGATTTTTTTTTTTTTCCATTCAATAAGTGTCAGAGATTAATATTACTGAAGCTCTGATTACATGGCCTAATCCATTTTAGTGAATAAATTTGGTCTTGATGTTCATTGCACCTACATTAACAAACTCTCCTCTCTTAGAGAGAGTAGGAGCCTATGGGAGAGATTTCAGATATATTAAACCCCATTACAGAAAATGTAATTTCTGTCAATATAATCCCATGTATTCTTCAATTTAGTACTTTAGAGATAACAAGCTACTTACAATATATTTGCCTTTGGAGGATTAATTTACAAAGTGCACTATCTGGGAGACGCAGGCGGGCTCACATAAGCATAGCTTGTAAGGGTTATCAATTTCTGTGACCCCACAGCAGCCCTGGGAGATCAATTTTTTGAAGCCCTTTAAGACGCTGAATAAAGGGAAATACCAAATACTTAGTGGATATGAAGTATGCTTCCCAGATACTTTAAAAAAGGAGGAATAAAAGGCACTAAACACAAAATTTATGTGTTATAAGGTAGCGTAACCTACAGTATTTTGGCTCGGCCAGAAAAAAATAGTGTTTGCCTCAGCTTTACATCCTCCAACCTTCATCCAGGCATTACCCTAATTTATATGGTTGTCCTTCAGTTCAACGATGGGCACTTTGGCCCACTGAGAAGTTGTGTGTATTCGTCAGGGTCTTATTTAACGATGGGGTGGAGTTAAGGGTGTGCTGCATCTGCGAGGTCTGAGAGTGCAGGATTCAGTGTGGGCAAGTGTGTCAGCTTAGGATGGCCCATCAAAGAAATTTTTCAAGATGATGAACGTGGGATGCCTTGAACTAAAGCTGTTTGAATTTCTCCCAAGTGACTTTCCAGGGTGTTTTTTAGCACTCATCTCACCTCAAATATGAGAAGTTTTTACTTTGGCTTTGTGTCAGGTGTGTTCTTATAAGTTCCTTATGTGCTAGTTAAAAAAAAAAAAAAAAAAAAAAAAAGGAGGTCAAATACATTATAACTGAATTCTTGTGGATGTAGGGCAGGCTTCCTCTGCTTGAGCTAGTTCAGTAATTCTGCTGTAGTGTTACAATTGCATAAATTATTGAGACAATTCCCCTTCTCTCTCCAGTGGAACAAGGATTCAGCACTATGGAGGCAGTCGGGGTTTCTTAAATCACAGGTGGTGGGCAGAGATGCCAAAATCTGGCAATTCAGGCCCTTGCTTTTTTGTAATGAATGCTAAGGAACAAGGAGGCTGTGAAGCTGTTGCTGAAAGCACAGGTTGCATGAGAAATACTCATCCATGAGGTGACCAATGAGGTACTCACCCCCTCCCAAATCCTGGAGGGTATGGGGCAATCCTCTCCAGGCCTTTGTTGAATCCCTTTTCTTCCAAGGCAGCGTGCAGAAGAAACTCTTCTTGCCTAAATAATTTGCTGCAGGGAAAAACTAACATATCATTTCTGGTTAGTTTTGCCTTTCTTCAGCAGGCTCATAAGTCATTCAGCCACAACTCGCAAAAAAATTTTTGCCTTCCTTCTTAGATTCTTCCAAACTTGTTAACACACATGTACATTTTTGTATTAATGATGAGTCATTGTAAATCACTGTTGCAGAGATTAAATAAAATGCTGAAGGGCAGGCTGGGTGCAGATCAGTCATAAATTATTGGCAGCAACACAGCGTGTGGGAATACATGAAATGTGCATGAAAAACATAAACTCATGTCTGGTAGCATGGTCGTTAGCCCAGACTGGGAATGCTGGATTTTCTGGCTGGAATTAGAAGTTTGCCACAGAGCAGTCAGTGAAGAGAGCATTTGTTTTCTGCAGATTGAAAGCATTTGAACAATTTTTTTTTTTTTTTTTTTTGTGTCATATCTTGAATGCCTTTACAGTGTGTGCTGGTTGTATACTTCAGTTCTGTGCCGTAACGAAAAAAAAACGGTGCTTTTCACACATGGACTGCCCAGTGCTGGGGCTCCCCAGGCTGAAGCACATAACTCCTGCTGATGGTGGAGGAGTCACAGGAATGGGGTGATGATATGAGACGTGCCAGAAAATGTATCCGCAGTAGGGCACATGTCTTTAAAAATACCACAGTCCCTTCCCCATGACCCTTTTCCTTGGGTTCTTTTATTTATTTTAAAGTAATGAAATAATCCACGTGGAGAACTTTTCCCTCCCCACACCTCCCCCCACATGACAGCTTCACTTGTGAATCACCCGCATTGCCTTTTAGGACGATCTTTTTGTCTCGGTTGGATGTTTCTATTATGGGAAAAGGGAGCCTTTACCCTGTTGCAAAATAAAAATAAATCTATGCCATTCAGGTCTCTGTTGTGTTGGTTGTTTAACACCACAGCAGTTTAGGGCTCGAGGCCTGGTAACATGAACTAGAAGGGGCACTTGTATGATCTTGACAGCCTATATGGACATGGTAGAGACCTGACCAAGTACAGGTTAATAAGGTGCTTTTCCCGGGTGATAAAAGCTGTGATTGAAATATCCAGGAGGTGTGAGCCAATCACTTCTTGTCTCAGCTGAGAGCCAGCTAGGCTGTATTGAACCATCTATACGGTTTTCTTGTTTACTACATCCCCCTTGAATCCCTTCCCATTAAGAACTAATAGTAAATAATTACTGGTAGTAGTCTACAAAGAAGAGAGAGCAGTTCTCATCAGTGGCTGCACTAGGTGTCAGATGCTTGTTTATGTTTTAGAAAAGTACACACAGATAAATGTTTGTATATTTGTGCCTATATAACCTCTCTATATGTGCATGCCTATATGTGACTGTCTCTCTATTTAGAGTTATGTACAAGTGCAATGAAATTATCTTAAAAAAAAATAAATTAAGTTTGAAAATTCAAATCCTTAAAGCTCCAGCCGTTATTAGGTGTTTCCATTCTGCTTTTTTTCAAAATACCCTTGTGCTATCTAGGGCACAGCCCAGACAATGATGGAGCAGCTAGTCAATATTTTATCTTGGCCTCATTCTTCCGTGCTTCGTTTGTTGAGCTGTATTCAAACCGAGCTTGAAGATGGAATTAATAATTACTGCTGGGCTTTCCTATAGCACTTACTGCTGTAATACCCAAGTCCTTCCCTGACCTCCACGTGCTTACATATGCATACAAGGTGGTGGGTCTGCATAGTATTTTTCAGTTCCCCTACAAAGAGAAATAACAGCATTGTTCCAGTTCACAGGGGAAGAAGTGAGGCTTGAGGAGGTCCAGGTCCAGCACAGTCACAGGTTTTGGGTGAGTCCAGGGCTGGAAGGTGACTCAAAATGACAGCGAGTTATTCACATTTAAGGTCCGGTGATCATTGAGACTTCATGTTTCATAGAAACTCCCTAATTCTGACTGCTTTGGCATCTTATATTGCCAACCTGCAGTGTTAGGTATGGAGGAAAGATGTGAGAAATCAGTAACTGCTGGTGAAATGTTTGGGTTCAGTGATTTTCTCAGTACCTCTTGAGCAGTCCAAGGAAGCAGCAGAGCTGAATCCTCTTCTCCGGTGCAGCATTTGGCTGTATTAACCAGGACTGCTTTGCTTTTTTTGCTGCTTTATTTGTTCAACTTTGTTAAAGTTTATTTCCTGTAGAAATCAATTTTTTTTTTTTTTATGTTATAATGCCCTGGCCTGTTCTTATAACAGACATAATCATCATTGGGGTGGTTGAGGCATTGAGCCTGACCAAAACTGGTAGCATGAGCTGGTAAGTGAACTGTTTGCATATAAACACATTAAAAGCTAGGGTGCAAACAGCTTTAATAATATGGCTTCCTAGCTCTTGAGTTCTTGATTTTACATCCATGGCTTCTTTAAATGTCAATTTTATGTATAATTTCCTAGGCTTGCAAAAAACCCAAAACAAACCACAACCAGACACACTGGAAAAAATTATCAAATAATGTAAATTTCCCTGATGACATTCTTGGGGATGGATGAAGATAATTTTACTGAACCTTTGTAAGGAAGAAATTTTAAAAGGGCTCTAAGACCAGCCTAGAGATGAGTTTTGAAAAATCAGAGATGGGCTTGGGATAGGAAGACCTGACCACCTTACTGTATGTAGCACAGTCAGCTCAGGGCACAGACACACAGAAATACTTTATTACTCTTTCAGCCTCCTCACAGCTCTCCTCCAGCAGGAAATTTCCTTCTGCCTCCCTTTCTTTGCTTGAGGTGAGGACAGTGGTAGAGCTTTGCTGCGGTAGTTGCGTGGGGCAGAAGGGGAAGCGCTCTGCCATGGCACAGGCAGGCAGGGTGGCATGGTGGGGACAGGAGGATTTTGCACTTCTCCTGGGAAGTGCTCCCCAGGACCCAGCCATGGATGGGGAGCACCACTGGGAAGGGTGTCCTGTCCATCTGCTCGTCCTGGCCTGCAGATGGTGGGGTTACGGATGGAGCAGATGGGGGGATTTCAGACTGGGAGATGCAGATGGAGGGCATGGGGGAAGATGCTGATGGGGCAGATGGGAGATGCAGATGGAGGGGTGCAGATGGGACCAAATGCGGATGGGGCAGATGCAGAAAGCCCCTGTCCACTCCTCCACAGAGGTGCAGGCGAAGGAGGAACAGCTGCATGACTTTCCACCTTTTGGGAAACAGTCCCAAGCCCCTCTTTTCCCGCTGTAGTTTTTATATCGTAGCATGCCAGAGGTTTGGTGCATCTAAAGCACACCCCAAACAACCCCAAATCCAAATGATAATGTTGCCTGGTGTTTCCCATTTGTTAAGCCCAGTGTCAGCCCCTTGGAGAGGATGGAAAGGCTCCTTCATGGGGCTGGGCATGTAGCATAAACATCATCTTTGCTCAGTTCCTTCGCTGAGGGTGATATTCACCCCGAGCAAAAGGCCAGCACATGACCAGCGCACCACTTTAGTCCCACTTAAGCACTATTTTTAGGGTGTAAGTGGGGGAGGAGGCCAGCAGGGAGGGAGCATAGCAAAGGCAGGTGCTGGTCCTATATGCAGGGTTGGATTTTCACCCCTGCTGCCTACCAAATTGCAGACTACAATAAATAGGGAAATACTCAGTTTGCCACTTTGCAGAGCACGTCGCAGACAGGGGTCTTTAGTCCTTGGCGAGTAAAATATCTCCTTGTTTTCAGATGTATCTATTACTGCTTTTGTTGCAGTAAACAGATTAAATGAGAAAAGGTCAAGATGCAATTTGAATCTGTGTAAGAACATAACAAATACTTTTCTGAGTAATCAGATATAGTAAATACAAGTACTTATTTACTTGTAAATGTTAAAACATTCACAAATTATCCTCTCGACTTCAGAAATACGAACTTAACCATCAGAGTGCAGAGAAAATTTACTTTTCTTCTCTATGTGATTCAAGAATATGTGTACAGATGTTATTTAAACACTGTTTTGTTAATGGGAATACATGTGAAAGCAGGAAAAAATAGGAATAAGAAAGAGTATATTTCAGGTTTAACAAATACATATTGTTTGATGTTCCAGAGTAATATAGGACAGTAGGTGTTTTCAACATGAGAATCATCCCCCTGCAAAAAAACCCACACAAAGCACCAAGAGAACTATTTTAAAAAGTATCTTGCTGGGTGAATTGTTGTACCATTTGAGCAGTTCAGAATGTGTGCGGTAAATTAGCTGTTCTAAATGTACCATGTGCTGGATTTTTCAAGCAGATTTTTACATTTATGTTTTCACTAAGTCTTAGCTAATTGTTATGCCTTTCACCTTGAATGCCAATTGTAATAATAATATTACATCTGCAGTCTATTTCTCTGTTCTTAAATTACAGCAATCAGGAATACTCACTAGGTAAAATCCTGTATAGTTACTCATAAGAAAATATTGAAATCAGATGAAAAAATGTTTAGCTTGCATATTGCCTTAGACAGCCCTGGAGAGCTGCCAGGCAGTCAAGGTATTATTAGAAAAGCTGAGCAAATAGCTTACAGGGAGAAGAGTTGTGAATGTAGAGCCATCAGGTACCGTTGGATCACCGGATTTTAGGCTGGTATTTTTTTTTTTTTTAGTTCAGTAAAGACACTTAAAAATACAGCACGGCATTTACACATGCTGGGTTTGGTGTTGGCACGTGGATATAAGGAGTAAATGGTGGAGTTTTGGCATGACACATGGGTATTTTTCCAAAGGGGTCAGGTGCTCAGAGAAGGCAAGTAAAGAGTTTTCTTGGAAAAATGTTCCCCTTGGCCTCCAGGTCTTCAGGTGGAGCAGAGGATGGAGAGCTGATAGACCCTGTGTTTCTTGCTCAGTCCAGCCTTGTCAGTCTGCACATACCCCAAACTGCCCCAAAACAGGGGTCACCCCATTCAGGAGAACCAAGCAAAGATGTTTCTGACTGCCCCTGGATTCAGGCTGGGGAAGCTAGCAAAGGAAACACCTTTACTTCAAAATCAAGTGTTAAATCATTTTGCATGAGCTAACAGACTAATTGTTGGCACCCCGAGCACTGAGAGAAAAAAAAAACCCTGGTGTTATTTTATTCACGTGGTTGCTTTTTTGAGAAGGAGAAAGGTTGGTTCCCACTGCAGAGCATCATACAAACGGGATTTACCTGCCAATAGTATTGACTAACAAAAGGTGCTTGGTGCTTGAGAATTTAATATACAGACAAAAATCCTCCTCTGTACCTCTTCTGGAGCAGTTTTGTAACTGAAAAACTTTTTTTTTTAGTTGGCGCATTGATGTTCTGTAATGAGTGCGATGTCACGTGTCAGACAAATAAGATGAAACAGCCCCATGCAAACATTTGGCACTTGCTTTTTTCTCCCCTACCCCTCTAGCTTTGCCGTGCAGGATCAGGGGAGGGCTCAGAATGCTTTGTTTGCTACTTTTTATTTACAAATACTGAGATTCAGCTGTGCACCGTCTCAAAAGAAGGGTTTGGCTTTAAAAAGTGCCCATCCAGGACACTGTTGTATTGTGGAAATGCTGCGTGTCAAGCAGGAGGAGGGCTTTGCACTGTCTCTGTAAATAGAGGTCTCTCTGATTTCTTTTTAGTGTGAGAGATACCCAAGATATATATATATATAAAAATAAAATTGAAACTATACGCTCTCAATATATGAAAAAAAGACAGAAGGGAAGAGTAATGGTTTGTCATTGCTTTGCAAGTCAGGCTTTAGCCTATTCATGTCGTAGTTATCTGAAGTGTGTTTACATATAGTTTGCCTTTCTGGTATTTTGGGCTTGCACAGACCTGATCTCCACCTATTTTGTGTCAACAGATGCTGAGATTGGTGTAGAGTGGTTAACCATCACAAACTGAAACACCAGCACGTGGAGAGAGGTGCCCTCAGAGACCCTCTCTCACACTTAAATCAGACTCTTGCCCTGGGCTGCACCTGCATAAAACAAACTGCCTGGTTCAAAACTCAGCCTGAAACAGTAAAAATGGGGTAAATGTTTCCTACTTCCTGGTTAAACCAATTTTGTCTTCTCAGAAACGAAACACAGCCAGAGGGGCAAGGCGAGGACGTGCTTTTGAGGGCGTGTATTTTGCCCTGCCTGCCCTGGAACGATTTTGGTGTAAATGATGCATGGCTGGCTACACCAGCCCTAGCGCCAAGCAGGCTTCTGCCTTTAATTTGACTTTTCAAAAAGAAAAGAAACGGCAGCAGATGCTGAAAAAATATTCCTTCCGCAGTTCTTCAATGAAATCTAGGTCATGTAACAGTTTCATGGGTTATATATTTTTTTTTTTTCTCTGCCCAGGCACTGTAGTCCTTGTGTCTTTTTTGGCTAAGGATAAAGTGTGATACCGATAGCTGCTTTTGAATTCAGATTTATCCCAGAGATGTCCAACCTCTCACCTGGTTTATAAAGGTGGTTTGTACCATCTGGGGGCTGATCTCTAAGCTTTCTGCGTCCCATGGTCCCACAAATTCTTTTAATCTTTGACATTCCTCTGACCTCCCTCTGTGTGTTTTGTTGGTGTTGTTTTCTGACGGTGTCTTTTCTTCTGCCCTGAATAAAACGCTGTCAGGAGTAGGATTATAAGCAAAATGAATTACTTCACTTAATGGGAAATTATGTTTAGATAAAGTAGATTACAAAGTAGGCTATTAGTAGTGGTTAGAAAACAATGTTTTGAAGTAGGATGTCTTGGGGCAGGGAGTTTGTTCAGAAGTGTGGGGTTGTTTTTCAGGTTGGCTGTGACTCAGAGTTGTATGTTTTGTGGCTTCTGGGGAAAAAAAAAAGGAATAAAGAATTCAAACCAGTTTTTCAGGTGCCCACATCACACAAAATACATCAGTGTTCTTGTATTTGTTGTCTTGGTTGTGGTGGGGAGGGCACAACCACAGGAATCAAAGCTTCCCTCAACATCCCAAATCAGTGTCTCGGGGTATTGCTCAGAGCCTGTTTCATGTGCAAACACTGGTCCAATATAGGAGTGTACTGTATTTTCTCTTTGGGGGGCCCAGGGGTGTTTTCCCCCAAAGATGCTTGCCAAGGCTTTTGGTTTGGCCACCCTGGGCTTGCTTCTCCTTGTGCTACAGGCTGGAGGAGCTCCTCTAGGGTGACAGGGTATGGAATTATTTCATACTCCTTCAGTGACCTTCTGGAGATGAGGAGATCCATCCAGGAGTGCAGACAGATCATTTGTCACACCCTTCAGTGAGCGGGAACACATTTAAACCAGCAGCCAGATGTGGGAGCAGCCTTTCTTCTTTCACTTGGGCTGGAGGACCAGGCACTGCTTCCAGCTCCCAGGCTGTATGCGTGATGAGTAGGAACGAACAGGAAAAAAGCTGCTTGGATAAGGCTCCCAAACTGATGTATGGAAAAAACCTTGGACCTCAAGGAGGACCCCCTGTGTTTTTAACACTTGTGGGACATGAGAAAGCTCAGGTATCATGCAGGCACCTCTCATGAGCACTACCTTCCCTTAAATAAAAGGTTATGCTGAATTGACAATGGACATGGAATTGCTGGAATAGAGAGGAGTGTTTTCAAAGAAATAGCCAGTATTTTGCTATCAGTTCTCACCTGTTCCCAGTGTAAATCCCTGCTATCGAGTGGGGCTCAGGTTGTTGGTTTGAAGTGATCTGCTGAAGAAAAGCTGCTGGGTTGCACTGTTGGCGTGCACCAGATCACAACACGAATTACAGAGTCCAGACAAGCTCTCCTAAAGGACCAGATGGAAAACTGTCTTTCAGACCCTCCTCAGAGCTTTGAGGAAACACTGAGCTGGGAGATGTGCATCTCAGCCTGGGCTGCTCTCAAAGCTGGTAGAGAGCCTGCACACCCTCTGTTATGGGCTGTTTTGTGGGAGGCAAGGTTTTGTCTGGTGGCGTGTTGTGTGCCCAACCACAATGCTATCCTGGGTGGGAGTTAGAGCAGCCCTAGTGCTGCTCTACTAGATGAATCCTTGCCATATTCCTTAAAGGCTAATTGTGGCACATGGAGATCAGCAGAGTACAGCTGCGCTGGGATTTAGGAGCAGGGAAGAGACGGGAGGTCAGCTCCACTGGCGCTTTGCCATGTAAAGATTTCCCCTTACATCATCTGGCTGCCGAGGGCGAGTTTACATCTGCCTTGCACCCCGAGGGAATTGCGGTGTCAGGGAATGAGGTTGCTGAGAGTTCTCCCCAGCGCAGCCGAGACCTGCAGCACGGCTGGTGCTCTGACTCCCTGGCATCGACGGGGAGACGTCTGAATGCTGGGCCTGGATTTGCACCGGAAACATTCCATGTTGGCAAAGCTTTTCGGGGTGGGATATGGGAGTGAGAGGGGAGGAGGAGAAGGAGAGCATACCAGAAGGGCCAACAGCAGCTCACCTGTGATGTAGAAGGGGCACAGGACATGGGTAGAGCAGGAAGATGTATCTCCAGGGAGCCCTTCCCCAGGCACATTGGCTCTTCACTCCTCTGCAGCAAGTCCCTTCCTTAATTTTCATTCAGAACTAGCCAAATAAATACAAATAGGTTTTAGCCCCATTTTGCTGGGGAACAAGGAAAATATTGCAAGACAGGGTTGTTTCCTGCCTAGCTTTCTCCTTGAAAGCCTCACTGAGCAGCCACAGCCATGAGCCCTGCAGAGACATGGGACTAGGGGAGCATTTTGGCCAAGGGAGGAGCAGGGCCAGGAGTTTCTGGGTCCCAGCTTGATGGAAAACCACCAGCTGTCCCTTCTGCATCCAGAGCAAAAACCACCACCAGGCTTGCTCCTACCCCAAGGCAGTCACCATGTCTGCATGTTTTCCCATAGGGCTGGTAGCGACAGGACAAGGGGGAATGACTTTAAGAGGGTTGGGTGTAGATTAGATATTAGGAAGAAATTCTTCACTGTGAAAGTGGTGAGGCACAGAAACAGGTTGACCGGAAAATTTTTGGATGCCCCATCCCTGGAAATGTTCAAGGCCAGATTGGATGGGGCTTGGAGCAATGTGGTGTAATGAAAGGTGTCCCTACCCATGGCAAGAAGGGGTTGGAACTAGATAATCTCTGTGGTCCCTTCCAACTCAAACTATTCTAGTATCTTATAATCCTATGGTGGTGGGGTGATCCTCCAAATAGAGTCTTTTTATTTGGAGGCAAGATGTGTCTAGCAGTGACTTGAGAAGAAAGCCTGGTATGGAGCAAGATGGGAAGGCTCCCAAGCTTAAAGGCTCAGGAGAAGAGGAGGTGGCCAAAGGTAGAGCTGGTGCGTGCTGGGCCAGCCAAAATGTAGGGCATAGCCGGCTCTCTTACAAGGAGCACATACCTGATCTCATCTCTCTGCTTTCTATTTTTGCCATTGATATGCTCACCGCATTAGCAGACTTGGCTTGGGAGGGATTTGATAGCACGCTCCTGCTCTAAAGCAACTTTTCTGAATGCACAACATGAATCCTCCATTGGTGGGGTCACATAGTAATGCTTGAAGTCAGAAGCTATTTTTAAAACTAAATTGCAGAACCACACATGGCTTTCATTAGTGCTTTACATCAAATTTGTCAGCTAATTAGTGGTTTTTCATCGCTAGTTTTTTGCATAGTATTTTATTTATTCGCTCTTCAATATTGTCTTGCGACAAACCCCCCAGCCCTATATACGGTCCCTGGCACTGGTGCTGCCAGCAGAGGAGGGAGGAAGAGGAGAGCTTGCAGGAGACCTTTCTGATCCTCCTGATGGATGGACTCTCTGTGTTCAGAGTGTATTCCAATATTACGTGTCTGGAGTGGGCGGTTTGCAGCCCGTGTACTCTCTTCCCTCCCTACCTCCATTTAGTGTTGTAAATGATGTATTGCAGTCCTGAACTGTCTTCGGTTCGGAGGAGGAGGAGAAACCAAGAAAAGTTGCCAAACATGACTTCATAAGGTTTGACTTTAAATTGAAAAAAGTTTCTTGAGTGTCTCGGATTTTTTTTTTTTTTCTTTACAAATAAAGGGAGTACAGAGAGCATGGATTGCTAATGACTGCTAGTTATGGGTCATTAAGCTCACTAACTGACTTCGAGATCAGAACTTTCTAATAACAGCAGTAAGCACTCTTTTAACATTTATTTCTCATTTTAGGGATGGGGAGATGTGATTACCATTTGAAAGTCTGCAGTTATTTTTTTCTGTTCATAATTACAGAGGCAGTTTGTTATTTTCAAGGCTGATTTTAAAACATTTGAAAGTATTCAGTGAAATAATTTCTATGGTGTTTTATTTTTTTTTTCCTTTTCTTTAACTGACTCCTTTAAAAAGCTCTGGAAAACAAACACAGAGGGAAAAAATGAAAATATGTTAAAATAAGGAATAAAGCAGTTACTGAAGTGTAATAATCTCGGTTTATAGCACACTTTCCATTTAAATTGGTTTTATTAGAGATAAACCTGTTAAGCGTTGAGGAATTAAGTGCTGAATAGAGAAGGTTGTTTCACTGCTGTATAAATGAAGGATCCCAGTATGCAGAAAAGAGTGCAACTTGGTTTTACAATTGAATTATTTGCCAGTTTGAGGGGCTCTGGTTGCTTGGGCATCTGTTATAAAAATGATGATTTGCTTGTTGTCAAGAGGGATACTGTTTTTATCAGAGGGGCAAGAGAGGTTTTAGCGCTGGGGTTCCTAAGTACTTTGGGCTTTCTCATTCTCCTTACTCCTGGTTTTCTAGAAGGACTCAAGGAGAAAATGAGACAGAGAAATTTTTGGGAACCTCTTTGCACTGCTAGTGAGACACAGACTTCTGTCATGCAGCGCTTTTGGGACAATATTGAGAGGGAGCAACCTGGGACTTCGAGTAGCAAAAGTCAGTAATGGTGTGAAACTCTCCTCATTTGGGAGGGCTGGGGGCAGAGAATAATTCAATAGACCGCGAAGGCTCAGCATCATCTTTCAGACAGCTGGTCCTGGAAAATTTCATTGAAAGACTGCAAATTGGAAGTCCCCACAATCGCTCTGTCGATTCTTGAGCAAAGGTGACTTTGGAAATTTGTGACAGCAAAGGAAGGTCTTGTTTTATTCACTCAACAGACGTGAAATACAAGGGGAAGGGAGAAAGAACAGATCTGTGTGGAAAATGTCACTTGGGCTGTAACCTGAGCCTTAGCGAGCTGTGCCTTTCGGAGGGTTTGGTGACCCTCTGAAAATCCTTGCTCTCTGGCTGCTATTATTGTAGCCAATTTCCAACTAAAATAAGTCTTTTGTCATCACCAGCCATGCAGCCTCTTGCTGAGAAGAAACAAAACTTGTGCGTGGCCGCGAGGGCGGCCAAGCTGAAGGTCAGAGTGCAGAGGCAGATTGCTGCATCCCCGGGGCTGGGGCTGGGGCTGGAGCTCACCCGTGGGACCGGCGATGCACCAACAGGGGAGTCTGCCAGTGACCTCTGGAGACAGACCCCAGGCGAGAAGCCTAAGAGAAAACATCCTAGTAAAAATGCAAATGGGAGAAAAGAGGGTTTCCTCCTCCTCCTCCTCCTCTTTAGGCTTATGCAGGTGGAGTTGACGGTTTTTTCTTGCTTTTTGGGACGCGGCAGAAAGTGCGATCCCATGTGTACAAATAGGACAAGGAAAGCTTAACTTGAAAAAAAATATTAAAGACCTTAAACTCCTGTGTTTGCCCAACTGTTCAAATGTTTTCTCCATGTCAGATCCTTCCCCTTGCAAAACAAAAAAGGAAGAAAAAAACAAAAAAGCTGAAAGAAAGCAGCCCAAATCACTTTGAGCTAAGTTCTTAGCTCTCCTTGGGCTGGAAGGTGGGTACGACTTGTACACTGAGGGATCTTGTGTTGTATGTGCCACTATTGATCCTACTCTTCTGAAGCAGAAAACCCAAAACAAAAAAAAACACAAAAACTTCTTCATCAGAGCAAAGGTACCAGTGCATAGAGCCACTGGTATGGGGAAAAATACTTTATACAAGTCTTTGAGCCTGACTGGGTCTTTACTTACATGTGTAAGGTTATATGTCTATCTTAAGTTTTATTCTGAATTGTATTTTGATAATACTCCATTTCAGTAACATTTAGTATGCAAATATGTTTTTTAGGTTCTGATTCCTCTGAACTTTTAAAAGTTAGAGTGGCTTAGGGGTTTTCTTCTTAAGATAGGTAAATACGAACATTTGGGAAAAGCAGAGATTTTTCCTGTTAGCTCTTCTATTCCATCATTTTTGCTTATGTTGACATCAGCCTAGCACCTTAGAAATTCAAAGAGTGATCAAATGATCCTGGCCCTTTTCTCAAAGAAAAAAAAAAAAACAAAAAAACAAAAAAAAACCAACACAGAGTATGAAGAAATTAACCCCATGTACATATATTTCTGCAGCAACAGCTAATTCGCAGTTTTGCTTGCAAAGAGTTCTCAAATGTGATTTATAAACATAGCAGCACTGCATTGTGCTCTCTCAGGGCAAGCCACATTAATAGTCTTAATCTGATGGGTTCTTAGGAATTCCAGGTTTAGGATGCAGGAAGAAACTTGAAAGTGAATACTTTCTTCTTTTTTTTTTTTTTTCTTTTTTTTTTTTTTTAATGCATAGTGATTTGGAGTCTACTATAATGCAAAGTAAAGCGTTGTGTTACAAAGGCAGGGAGGATGGGACAGAAGGTTAAAGGGCATCCTGGAAACAAACAGCTGGACCAGTTTATTTAAACAGATACAAGGATGGGGAGCTGACCTCCGTTTGACTTCTAGTGGGAGGAGCGAGAATGTCATTTTATTACTTTGCCCAGAAGGAAAATGTTCTTGCGTCTGAATTCCCCCCGAAGACATCCAAACACTGGGCTGTTTGGCAGAATTGCTACTTATAGAAAATACTTACATGAATGCGTAGGAAGAAGATAACTGTTAAATACCTGTGTGTAAAATGTTCTTAAATCAGATATCCCAAGCGATAGCATGGGGCAAACGGGTGAGGATATGTTTTACCATAGGCATGTCTTGTGGATGATTATTGGTAAACTCTAGAATATATAGTTTATTCTGGTATATTAGTGTATAAACTATGTATAGTATAGTTTATGATCTTGAGATGCCCCCCCTTGTTCTTAAAAGTGTTTGTTGTTTGGAGGAGAAGGAGGAGAAGGTCCTGAAGTTGGAGGTGCATGCTTGATGTTGCTCAGCATTTCTTTGGGGTAAAAGCTATTGAAAAATGAAGGTTTCGGTGGCCAGTCACTCTCACGGCTACCAAAAATCCTCCCCTCGCTTCCACAGTACCAGGTCCAGGGAATGTGGCAGGAGAAGGATGGAGTAAACACAGCAAGAGCCTTGTCAGACTTGCAAAAAGAAATGGCTGAGGCACTAGGGTTCTGTGTTGTTGTTTTACTTCAGAGAGTTACTGTGAAAATTGCTTTCTACAAATGCAGATTACAGATATTAAACAATTTTCTAATTGGTCATGGAGTTAAGGCAGCTAATGGGGGAAAAAAAGCAGATTTCTTTTAATTGCTTATTTCACATGGTGTTTGTGCTACACCTGTGCTTATAATGAGAAAGGAGAATTAGTCTAACCTTCTGCTCACATGATTCTAATTTTCATGGTTTGTACAAGATAATGATAAACTGATTTGCAACACTGTTTGCTGGCATTGAGGGGGGTGTTTATTGGAAATGTGTAGAAAAATTGATCCAATACTGTTGCTGGCAAAACATGACCTAGTTCAGGTGTAAGGTTTCCAGATTGGCACCCAGATTTGGTGCCTTTGAGCCCATTTCCTCAAGATAAGGGGTTTGATAAGGACTCAATATCTCTATTTATTTTTGCAGGATTTTGAGTAATGGGTGTCAGTGGGGAATAGGAGATAGGAGGAGCCCGAAGTCACTGTGCTGGTCTTTGATGAGGGCAAAAGAAACAGCATGGGGCGGTGGTTTGCTATTCTTCTCCCCTCTGGTGTAGGGGAATGGGTGGGCAGAGCTGATTCCCGCAAAAAGATCCTGGTGGCTTTATCTCTGTGGTAGGAGAGCTCCTGCTAAGCCACCTCAAGCAAAGGCAATGAAAACAAGTATCAAGTATTCCTTTGTGAACTTTCCCATCCCAGTTTACAAGTGTGGTGTGGTTAAGCCCATGCTCACCCTTCTTCCTTTACTAGTAAATACTGAGACGTACGCATTTTTATTATTCTTTTTGTCTCTCATAAAGAATGCAAAGTCTGGTTATGCAACTTTGCTGTGATCAAATCTCTGTAGAGATTTTTTTCCAAACGGATTTTAACTAAACTTTCTGATGAGTGAAATCTCATGAGAGGTTCTTCAAATGCTCTTCATTCAGACAGGTTCCCAGCCATGATTTCCAGCCTCCTGATTTCAGAGCCATGAGGAGACTGGGGCACTTGTGATCTCACTCCTTTTTCTGTTTTGCTTCAAATTATTTTGAATATTTCCAAATAAGCATTGCAAGACTAACTGAGGCAAATAGCTAAAGAAACACAAAGAGTAGGGTTGCAGATGGCTATTTTTAAAAATGACCGTACCTTCTTTTTTTTATTATTTCCAAAGATCTGCTTTTCATTGTTCGGGGGGGAATTTTCGGTAGTCCAGTAATTACAGTTTAACAAGATGTTTGCTGTAAATGGTCAGGCCTAGCTGGAGAAAACAGGATTATAAATTCAATTACTGTAAAGCTATGACCTCGCCTTGACCCCCTCAGACTTTGCATAAAGAGAGGGAGGGGGGAAAAAAGCCCACCAAGAAATGGCTAGGAGGAATGCATGGCTCTGAAGTCCCCAGCAGTGTGACTTAGTGGTGATAAAAGTCCAGACGTTCCCTCATTTGATGGGGTTCTGCCATCACAGTTCATTATCTTAATAGTGGGCATTAAAAGGGAATTAGGTTTGCAAGAGGTAGGGGCAGGTTTTGATAAAGAAAAAAATTGGAAAAAGAAGTCAGAGGACATAAGGCAGAAATGACACTAATGAGGGGGGAGGTAGCAGATGCCCTCATGAACATCTCGCTTCACACGTTTTTGTTTTTTCGGTGCCCCATTCTGTATTGAGAAGAGCGTTGCTGGTATTGTTTCCTGAAAACTCGGCTAATTCCCCCATGAAAAGATGAAATGGAAGTGTCCAACTGTGGTAAAAAGCAGGCAAACATAAATCAGCTTGGAAACCCCAAGCTCGTGCTCTCAAAGGTCATCAGGGTTAGAGGTTTAGCGGTGTTTGCATCCCCATGCAGCCCGATGGAGAGCACCACAGCAAGGGCAACAGGGCTTGGGGATGGGTGGAAAACATCCCTTCCCTAACCATTTGCTTTCCTTTTTTTTTTTCCTTGCAGGTTTATTAATGCTAGAAGAAGAATAGTTCAGCCCATGATAGACCAGTCCAATCGAGCAGGCAAGTCCCCAATAGTAACTGTATTCGAGTCACGCAGGCGAAAACCATCCTCAAGCCATTCACCGGGAGGTCCATTACCTGGTAAATAAATGAGAAATGAATGCTGGGAGTGATTGACAATTAAAATACAACCAGCTTTCTTTCATTACAACTCTAATCATTTTTAACATGATTAAAAACATTTGGGCGAAAAAAAAGGACATTGAAAATTCAAAAAGAAAAACTGAAATGATCCGCTCCATGACCGGACTTTCTGTACACGATCCCAATTATTCTTATTTTTTTTTAGCAGTTGTTTGGAGTTTTCCTTCCCAGCTCTTTCTGCTCCTGTGACCACTCCCTGGTGCATGGCTTGGTGTGGAATTGCTGTAAACTTTATTACCTGTCAAAAGGGCAAAGGGGTCAGAATCGCTTGTGGGACTCAGTAAAGTTCAAAGACATTCAATGAGGTAGAGCTTTATGTGCTTTAATAACCCAAGGCAGCTTACTTCTGAAGCCGGCTTTTAATGTACAGTCAAAACCTCCAGTTCAGGTAGTGGTACTTGTACAGGGTTCTTTTGTCCCTTGGCTCTTCTTTTTAGTAGCTGTCTTTTGGGATTTCTGAGAATTTGCTGTTTACTTTGGGGGGATTTATTTCTGTTTTTTTAAAAGACCTTAAGTTTTCACATGCTGATTCTGTCTGGGTCTTGGCTCACAGCTCTGTGTGGGTATTTACCATCAAGGGTTACCAGAGCCCGTTAGTCCCAGTTGGTTTTGTTTTCCAAGTCTTGCTGTCAAACTCTCCAAATACATCGTTGTCCAAGATGCCTTTGGGCCACACTTCCTCTTCAAGTACATTTGATTATTTGTCATTAGAGGTAAATATCTGGCACGGATGTGTTCAGGTCCTGCTCTTAGAAGGCACAGGGGCGTAATTTAACACACTGTGATTTCAGTGTGACTATTCCAGCCATAAAATCCGGCTCCTATACAGGTTTTTGCATTGACGTCAGCAGCGGCAGCAGCTGGAGCCGGCGCTCCTCATGTCTCAAGATTTCAGTTTGCAAACTTCAGTTTCCAAACTTGCAGAAGGAGATTAAGCCAAAACTTAAGCGTGCTTGTTAGTCCGGCGCTAAATTCGCACAGTAGATACTTTTCCCTCTTTTTAGAGCCGACATCGATAGCCCATGGGTAGTGGGGGGGCAGGGGGGTTGCGTCTCGATGCCGTGAGAAGAGTTGACCCTCTTGGCTGCTGCTAAAAAAGCAATGTTCTGCACTTTTCCAGTAAGTCAAGGAACACCCTATAACCCCGACGGGCAGCCGATGGGAGGTTTCGTGATGGACGGCCAGCAGCACATGGGCATCCGAGCGCCAGGTAAGACCCGGGAGAGCATCGCCCACCTACGGGTGGCCTCGGTCGCGCCACCGCAGGTAAACACACACCTCTGCCCTCCGCTGCCGTCCCAGCTGCCTGCCTTGCCTCACCTGTCTTCTGCCTGCCTTCCACACACCGCCGAGGGAAACCGGGCACCTACTTGCTCGAGCGGTCCTGGACCCTCTGCCGGTGCTGTGTTTTGGAAAGGGGCTTTTGGCACTATCTGTTGACTTTGCTCATTTTCTGGCATCTTCTTGGATTTTTATCTCCCTCTAGGACCTATGAGTGGAATGGGCATGAATATGGGCATGGAGGGGCAGTGGCACTACATGTAACCTTCACCTAGGTAACCAATGGCAAAGCCAGGGGGAAGTAAGTACAAACGAGGTCTTTGTTCTCACTTTGTCCGAGGGATATTTGTCTTCTTGCATTTCCCTATGTTCTCCCTGCCCATAGCCTCATGCTTGTTCCTTCCTTTCCATCCATCCATCCATCCTACGCCTGGGCTCCTTCGGGTTTTCTCTCCCTCTGGTTCAGCTCAAGCTTTCCAAGCTCCCCAAACCCCCCGTGCGCGCGCGCGCTCCGTACATTGACGCTGCCGTACATCGATGCCGCCATACATTGATGCTATTATCCATCCCCGAGCACATGACAAAACAAGGAGCAGCCGGGGAGGTGGGGGAGCCCGTCGTCTTGGCAACAGACTGATTTGCAAAATGTAAGCGGTCTGCAGCAGCGCAGGGAGAGGAAAGAGCATGTCCCCAAAGTGTCATAAATCTGTCTAACCGCAGTTGATGCATGAGTTACATTTCTCCCGCTAACCTGCAAGACACCAAAAAAGCCAAGCAGAGACTTCTCGTAGGGTAGGAAAAAAGAAACACACCAAACAAAACAAAACAAAAAAACCCGGCAGCTTCACTTAGTTGTGTTTTGGAAGGCGATGGACAAAACTTTGATTTCTTTTTTTTTTTCCTTTTTTTTTTTCAAGTTTATTTCTCTTTGTCTGTCCGTCATAATGGGATTACGTGTGGCAAAGGAAAAAGAGAGAATACAAAATAGAGGTGTGCACAGCAGGCTATGGAGCTTAGCCCAGGCTAATTGACTATATCCAAATTAAGTATGCCATCACTTGCAGTGTGACAAATGGATTTGACTTATTCAGTATACAAAAATAGAGATCATTAATGCAATCTTCAGTGGCAGGCCTCGCGAAGAAAGCCTAGAAAAACTGTCCCAGTTTTTTTTTTTTTTTCCCCTCTTGTCTTTTATAGGGGAAAATGCATTATACAAATTTTTGTATTTTCTTTTCTTTTTTTTTTTTTTAAGAGTGAAGTGGTTTGAAACACCAATACACCAGTACCATGTTTAAATGCTGCGTGATTCTGTGATTCTGTTCCTCTTGCTCTTTGCTGGAGTTGAAAGAGTTATTTCAGCCTCTTTATTGTGCCCCCAGCCTATATTAACATAGGATTTGAAGTTACCCAGGGCAAGTGTATTTCGTAGTAGTCTTCTCTGGGCCCAAGTCAAAACTAAGTTTTAACAATTAGCTGTGAAAACATTCCTCTGAGCTTGGGAATGCAACAGCCTTATTACCTCATCATGAAAATTTCTAGCTTAGTTAATTTAAATATTGTTTCTTAGTTTCTGGGTCAATTAAATTTAAATGATGTATTTTATGCTTCGTGACCAATTAAATTAATAGGTTATTACAAAAAATATTATCATCTTTTTTGATTAAAGAGCTGTGAGTACAGTATATTTTATAAGCAATTTTCATTAGTTCAAAACTGTTCCTTTAGGCTAGATTAAGCAGCTATTCATTGCTAGAGCCTTGAGACCTGATTCCAAGGTGTTCGGCGCATTCACAGCGCGCTCTTACTTAGAACTAAAGCCAATTGAACCTACTTAGCAATAGCGTATGCCTTTCACCCTTGATGATTATGGAGCTTATAGCTCTCCGAAACAATACACCTGTCAGTTCCCATCAGCTACAGCAATCCAAGCAGAAGGCAGAGGCCCACAGAAAGCAGGAGGTTTTATTGTTTTAGGTCCAATTTTTTTTCTTATTGTTCTCCCAAACCCACTGAAAGGTTTGACTGAGTTGTGCGTCTGAATTTCTTTTTTTTTTTTTTTTTTTCTTGTGGCCAGAGGTGAGCAGGGGGAAAAGAATTAATTGATAACTGTTATTGATTATGTATATATTTTTAATGTGTTTAAAAATATGGGTTTGGTTTAACAGTCGTACTTAGTAATCCTATCAATTTCGGCTTCAAACGAGGCCTTTGTTCAGCAATGTATGTCCTTGCTGTGTAGCATCTATTTGAATGGCACAAATACTTGGGACAGATTCCAAGTCATCAGGCTCAAGAGCTAAATAAATATCTGTTGATAAACCTTGACACCTATTTAACCCATCTCTCCTCCCGAGCCCCCCATTAACTACTACGGATTCCCTGCCCTGTATTCCCCAGCATGCTCTTACAAGTGGGGAGACGAAAGCAGGTGGCTGGAGTAAGGTCATGGGGAATGGAGAGCCACCTGAGAGCCCTCACAGGGCTTGGTGCCACCACTCCTTGTGACTTCAGCCATCTTCGGGCTGGCTCTGCCTCTCGCGTGCTTCCAGATCGGAAACATCTCCATCGCATATGTTCCTAACCATAAAAGGAGAAAGCGGTTTTGTCTCCAAAAACTCTGTATTTGGAGGGGAGAGGAGGTTCGTGGGGGGGTGGGAGGTTTCCTTTTGATCTGGGAATCGTTCCTGTTGCCGTCATTGTGGGTCCATACGTAGACTCTGATTCCACAAAGGCAACTCGTGCTCGCGTATCCGCGACTCTGCGTCCCTCTCTGGGCTCCGTCCCGGCCTTCTGTGCCCGAGCGGATGAGCTCCACGGCCCGATGTCGGCAGCCAGTCCCCACCACTCACCACCACCTCTTTCTCTCCGCAGGGCTGCAAAGTATGCCAGGGGATTATGTGTCTCGGGGTAGTCCAATGGGTATGAATATGGGACAGCCAAGCTATACCCCGCCCCAGATGCCCCCCCATCCTGCTCAGCTGCGTCATGGCCCCCCCATGCATACCTACATTCCTGGACACCCTCACCACCCAGCGATGATGATGCATGGAGGACCACCCCACCCTGGAATGCCCATGTCAGCATCAAGCCCCACAATGCTTCATACCGGCGAGCCAGCAGTGAGCGGACAAGTGATGGACATTCATGCTCAGTAGCTTAAGGGAAAACACACGTTGTCTGCAGCGATGGTAGATTTCAAACATTGTCTTTCTGCAATGACTATGGAGTTCTTGGCGTCAACTTTGGACCAAGGGACGTTCCAGTTCTTCACAGGGACCCTGAAAAGCAGGAAAACACCAACCGAAGTCAACTTCTGGGGACATGCTAAATACCTATATAAGACATTAAGAGAACAAAGAGTGAAATATTGTAAAATGCTATTATACTGTTATCCATATTACGTTGTTTCTTATAGATTTTTTAAAAAAAATGTGAAATTTTTCCACACTATGTGTGTTGTTTCCATAGCTCTTCACTTCCTCCAGAAGCCTCCTTACATTAAAAAAGAAGCCTTACACTTATCCTGCAAATGACAGAAAGGGCTTATTTGCAGGATTTTTAGAGCATTAAAATAACTATGTCAGGCAGAAGAATCTTTCTTCTATCCTAGGATTTCAGCCATGCACACTCTCTCTCTCTCCCCCCTCTCTCCTCCTCTCTTCTCGGTCTGTCTTTCTTCCCTTTCTCTCCCTTTCTCCCCATCTCTCTCCCTCTCTCTCTTTCTAGCCTGGGGCGTGAATTTGCATGTCTAATTCATTTACTCACCATATTTGAATTGGCCTGAACAGATGTAAATCGGGAAGGATGGGAAAAACTGCAGTCATCAACAATGATTAATCAGCTGTTGCAGGCAGTGTCTTAAGGAGACTGGTAGGAGGAAGCATGGAAACGGAAAGGCAGTGTATTTGAAGCCTAATTGTCACATCAGAGCATCCTTGTCCCCATGCAGCAACCACCACCTTGTACATCACTTCCTGTTTTATGCAGCTCGAAACATGGACTGAAGATTTATTTTTAATATGTTGACTTTCTTTCTGGGCAAGACATCGGTCATGTGTGCATTTTTTTTTCCATAGTCCCATCATGGAGCATTTATGTATACATTGTAAATAAATTTTGTGCAAAAAGGACTGGAAAAATGATCTGTATTATTGCAATTTTTTGTAAAAGTAGCAGTTTGGTATGAGTTGGCATGCATACAGATTTACTAAGTGGGATAAGCTAATTATACTTTTGTTGTGGTTAAACAAATGCTTGTTGATAGCCTTTTTCTATCAAGAAACCAAGGAGCTAATTATTATTAATAATAATCATTGCACACTGAGTCTTAGAGTTTCTGATTGAAACAGTTTGGATTGTATAATAACTCAAAGCCCAGTTGTAGTAGTTTGAGTGCAGTAATGAAATCTGAATCTAAAATAAAAACAAATTATTTTTTGTCATGGTGACTCCACTGCTTGCAAAATTTGTTTCCTGTCCCCATGCAGTATTTGTAGCCATTCTATCCCAAATTGGGAACCGAGCAGCTACAAAATTCAGCTGGCTCTGGAGATGTTACCTATCATTTGCTATTTAAATATCAGCTTCATATTTAAATAATATAAAAATAATGCTACGCTGAGTAAAGAAACTTTCTTGGAACTTGCGCTGTAAATTGTCAGGATGGGAACTGCTGCCTGTTAATAAATGTAATATTGTAGGGCATTATTGGACAGAAATTTGTAAATAATATTACCCACCCTCTCCTCCAAATTCTAGTTCTAATACACAGTTTAAATTATTGAGTTTCTTTCTGGAACTGAGCATACTAAGGAAGGAGAAAAATAAAACTTGGAAAACATTGCCCGGGCAATGTATATCTGTAAGGGGATGAGGTGCTGCTGGACCCCTGCAAGCAAGGCCAGTGCAGGCCCTCCTCTCCTCTCCTCATTAACCAATTTCCTCGCACATTTGTAGTTTTTCTGCACCGCAGTCAGCGAGTAAAACAGTCCCAGCCAGCCTGGGCAGGCTGCTGCTGCAAGACCTTCTCGTTTCCTTTAAATCAAATCGCAGCTATAGGAAAAAAAAAAAAAATAAAAAAAAATAAGCGTTTCCCGAGGCTAGGAAAAGGACACCTATATCTTAATTAAGGAAAATCGTGCAACAGCCCCTCCACCCCTCCCAAGCCAGCCGGCGGGAGGTGTCCCGGGGGTGTTTTGGGACAGGCTCCCGGCGGGGCCCCCTGCTCCGCGTGTCCCTCGGCTACCCCGGGCTGGGCAGGGGGCAGGCAGGGGTGCAGGCAGGGGTGCAGGCAGAGGTGCAGGCAGGCAGTGCAGACCTTTCTCAGTGAATCAAGCCACCAAAGTGGGGTCCTCTCCCCCCACGGCTTGGACCTCCTCCCCCTGTTGTTTGTTTGTTGGTTTTTTTTTGTTTGTTTTTTTAACTCTGAGTATTCTTTTTTTTTTTATTCCCCTCCTTTTCCTCCCTGTGTTTTTAAAGGGCCACTGTGCCGTCAAGGAGGCTGCACATCCCGGCTCCCTCTTTGTGAGCCCAGAGTAATGACACTTTTTTCTGCCAAAACGTGAATGAACGGGGCTCACTTTTTGCCTCTTTTTTTTTTTTTTTTTTTTTAAGTTTTTTTTCCTTTTTTTTTTTTCCTTTGTTTTGTTTGTTTTGTTGTGCCGTGTTTGGGGTTTTTTTTTAATGTTTCTTGAAAGACAAAAACAAACCGCCCTCTCGCAGGAGAGGGCACACGCGTCCCTTCTCCTCGCGGCCGCAGCGAAGTGGGGCACAGACCTTCCTGCGTGGGACCTTTTTTGGGGGGGGAGGGGGGGCACATTTCAAATTAAACCCACTATTACATCCCAAGACATTTAATCAGCTGTAATTATAACACATTCAAAATGAAGAATATGCCTTGACAGTATTTTTATTGTTATTGTTCATCGCATGATGTTAGACAGCTTCAGAGGCACAGGAAAGAGAAGTAAACGGGTTACAAATAGGGAATTATCCCTCGTTTAGCATTAAAATTCATTTAGATAAAATTGCCACAAACATTTAAATGGGGAGATTAGTTCCCCCTCACGCCTTATTGCACTCTCTCAATGGCTCCGTTAAGAACATTTTACACGTTGGAAATTCCGCCTTTTCGGGCCGCTCGCTGTTTCCTAGCTACCCTCCTTTCACCGCACCCGAGGGGGGGCTCGGAGGGGCCCGGGGAAGGCCTCCCGGCTGCGCCTCCGAGCCTCTCCCCGGCCCCGGGGGCTGCGCGTCCCGCGGGGCTGCGCGGGGGCTGCGCGGGGGCGCAGTGCGGGAGCGGGGGGGAGCGGCTCGCCCCGCTGTCCTGCCGCTGCCCGCCGCCCAGGAGCAGGAGAAGCAGGAGGAGCAGGAGCAGGAGCAGGAGGAGGAGGAGGAGGAAAGCCGTCTTCGACTGCCATCTCTTGGGGGCTCGGGAGAGTGACGCGGGGGGGGAGGAGAGGGGGGCAGATGTGCGGGGTGCTCCGGGGCCGCCGCCCGCGCAGCGCCGCGGGCGTTGCGCGTTGGCGGAACACAGTTTGCGCAACCCTCCATGAGGTTTTATTTCTCCTATTTATCCCTCCTTTTTTTTTTTTTTTTTTTTTTTTTCCATTTTTTTTTGTTTGTTTGGGTTTTTTGTTTTGTTTTTGTTTTTGTTTTTTTAATCTGCCTCAATTTCCCGCGCCCCTGTCTCTGCTTCTCCCAAACACCACACCCCCGCTGCTAAGGCCGTCCCGCACCCCCGGGCGCAGTGTCCCTCGGAGTCAACACCTTCCCCCCTTCAGAGGCGGACGAGGGGCCAGACCCCTAGTTGCAGTATGCGCACAGGGCCTGCCCTGTGTCTGGGCTGGCCACCCGCACCCCACGAGGATTTTTTGCGAGGGGACAACAAATTCCAGCCAGGAGGACCGAGCCCCCCTCCAGGCGGAGGGACTGGCGGGAGGCGGGGGGTTGGGGTGCCTGCCCTGCCGTACCTCCACCAGCCACAGGTACTTTTGGGCTCAGAAGCGGCACTTTTCGGCCACGCGGTGAATATTTCCACCCCCGGCGCTGCTGGGCGCGAAGTTCCCCCGATACCTGGGGCGTCGGTCCCCGCGTCCTGAACCTGCGTGGAAAACAGCAGAGCGTTTCCCCAATTCCCTGACCTTGCTGTGCAGCTCGGGATGAGAACATATATATATATAATTATATATTTATATCCATATAAAAGCGAAGGAAGGCTTCCCGAGGGCCGGGAGGAGGCGGATACCCCCGGCCGCGGGCAGGGGCGGGCGGTGCGTGGGGGGCGTGGGGGCGATCGCGGGTGGGGTGGGTGGGCGCTCCCGGTGCCGCCTGGAGGTGGCTGCTCAGCTCCGGGCCGGGCTGGTGCTTTTTGTGTGACAGCCAGCAAACCTTCCCCGTCCCTTTAATGCGTGTGGAAATACCCGCATGCCTGTGTGGCAGCTGCTTCCAAAACCCCAACTAACTCTTTTGGAAGAGCAGGGCGAAAAGAGTGAAAGGGGAAAGAAAGACTGTTCATTTTTTTTCCTTTGGTGCCATTTTGGATGTCATCTGTTACCTTGGTGACTGTGCTCAGCCCCCAAAGCCCCTGGATTGTTAGGGAGGGGAAAAAAAAAAAAAAGGAAAAAAAAAAAAAAAAAGAAGCATGCTATTTCTGCACCGTCATTTATCACTGTCACCGCATAATGATTCCCCTCGCAGCTCCTTATTGATGTTTGTAATTGCATTATCTCATAAAGGGAGGGGGTGGCGGGCCGGGATGATCAATGGAGCCGCGCCGTGCATGCCGGGGTCAGGGGCTGCGGGAGGCGGCGGGGCCCCCCAAGACCCTCCCGGCCCCGGACCCCCCCGGCCCCGCTCCCCGCCTGGCAGACAACAAGTCCCGGGCACCGCCCGGAGCGCGGCCCCGGCAGCCGGCGGGCAGGGCCAGGGCAGCTCCCGGCGGGGCCGTCCTGCTGGGATCTCCCAATCTGGGGAGAGAGACTGTTGAACGGAGGGGGGGGGGAGAAGAAAAAAAAAGGGCTCCACCAAGGGAAAAAAATAAAATGGGTTTAATTGTGAATTGGCTGGGAAAAAAAAAAAAACCAACCAACACATATGCGGCGAATTCCGCCCCCCAATCCTAAAGAGTTTTGCTGTACCTGCCTGGAGGGCGGCGGTGCTGCGGGGTGCTGTGATGGGGGCGCCTCGGGTGGGGGGAACCCTTCCCCGAAGCATCCCCTCGGCCGCGGGGGATCCGCGGGGCCCCGCGGCGCGGAGCGGCGGCCGCCCCGGGAGAAGGTCCGGCGGCGGGGAGCGCTGCCAGAGACACCGGGGGACCTGGGGAGGGGGGCACAGGACAGGGCTGGACCCCTCGGCAAGGAGGAGGAGGAGAGCACAGGAACGCGGGTCGTTTCCCCCATGTAGTTAGGGTTTAGTTGGGGTTTTTTCCCGGTTTCTTTTTGCCGAGAGCTCTATAGAGAGGGCAGCGCTGCGGAAAACCCCCAAACCCGAGGAGCCCATGGGGTTTCTTTCTCCCCCCTCTTCCTTCTCTCTCCCTCGGCTCTAAAAGGATTGCCAACGAAGTAAAGATTAACTCCTTTTGCCCCCTCCTCGCAGCACAAAATGAACTCCGTCCGCTGCGCCCGAAAGTTACAAGAATTATTTTCCAGCCACTTTCCCAGAGGATGAGCCAGTGCACCCCATAACCTGGGACTTGGGGGACCAAAGCCGAGCCCGTGTGAGCCGGGACAGAAGGATGCTGAGTTTCTCACAGCCACCCTAGGCAGCCCCGGAGCCTTTCAGGCGCAGCGCTAAACCGAGGGGAGAGCAAACCTCTCCGTCTCGTCCTTCCCCTCATTGATCACCTCTCTCCCCAGGTTTCCCCCTCTTCAGTCTTCCCTTGGAAATTTAACTACGCTTTAGTTTGAACGTAATACAGCCTAAGTGTTATTGTTCTTTCCCCTGTATATATAAATACAAATATATATATATATATATATAGGAAAAGAACATATATACGTAAATATATTTTTCCATATTTCCTCCAGGAATGAGGGTTGGTGTTACCGTTAGCCTTGTAAAGAAACGCCTGTTGTCTGCTTTCACATAAACATTCATGATTCCAAATAAACTTTATAAGGATTTCAATTGGAAAGGTAAGCAAGCAGTCGGCAGTGCGAAGACATTGCACTTGAAATTTCAAATGTGAACTAATCCAACTTAGCTATATTTTCCTCCTTTTCTGGTCTGATAGTTTGCAATCTGGAGTTCCATACTTAAAAAAAAAATATTTAGTGCCATAGCCCACGGTTAAAATAGTGAAAAATTAGTCTCGTTTCAGAAATTATTTATTTATAGAACGAACATGATTAAAACATAAAAAACACACAAACTGCAGCTGCAACAAAAAAACCCCACCGTGATTTACGATTATTAAATCTTTGATTGCCATGTTAATGTTTCTTTTTCTACCTTTCATTTGCATTTTAATCTATCGAATCTTTACAATTTTGCTGCCTCCTACTCGAATGATTGATTACACATCTGAAAGAGGGAAAAAAAATCCTAAGCTTTCTAGGCGAGCTTCTATTTTTCCTCCCCCCTTCCCTTTGCTGGTTTGCTTTCTGAAACCTTCCTCAACAATGTTAATGCAAGCAGGACAAATTAATTATGCTCTTTTAAATGTCAAAGGTATAAATAAAAATGCTCCCACCCCCCTTTTCCTCTTCTCTGCTGCTGCCCCAAATGGGAATATTTTTCCAAGCCGCTTGTTTTTAAAAGCAAGAAGGAATCACCCTGGTAAAATACAATTAAAAGAAACATACGCGCAGGATCCTGACTGTAAATAAATATTATTGCGTGGACATTTACCTAAGGAGTGTGTGTGTGTGTGGGGGGGAAAGCAACCAGAGAGGCAGCGGGAGGCAGGGAGCGGAGGTGAAGGCTCTCTGGCGCAGCGGCAGCGCTTCCCTTCGCTGCTGAGCCTTAGTTTTGGGGCTGTTCCTCGTGTGTCCCTCTCGCCAAAAAAAACCCCAAACAAACCACCAAACCCCCCCAAAAAACCTGAACAACAAGAAAGCCTGTGGTCAGGGTGCAGCCCACGAGAAGAGAGGAGCAACCCCGTGGGTTCCCCCTTGCCTCTACCCCATGGGCTGGGGTGGCGGGTAGAAAGCCGGGGGGGGGGGGGCGGGGGTAAGGGGGAGGTGGAGGTGTAATGATCCCCAAAAGGGGGGGTCCCACCTGCCTGGAATGCTTGCCAAGGGAGAGTGGGTGCTCAGGCGGGATTGCCCACGAGAGACACCCTCCTGGGGGCTGCCCATGGGGAAGACCCACCCGGGGGGGGGGGGGTGTCCACGGGGGGACACCGAGCTGGGGGGTGCCCATAAAGGGACACCTGTCCCGGGGATAACCCCCCGAGGGGATGCCGACGGAGGGACACCCGCCCAGGGGACACCCACCCACCCCCCGGGGCTGCCCACCCAGTTGGCACCTGCGGGGGGCCGAGAGGCAGCTCTCTGGGGAGGAATCATCGGGAAAAAGGGAAAGGAGCAGGCAGGGCGGGAGGCGCGGAGGCAGCGGCGCGGAGACTCCGCACCTGCGGGCGGGGAGCGACCTGCGCGGGCCGGGCAGACAGGGAAGATTTAGAGGTGAGGAGATGGCAGATTGTTAAGAAAGTAATAGTAAGGTGTCCCATATACTACAGTTTTATTGTGGGGTAGTAACTACTAGATTTATTTATTGCAGAGGCAATATAATAAAGATAATGACCGCAAACTCAAGATAAATGCTTACGCCCATAGCTGGTCAATTCTTTTTTATTTAAGAGAGTGATCCGGAGAGGTGAAAGTCATCTTCTCCCAACCACAAATATCAGTCTTGGTTTCCACCAGGTTAGAAACATGACATGCAAATAATGGAGCTGCTGCCGGGCGCAGAGGGTTTGGGGTCGGGGGATAAGCGGGGTGCCCCCTCCCTTTGCTTTCCCCCTCTCCGGAGCACCCGCAGAGAAGAGCACCGAGATGAAACAACTGGGGAGTAAGCCTCCCCAAGAGATAAGGGGAGAGGAGGGGGGGGACAGGAAAAAAAAAAAAAAAAAAAAAGAAAATAAGAAAATAACGCCCCCCTCAAGCTCGCGGGGAAACGCCACTTGCGAGGAGAAGCGCCCGGGGGAGCGGGCCCGGTGCCCCTCACCCACTGCTGCCCCCGCTCCCCTGCCCAGGGCGATCGTGTGTCAGCCCCACAATGGACGCTTCTACTCCCGGGCGCTTTGATCCCTGCACGGCCGGGAAAAAAGCCACCTGACAGCGATTCTGCGACGGGAGGGAGAGGGGAAAAAGACCGAGAAGGAAGGAAAAAAAAAAAAAAAAAAAAAAAAAAAAAAAAAAAAAAAAGAGGGAGAATAGAGCCGTGCAATTTCGTGGTTTGTGCGCAGGGTGAAATTATAAGGTTGAAAAGTGCGAACAATCCTCCTCAATCTTTTACAACATCAGCGCTGCTTCTCAGCCTTAACCAGAACCTCCCTTTTTTTTTTTTTTTCCAGCCGAACGCGGGTTATCGTATCCCCAGCCTCCAAGCCTTCGCTGTCCCCGCAGGGACGGGCAGCTCCCGCCTCCGCCAGCCGCTGCCAAGCGCATCTCTCCCCGCGCTGCGCGGGCCCCTGCGCGCCGCGCAAGCAGCAGCCCCTTCTCCTCCCAGCACGGCGGCCCGTCCGTGGCACTTCAAAGGGTGATAACCTGATTGCTTCCAGAGTTTAAAAGTAATTAAACTGTATTAAAGGAACTTTAAATAAAACCCGGCTTGCCCGCGCACTCGCTGGCTCCCCTTGTCCCTTCAAGAGGGTAAATAAAAACCCCGTTCCTGGAAAAAAAAAAAACAAAACCAAACCACACCATACAAAAACCTGCGTTAAAAAAATCTTGCGTTTATATAACATATGCGAAAAATGTAAACAGATTTCGTTTTTGAAAGGGTATGGGTAAAGTGGTGGTAATTATGTATAATTAATGCTGAAGGGAAAATGAACACATAATAGGTTCCAAAGATTAAACCATCTGTAACTATCAGGGGAACTTTTAAAGTTTTTCTTTTCCTTTTTTTTTTTTTTTCCTTAAAAAAAAAATCTATTTCCTTTCACTAAGGATTTTTAGATGTTAAAATTCAAGTTAATGTTTGCATCTCTGAAGTATTCTGATTCGAGAAACAAATGCCTAAAAGGTTTCAGCAATTCTCAATCTGCAACTTTGAAGATCATCCAATACAAAAATAAATTGAATGGTAATTTTAACCATTATTAACTTTTGTGGCACTCAATTTAGTTAGGTGCTGGCTCTCCATTTTTGATTACACCATAAGGAAGTTATTTTACTAAGAAATGTTAAGATAAAGTATAGGCATTCCCACACATTCTTTATATTTTTTCTGGCATGTATTTATTATGGTCTACTCAATCTATTTTAATTTCTAGGTAATGCATAATCACTGGAGCCAATTTTTTTCCCCATGTTTGCCAGGGTAGAACCAGACTGTGAAGATGTAGGTCCTGCATATATCTGTACGTGATGTTCAATGCGAGCGACTATAAATTTAAATACATTTTGTTTACTGTCTCAGATCTAGTTCACAAAAGTAAATCCAGTGCCTTTAACATTTGCAAAGGTAGGAATGGATCTAGCTTTAGCAACACTAACAGATGTTGAGATGCTGCGTGAGCTGTAACTTCTGTCAGCGACTGTGCCCTTTTGATAACGGCAATTCCTAAGGTGTGAAGGTAGAGTTGTTAAACCTCATGTATTAATGGACTAGTCACCCAAGCAGTTGTTTGCAGAACTGGTGGCTGGAGAAAATACATGTATTTGCACAGAAAGAAGAATAAAAGTTACCAGGAACTGAAGTTCAAACTGCTTTGTTAACTCCAGCCTCCACTTGAGAAGCAGAAATTAATCTCCTTTCAGTCTGGATTCAGGTCTGGTTCTGCTGCTGTTCTGACTGTTCAGGTATGTGGGGGATGTTTCCTTCTCCAGGAGGAAAGGATAGATACCTCCTGCAGGGAATTCACCAGCTGGCCGTTCAAGACAAGGTTTAGGTTGTCACTCCCACTCCCCAATTATTGTGTCTAGCTTGGAAAAGCAAATTTTTAGGCAACAGTACTGCTCTTTGATATCTGCCATAGTGCAGAGGTTTATATATAGCTTAAACCCTCAAATTAATTCCCAGACTTGCTCTTTAATGCAGAGGCCAAACAGCTGAGTCTCAGCTTGGCATTTCTGGCAAACCCAGCTGAAGATGCTGAGGACTCTGCAGCAATAAAGGGGTTTGCCCCTCAAGGGATAATCTACCTTAACCACACGAGCAGCTTTTGTTCCTCTTGCTTCTCAGCCGACCTGGAGGAGGATGAGCTGCCAGAGGATCCCAGCCCGGTGACTCACCTGATAACTTTTCCTGAACCACATCCATGTTGTGCAGAGATCAAAGTGAGTAGTACTCGGGCAAACGTACATATGGGAAGGGTGTGGAGGAGAACAAGGCTCAGATGGGGATTGCAACCTCAGGAGTTTAATTTTTGGGAATGAAAGCGGTTGTAAGGCCCAACGTGAGTCAAGTACTCATAGAAGCTCTAGTGCCTCTTAGAGCTATAAAATCAGTTTACTGCTGGAATGCTGAGGCATTTGCTGGTGACAGCACAAGGGCAGCATGTGCAGGCAGGTGCAGTGATCCCTGGCATTGACCAGCATCTAACAATGGTGGATTAAGCCACCTCCTGTTTGGGTCCTGATAACTCTTGCAACACAAGAAACAAAATTCAGCCAAAGGCTTTTTCCCAAGCCTGGGAAATCCCTTGCAAAGCCTCCTGTGTTCAAATAAAACCCCACAAAACCCCTTTTCCCCCTCCACTGGTGTTCTGGATGGCGATAAAGGACAAAACTGCCACAGTTTGTCACTGTCTTTTACCAGAGTAAATTAACAGAAAACTTCCCTTTTCAATGTCTTTTGATGTGCTAATCATCACTCAGCCCCATGTAGCCACCTTATTCTTGTAGGGTACCTAATGTGTCCAACCACAAGTTGAACAGAAAACCAAGGGGATTTCAGCTTCCAAGGACGCCTTGGGGTGATGCAGAGCCAGGGGTGGGTGTTACTGCCTGATGGGAGCCTCAGTTTCCCCACTGATGGAAGGTGCTTTGTAGTTTTCTTGTTTGACTTTTTGAGGTGAGTTGCTGCCCATGGTTTGAGTTGACAGCACTGGCTGCTGGGAGCATCAAGAAGGTGATGAAACAGCTGGGCTGGTTTTTTTCCTAAAATGTTGCTCTCAAAGTCCTTTTGAGTGGGACTTCCACCTCCCTTTCCAGCTGATTCCCACGGGGTTTTTCTTGGTGATGCATGGCAATGAGGCTGTCCTGGCAGAGCTCCCACACAGCCTTGGGTCCTAGCATGGGAGTAAGCCCTACCGCAGCAGAAACTGAAAACATCACCTAAATTCTCTTTTCTGGCTGGATTGGTTCAATTTTTTTTCTCACTTTTTTTTTTTTTTTTTCCCTTTCACCTATCTTAAAATCCTTTTGCCCAGAGCAAAATTACAAGCAGGCCTTGTTAACTAAGGGATCAGCAGCATCTACCCTGATGGCATTAAAACCTCTTACCTGGCAAATTAGTCCTCCTGCTACCTCCTCCTCTTACAAAATGTTTTCTTTATTGGAACTTGTTAGCGGATTGTTACTTGCACAGTAATTACTCGGCAGTAATTAGAGAGATGCTGAGGGGGCTGAGTGCATATTTGGACCCAGATTTAGCTTTCTGCTGAGTTTGAGGAGTTGTCTGACCACTGAATCTGAGCCAGAACCTGCATTTCAATAGAATGTTGTGGGATTTTTGCCAAAATCTGACCAGCTCTCCCCCTGAATTGGTGTTCACACTGTATTAGAATGAGATATGAGTCCAAATTGAGAGGTAAGGGGATATGGTCCATTTAGCATATGTCCTGGCATCTCTGTTGAACCTGTCTTGAGAGCAGATTGACCTCTCCTTTGGTGCCACTGTGCTCATTGAGTGGAGGGTGCCATCTTCGATCTCCTCTCCTCAGCTGGCCAGCTCAGGCAGCTGCTGGTGGTGGTCTTTAGCTCAGCTTTGGGATCGTGGACAGGGAGTGACCAAAATGTGCAGTTCAGACTTATGATAGGGGAATGGCCTTTCTCTATCATTGCCATATATCTCCTCCTAGATATACCACCCAGGGACAGAGCTACAGTGCTTTACCAAACCTCTCTGCCAAGCAGAGCCACGTGGCTGGTGTAGGCATCATTGCTAGAGGAGCCACCAAGCACTGAGCCTGCCGAGATGAGAGAGTGTTCAGCAAGCAGCTTGTTGTTTACACCAGCAAACAGCAGATAGCCACAACACATTTTGGAGCAGAGGAAGGGCCCTCCAGACCTATGGATGTGGCAGCTTGAGGTCCTGCGATGTGGTCTTTGTAGAGGCGCTGTCTGAACAGGTTACTGGGTGTGGTGAGAACAGCTGAGGTGGAGATCTTTGTCCTGGAGAGGAAGAAAGAGCCCTTTTAACCTCCCTGTTCCCAAGCCTGGCAGGGACCTGCCGTGCTGTGGCTCCCCTCCCAGCTTCCTTCCCCCTGCCCCAGCCACAAGGCCCAGGGGCTGGGCTGGAAGGCATCTTATCTTGTTTATATAACATGAGTGCTGGAGGGTTGGCTCCTTCTTTGGCAAAAGGTTCTCACGCTGTGGGCTCACCTCTTCTGCCAGAGATAGAGTGGTCACAGCCCAGCCTGATCTCCTTTGAGGGTGGTGGGGAGAAGAAAATTGGCACAGAATAAAGCTGAAAATTTTTGCAATGCTTCGGCACTGGGCTGTAACTGGGAAGTATTGGCTCTGTATGCAAGGACAGCTCGGCAGCATCCTGCAGCTGGGTGCTCTTGCCTTCCCTTGGGAGAGGCACCCTTGTTTTCCCAGCATAAGGGCTGAGAAACACTTGCAATGAAGAAGCTGAGGCAGAGTGAGAAATAACTGCTTTTTTATTCTTTTATGTTATTTTTTAGCATGTCTTTCTTTGCATCCAAGCGGGGAGACTTGTAGTCATAGTGGACCTTTTGTATTAGAGCAGAGAAAGGTCCTTGGCCCTCGTCACTGGCCAAGTGATGCTTCTGCTCACCTCTGACCAAAGAGGACCAGGCACAGCCCCATCAGCCCTAACAAACTTTTCCCTCAGAAAAGCTCTGGCCAGGCAGGCAAGATGGGGGGATGTGCCATAAAAGCACCTCCTTAGTGGTGCAGGCTGCAGCCCTGTAATGGACTTGACCCCAATCTGCCTCAAATGCACTTTTTATGGTCTTACATCACTGCAGCTTGCCCCACCTGCCTGCTTACTCTCAGCCATACTAGCCCCTAGGCAAATAGTGAGCCTGATAATCAACGATTCTTAGTGCATTTCTTGATTAAAACCACTATGGCTTCTGCTTTATAAAGTTTCAAACACTTGGCTGACGCACAGTGTAAATTTTATATCTATCTATGAGTATACAGAGATATATTTATGTATTTTAGTCTGACTATGGAAATTCTCATTATGCATCTAAATGCTTGCTCCATTTTGGAGGCCTCCAAAGCTATTCAAGTCCATGCTGCTAAGCAGTGTTATCATCTGAGCAAGGGGAGTTCAAACTTTTAGCACAGAGATGCTTAGGAGTTGTTGATTGAGGAGTTTGTCATTCTTTGCCAACCTTTAACATTAAATACTATTTAGCTGTTATAATTAGAAAAGCCCTTCAACAACAATGGCAACAGCAACAATAACTGTAATAAAATAACAATACATTCCCTTGCTTTTTTACTTCTTGAAACTATCTCTATAAGTTTCATGCCAGCATTAAGCAAAAGTTATTCAGTGTCATTAAGCAATATTTTTCTCCCCTACAAAACCCAGAGTGTTGAAATACAGGTCAGCTGAGCTGAGCTTACCAGGGAAGGACTCTGACCTTGCTCTTCATATTCTCTGGGTGGAGAAGCCCTTGACTTAGCTCAAGTCCCAGTTTGAGAAGCAATGAATGTGCAGCCTTAAGTTTTTGAATGTGTGCTTCAAATTGTGGCTTGGGGAATTCTTCTTAGACCAGGGCAAAGAGGAACTTGGTGAAAGATTTCCTTTCTAAAACAGGTTGACCTTACAAGTGTATGGGAGGATGAAGTGTGCAATTCAGGGTCCAGAAATTTCTGATTTATTGAAGCTCTCCAAGGCCTACAATCCTTAAATAAAAGGGGACTCAATCAAGACTGCACTTTCTGCAGCTAAAAGTCAGGGAATCTGTATGTTGATTGCCATCCAGGGTCTATAGATGGACGTTTATTGCTGTTCGGGGACAAATTCAGTAGGAGATTTAAAGTGGCCCCCTGAAATAAAGGGGTAACCTCCAATTACCCCAGTGCAGAGGAGAGCTGGACTTGTTTTGTTCTAGTGGCACATAGTGGCTGTGTGCTAGTTATGTGCAAATACAAATGGAACATAGTTCCAATAATACATAAGACATGCTTTCCAAAAATTGCTTTCTTAATACTTCCATCTCTTTCTCATCCTTGGCTGCTCTGTTGGGCTCAGTTATGGAAGTTTCTCTACTGGGGGTGTAAAAACCCACACAAAATGATGGGATGTGTAAGAAACAACTTGGAACTGAAACTACTCATGCTCCTACAGTACACATAATCAAAGAAGGTTGATAATAACTCCATGGTTAGATGAAATAAGGCCTTTGAAGGAGTTGAATGGAGCTGTTTGTTTTCTCTCTTGCAGCCCTGTTCCTCCAAGGCATGCTGTCATGCTCACCAGACCCGAGTTTTATAGGTTGGACTGGAGTCTTTGACAAAACTGAATTTACTTTAAATGACTGAAATTAGATACTTATAATCCAAAGTAACAGCCTAGAGGCTCTCTTGTGTATTATCCTTCACTCTCAGCCCTTTGCTTTGTAGTGCCAATGGAATAATTTGTTAAGAAAGTAGAAATATAAGCAATAATTCTGAAACCGAGAAGGAGCACAGGCTAACCCTGTATTTTGCCAGTGCTTGTTGTCTTCCTACCTAATATGACAGTACCTCTCCAAGGGATTACCACTTCAGACCATGGTTTTGTCAAATTCCTGCTTTTGAAATTATGGTTCAAATAGTATTTTCCCTCCTCTCCCCTACCACCCCATCCCTAATTTAAGTGACAGCACCACTTTTCTTCTCTCCCAATGAGGCAAGACATCCATGGCATGATGGGCATTCAAGTCAGAGAACAGAAGACAGATTTTTTCTTCCTTATGATGACTGCTTGGATACACACTTTCCAACCTGTTTTCTGATGAAATTGAGGTATCCAGGTGTCCCATCAGTGCTCAACAATCTCACCAAGCAATCTCATCACATACTGCAATCTTCCAAATTTCTGGGTTGAATATTTCAAGTGGAGCAGTTTCATTGGCTTCAGAGACAGATTATATTAACTGAGGATATGGCCCTTTTTAATTTTAATTTGGCAAGGTGAATAGGCTCCAAATCAGCCAGCATTTCATTCTTTTGTTTGTAGCATCAAGTTGTGCATGTGTATTTCTACAGAGGAGGGAGAGTTTATTTTTTTTTCCCTGTACACCTCTATGCACACACACAACAGAGACTCAGCTGATCATGAAATGTGTTGGGTTGCAGGAATGCTGCAAAAAAATTGCAAGGACAATCTTTAAACATATGGAAAATGTTGGGACTGCCTTTCCAGTTGAGCTGTTCTACTATTAATGGAACATTTACTTTGATGCTCTTGTTTCCCCTTGATTGAAAGTAGAAAGTCCCACTAAGGTGCTCACAAAACCCACCAATGTTACTGATGGTTCAAGAGAAACCTCTGGATTTTATACCATGATTGGCTTTTGATGGATTTAGACTACTTAACAACAATTCTTTGTCCTTCTACTCTTGAGTGATCCAGACCTGTTTATCTCGTTTCCTGATGAGCTGCTTCAGGGAGCCCTACCTGCCTTTCTTCTTGTTCCTCTACACAAGCATTTAAGGAATTTAATGCGGATTATTATTAACAGATTATCCAAGAGTGACTTTCACATTAGGGCAAAGAAATACCCTTACATTGGTTTCCATACAGACTATGCTTCAGCCTGTAATCCAGGCTGATAAACAAATGGATTTGCTACAGGATGCAGAAACAAGGAACTGCACACTTTGAAAAGGAAGTGCTGCCTCGAAACCTCTGTGTTTTTTAGGGTGTTGTTTGGCCCAATTGAGTTGCAGCTTTCCTATCAGTTTTATAGGAGTAATGATCTTTGCATTGTGAAACTGTGCTTTAGGCATGTAAAGAAGTTGTAAAGGTTTTTTGAGGCGATACAGCTGGGCTGCTCAGATGTCTCCTTAGTACCTACACCCTCTGCAGTGGGACTAGTAAGCTACTTTTATGAAGGGAAAAAAACCCAATAATTTATTGCCATTGCTGCATGGTGGGATTTATGCATGCCTTGCTGTTAATTGGAGAATGTCACATCAGGGCTCTGGTATCACTAATAGAACAGTCCTCTTAATTGTGAAATAGGTAATTGCTGCTAGTTGAAAGGCTTCCTTCTCTTTTTGCTCGCATTGAGGATCTCTGTAAAATATCAAAACCAGGGCCCATCACTGAATACAAGCACAGACACTGACACTGAGGTGGGATGGGGAGAGGGGATTGGGCTGGGGATGAGGGATGTGTCTGGAGGTGTATGTTATCAACACACTGGAGGGAAGAACGTGGAAAAAAGCAAGTCCTGGTGCAATCCATCCTTTACCTTTGTCACATAATTTCTCTTGTGAGAAAAGGTGCATTGGCTCTGCATCCTACTGGTGCAGCAACTGCCTTTCCTCCTCCCTTTGTCTCCCAGGGAATGGAGGGAAGTGTCACCCATGACTCTGCTCTGCTCCTCCTCATCCCATGCCTTTCTGCATGGCATGTTGCAGCCCCATTCCCATCCTCCCCAAAGCTAAGGAGGTACAAGTGCATCGCACCCCAGCTGCAGAACTGGGGGGGACCATCTCTCATCCCTTATGGTGCATGGCTGGGTTTTATGGTAAAAGCTGGACATTGAGGGGCTGCACCCTTTCACTTTTTGTTTGCCCCCAGAAAAGGACTCTGTAGACTGCTTAGGGCATGCAAGTTTATTTACCTACCCTTTTTGAGGTAGCTCAAATATGAAGAAACTTCTTTCAAGTGCAGTTTTAAAACTTATCTATTTATTAAATCACAGTTTTGTTGGCCAAATTTAGCACTTAGAAGGCATCATATGGATCATAAGGAATTCGGGGAATAAAACTAATTAATGAATGGATTACAATGACCTATAAATGTCATTGTTTCATCTCAAAGATATATTGGTCCCGTAATTTTTACTTAACTCTTTCAAAGGACCACATGTGAGCACCACTGAATGGATACGGAAATTATTTATACAGCATGTTAAGGGGACATTAAAGCATTTCATAGCATGTGGTAGGGCCTCTCAGTGAGGCGAAAGACACAGATCAGCTATCCAGCTGTGGTGTACTGCTTTGGTTGTGCCAAGGCCACCAGATGATGTAGCTTTCCTGCCTGCCTGTCTCTAAAATAAATGTGAGCCTCATTCCCCAGGAAGGGGCTGGATACACTGTCCAGGGTGGGGGATCCTCATCTTTAAATCCACAGAGGAGACAAGGGCAGAGGTTTAATTTTCAGCTCGTTTACTGCCTGTTTTATTCCCTGTCTGTATTTTCTACCCCAGGGTTTTTTGCCCTGTTTCAGGTAGGCACCAGCATTTGCACGTCCGCTTTGTAGAGGAAATGCAGCATCCCTCAGAGATCAGTGGCTTGTGGCTGCTGCCAGCTTCAGTGATTGTAGTGGTTAGAAAATCCTTTCTAGCTGTGCCTCTTCTGCAAAATATTTAGTAACGATAAAAAAATATGAAAAAGAGAACAAGCATCCATCCTGTATGGGCTCCAGCTCCCCGGGGAAGTGGCCAGATCCATTGGCCTCCTGCAGCCCTTCTTCCAGCTTGGGGTACTTGCTTATGTCTTGCTAGTAAACACTGGCTGAGAATAGGTTACATACATGAACACACACATATATATATATATATATATATATACACACATACACATATATACACACATATCTATATATAAAAAGAAAATTATCGTATATACAGTTCCTATATACCTCTCTACACCCCAAAATTATAGAAGAACAATATATGCAAATTTTATTTATATATCTGTGAAAAGTGTATACACTTTATAAATATGTGATATATGTATATGCAAAATAAGAAAAAAAATCTATTTATACTTAAATATATACATGAAAATATTTATTTACCTAAATATATACATGAACAGAAGGTTAATGTGGATCAGAGCCTTGCTGGGATGTAGGTGCATAAGCTCCTCCTGTTACAGAAAATAATGACCATGAACTATGGCAACAACCTGGAGAAGACTTCTGGTGACATCATAAACTAGCTGAGCTTTGCCCTCTGGGTTTATGATGATGTCATCAGAACACCTTGATAGAGAGTACCTTTAGCCTCACAAGTCACACTTGACCATAATTTATTTGATAATCTATATGCTGGGTAACACTGTTAGTGGTTTTGTAGGCTGAATCCAGAGCAGTGTGACCGGTCCAGCCTCACCTCCACTGAAGTCTTGTTGGGGGCTGGAAGGCAGAGCCTGTACTTTTGTTAGAAACCTCAGTGTGAGTTTGGTTAAGTTTGGGCCAAATGTTTAATTGGCTCAGGAGATGTGTTTTTGGAGGGAAATTAGAGTGATTTTTGTGATAATGAAACATTGATGGCCTGAGTGGTATGCACAGGATGGAGAGAGGTGCTTACGGTCCAGTTTTGGTCCTGGCCCTAAGCACCAAGGTCTTAACACCTAAGCATAAATTCAGGTGCCCAAAAATGACCCTCAAAAATACAGCAGTAAAGATATGGAGCCCACAGGGTCTTTTGAGATCTTGGCTGTGGCTCTGTTGGACCCTGGGACCCCAGTCACATCATCCCTTTGGAAAATCGTATGCAGGGCATATTTCAGCCAGCCCCTGCCAGTGTTAAACTGCACGCTCAGCATAGAGGTGATCATGACCACAGTTAGAGGAAGAAAACTTGGACCATGTTTACCAGAAAGGCCACAAAGTGAGGTTGGGTAATGTGTTCAGCGTGCTAAAGAAAAACCAAAAAATGAACAACAAACCTCTCCCCTCTCCTCCCAACCCCCTCCCCCCAAATCCATCAAGACAGCTTATATTCGATTTTAATTGTACTTGGCATTGTGATTTTCTTCTTTTGGATTTATATGCTGAAGAAGATTGCAATGCAACAACATATCTGATATGAGTACTCTTTGGCAGTGGCACCTTTGCTTTTGAAATGATGCAGTCAGGTTGAGTTTTGGTGAAGACTGCAAAAATGATAAACCATTGGGAGGGGCATATGCCAAGTGATCTGACTGTCCTGGTGTCAGCAAAACTTGGAGTTGGCACAGAGATTTTGAAACAAAGAAATTTTTAATATATTTTTTTTTACATATTTGCATAGCAAAAAAAAAAAAGTAAAAAAGTAAAAAATAACAACAAAAAATAAAACTGTATGTAGGTCCCTGGTAGCCATAGGTGCTTCTCTCAAATTCCTATATATTAGCAGGGTATAAAAAGGTATTGGTTTCCAAAGTAACCATAGCAACATCTTTTCATGAGTTCCCATTGAGAAGCCAAAAACCTTTGTGAGCAATATATCAACCCGTTTATATCTCTGAACTTAAATCTTTTATTGGTTACTGATTAACTTAACTGTGTTGCCTGACAAATCTTCATAATAAATAAGCCAACCAGCAAACCCTTAAAAAATCCAGCTAACTGTGTTTAAAGGACTATCCCTGAAACATGCTCTACATTACAATGAATTTGG
This sequence comes from Pyrocephalus nanus, assembly GCA_038380795.1. Lineage (NCBI taxonomy): Eukaryota > Metazoa > Chordata > Aves > Passeriformes > Tyrannidae > Pyrocephalus > Pyrocephalus nanus. The sequence continues at coordinate 106,879,756 of CM076260.1, forward strand.
CAGTCAGTGTGTGGTCATGAGCTGGTTTCAACATGGATCTAAACCCCAGAAATCACAAGATGTGGAGTTAAAAAGAAAGATCCCTCTGCAACTACTCTAAGTAAATATATGCCTTGATATTTATCAGCAGTGTTGCTATGGGCAAAATAATTAGTAACTGCTAATTAATGTAGCCCTTCTGAAGGAATAGAGTGGGAAAATGTCTGTTGGCTGTTGGCGCTGGGGTTGTCTGTTCTAAAGATGACGGGATAGCAGCAGAAAGGTAAATTGTGGAATTTTAGACATTTACTCTGTGTGCATCTCATAGATTGTGTAAATGGGAAACCTACATCCTACCTGTGTATAAATGTATAGCTTTCTTGAGGTCAGGATGTTGCTGACTACATTTTGGGAGGCTATTCTTTTTTTTTTCCCATTTTTTTGTGGAAGGCTCATGCGAGGTTTTGGCTCCTGCAGTAAGTCTACATTTAAATTAATTAATCTGTTGACAGTTAAATTGTACTTAGTAGCTTCGATATAAAAGATGATTCCCAGATTTTTTTCCATGCAACTTAAAAAAAAAAAAAAAAAAAGGAAAAAAAGAAAATTAAAAAGGAAGAAAGAATCTGAGGAACTTGGTTCTAAACATCTGTCTGGGCAGATGTCAAAATGCAGAGTGTTACTACATTATACTGTGTGAGGATATGACACCGTGTTATCACTCTTGGCTTAAATATTCACAATGGATTTTATGATCTATTTAAAAGCAACCTTTGACGGGAGTGTAAACTCTTATCTTTTGTCATACAATAAGCACCTTTGTGGAACTAGTTCTAGAGTAAATATTGAAAAATAACAATGTTTTCTACATCTTATTCTACAGCACATGAATATTTATACAGAGGGAATTACGGGTATGTGTCAGTGGAAAAGATTTGGCAGATTTTCTTTGAAAATGAATTTTGGTGAATAAAATCCTTTTGAAGTAAGATTGTTTTGTTCAGAATTGCTCTGGATAAAATCATAAGCTTGGAGCTGTACGTTAGCCAGCTGATTATAATCTAGTACAATTATCTGCATTTCTTCAAGAAATGAGAGAGAGACAGTGTCAAGGACATTACAAATCCAATAGTAATTTAGGGAATTGAACTAGAACGAGGCAATGCTTATAACACTAATATTCCAGAAACATGTTGTTTAATTTTTGTTTCCAGATTGCATATATTAACCCATTTTATTAACCTGTCTATAGCCTTGATTCAATAAACCATTCCTATTCAGCAGAGCTCTAAAGCATATGTTTGCCTTTAAACACATGCTTAAATCCCATTGACTTTTTAATGCTTAAAGTTAAGCATGTGCTTAGATGTTTTTGCTTGGCTTTGCAAAATAAAATTTAAAAAAAAAGTCTCCCAGGGGGGAAAAAAAAAGCAATACAGGATAAAATTTTTAAAAGCTTAAAATACAGAAGCAACTCCCCAAACTGTTCGTTTTCCCCTGTATTCTCAAGAACACCCAAACTATTTTTAACTGAATACCTGAAACAAACAGAAACAATTTTCATGCCTTGTTTTGGAGTGCTCTTGGGCCTGAGCTTATGGAGATTCTCTGCCAAAGACACGAACAATAGTGGGAATATCTCACTGTTTGCTTAATGAGCAATGAATGGGAAGTGTGAAGGTGAAAAGACAGATTCTGGGTTTGAGAGTGACAAGGTGAGACTGCTTCTTTGTCACACCTTTCTTTTTTTAAACCCAGGCATAATTTTCAAAAAAAAAATAAAATAAATTAAAAAAAAAATCTGTGGCTGGGAATTGCTCCGTAGCTCAGAGCCAACTGATTTGCGTTTGCTCCCATTGCTTGCTTCATGGGAAATGTCAACTTGCTACAGAAAGTTTTAATTGGTTTATGTGTGATATATTCAAGCTGCTTATTTCCTAAAACATCTGTTTTTGTTTTAGTTCCCCAATATCAAATGGTTGGTGATATCCCAAGGTAGCACGCTGTTTCCAAGTCATATTTCCTGGGGTATCTATCAATAAAAAGGCCCTTAAATTGAGCATAATGAAATTAGTACAAGGTAGTCAAGAAGTCTCCAGAATCAAGATATCAAAACGTCCCTCTGCACATTTCTTTTTTTTTTTTTTTTTTTTTCCATATTGCTTGTGATTGACTGCTTTTGGGGCTTGGAGGAAGAAAGTCATGAGAGTTATGGCTTATTTCATCTTCTCCCCCCGCACCCCCCCACTTCTTTGATGGCCTTGAGCAAGTCTAATTTGTATTGTTATGGAAATTGGAATTAAGCCAGGGAAAGCACAAGCCTCGTGCTGCACCCGATGGCAAAATCCAGTCATTTTTCTGCTTGGTGGACAGAGAGACTACAATTTGTTTGAAGATCTGTCTGCTCCATGTGACAACAGGAGTCCTAATGTAAATAGGCAATTGTGAGAGCTAAAAATGAGCAAAACATTCATAAGAGGTTTTCATCTGCATGCACTCAAAAAAAAAAAAAAATTCCTCAGTTTCCCACTATCCTGTGCCTTGGCCCAGAAAAGGAAAAGAGATTCTTATAGTTATTGCTCCCAATATGTGAATAAGTACAGGAGTCTTCTTTTTGGATCACAAAAGAGAATAGTTTTGCAACATTTATCTAGTAGAGGGTCCAAGCACCCATTTGTTCTGTTTTCATCCATTGTTTATTGTGAATTTGTTTTTAAGCTTCTGGGGATAGGAACATCTGAGCAGTTAATTTTTCTTTATTTATTAAAGAAAGCCAATTTGAGGCAGAGACAGTCCAACTGACATGAGCCAAAACAAAGCCCACCTTAAGTCCAAATCAACTAAGTGTTACTTATCAAAATAAGCCCAAATGCAGAAGACATGGGGGATGGGGGGGAAAGTTTGCAGATCAACTTTCTTACCAAACTCATTTGCACTCGAATGAAATGAAGTTATAAGGATAAAATTCTCAGCAGATTTGCACAGCACAGTAATAGCCTTTATGCTTGGAAATTTATGGGCCATGGACAGTTTATAAGAAACGATGTAGTTCATCAGAGAAGCAGACTGATGGAGCACATGGGAGCATTCTGTGCAGGAAGTTGGGTTTTGGAATAATACTTACTTTGATAGAGTTGTTTTGTTAGCTAAGTAAAACAGTAGGGAAGCCAATGGCCACTTAGGCTTCAAACATAAATATATATTTATAAGTCACCCAGCTGCTTAATTGAGATCTCTAGTGTTTTCCCTAAGTATATCTTATCCAAAAAACAGTAACACTGAAAATAACAACAACAGCAAAGACCTGCTATTTGATGAAGTTCATTTAATCAGTCAGTAATACTTAGGGGGGAAATGGAGCATTATTTTAGGGGCAGATTTGTTGAGGCTCCCAGAGGCTCTGCAGCCCGACTGGTGGCAGAGATTGGGCTCAAATTGCTCTCTGGCAATTTCATGCTGAAGAAGCAGCAGGATAGATGCCCTTGCTGTACCTCTCTCTTCTCCCAGTGGCTTTTCCTCCAGAAGAAGGGTACAGTGTAACTTGTGAGTGAGGAGCATAACCAAGTACTTGCAACCCAGTTTGGAAAGATAAACGCTGGGGTTCCTGCCAGATGCTGGCTGTGTTGGCTGTGGAGGGGGAGGGAAGTACATGGGCCTTCAAAATGTTCTCCAAGGGAGGTTACACAGGGGATGGTTCATTAAATTTGAGCAAAGAACTGGAAAATAAGATTTCACACTCCTAGGCTTGAACAGCCTGGGTGAATCTGGGATCCCCGGAAAATCTTGAGGAAATTTGGCAAGTTCTAGGGAGCTTCAGGAAATACTGGAGGGTTTTGCAGAGGTGTTTTATTCTCAGATCACACCTCCAAGGTGAGGTAGAGAGTAGGGCCTCCCACTCCATGCACCCTGGGGTGCTGGCCAGCTCTCAACAGCCCTGTCTAGCTGCAGAATCCAAGGCAGGTGGATGCTGGGGGCTTGGGCTTGGCTTCAGCAGTACTATGGACATAGCTCTAGTCAGATCTCTGTTTAACTAAGAGTAACAGTTTTAATCCATGTCTCCTACTTTACAGGTGAATATCCTAACTTGGAGTTTGCTGAATATACAGAGATGTGGCTCTCGGTCTTTTCTGATGCAGTTGTTTCTCCCCGATAGGGCAGTTTAATATCTGTAGCAACAGAGACCCAAAGCCAGTTCTTTGATATCTTCTAGACATGAACTTGAGGCTTGACCAGAACAAGACCTGACAGTTGAGTTTTCTCTCCTTCCCTCATCAGAGGTAGGGTTGAACAGATTTTGATGTGAATCATCATTCTTATGCATCTGTCTCTTCCCCAGAGAGGAGTACTGACATCCTCTGAAAAAGTCTAGGAAGTTATGGGGAATTTTTTAAAACTGTCTTTGCTCAACCAGGGCTTTAAGCACGGGCTAAGATTGAAATATATTTCTTCTACTCTCTGCAGTTTTGAGCACCACAATACAAGAAAGATATAAAGCTATTAAAGAGCACCCAAAGATGAGCCATGAGGATGGTGAAGGGTCTCGAGGGGGAACCATACAAGGAACGGCTGAGATTACTTGCCTTGTTCAGCCTGGAGAAGAGGAGACTGAGGGGATACCTCACTGCAGTTACACCTTCCTCATGAGGGGAAGAGGAGGGGCAGGCACTGATCTCTTATCTCTGGTCACCAGTGACAGGATCCAAGGGAATGGCCTGGAGCTGTGTCAGGGGAAGTTTAGGTTGGATATCAGAAAAAGGTTCCTCCTCACATAGAGGGCGGTTGGGCACTGGAACAGCCTCCCCAGGGAAGCGGTCACAAAACCAAGACTGACAGAGTTCAAGGAGCATTTGGACTAAGCTCTCAGGCTCAGGTTGTGATTCTTGTGTTTGTCTGTTGCAGGGCTGGGAGCTGGACAGCAATGATCCTTGTGGGTCCCTTCTAACTCAGGATAGTCTGTGTTTCTATAAATACTTAGTACAATAATTTACTTAATTGGGATCCCAGAAACATTAGAGGGTCTGAAATATCAGAAATATGTCTGCAGTGGTTGACTTCTGGGGAATCAGGGTCTGTTCCTGAAGCTGGTCATCCTGGAATATTGTGGTGAATCCTGCACATTCACCACAATGCCTGATGGCTGGAAAAATGCTTTCAGCTGATCATCTTTAATTTCCACTTTCTACCCCCAGCTCGTAAGTATATTTGTGTTCAAACCAGATTTTGCTCCTTATCATGCTCACAAGCCCATTTCCTCCTCCTGTTTTATAGGCAGTGAAGTCTAAATGGTGAATTAGTGACATCTTCATTATTATGGCAGTAGAGTGCAGTGCCATCCTAATGCTGTTCCCTGTAGGAGTGAGCAGAAGGAGAAGCTAGGATTGAAGCGATAATGATCGTATTCCTGTATAAATATCTGAAATGATAGCCAAAAACTGCTGTGCCGCTCTCTGGCTTTTCCTGTAGTTTTGTTTCACCAGCTGAAAACATCTTGGAGAACATTTGCTTGTTTCAGGACTGTCCTCCTTCCTCAAGGTGCAGCTGAGTTTATCTTTCAGTGTTGGGTTATTTATTTTATTTGGTGGCACTTGCCCACAAAGGACAGGGAGAGTAAGAGCTTAAATAATGTGGTGTCTCAGGCAGCTCAAAGGTGTTGAAGAGAGCTGTGTGAAATCAGTTTATAGCATTTTAAAATGCGGTTTTGGCAAAGCCAAACTGGCAGGTTCATGTCCCATCCCACAGAAGTTGCCTTTGAGCTCTTGATTTGGCCCAAACCTGTCTCTCTGTGAACATCAGACAGACCTTCTTATTAGAAAAAAAGCGAGACTGGGGAAGTTTACTCTTGTCCTCTCACTTTGCCTCCATTCCAAGCTTCCATAGGCAGACCAGTGAAGCTCCTGAAATGTTTGCTGAAGCCTGTGCTGCACATTTACTTGAAAGAGATGTCCATGCTTTGCTTCACCCTTTTGGTAACCTGGTCCTTTCAGTGAGAAAGTAGGATTTTTGCTCTGTTGTTTCTTGATGCACCAGCAAGTGCAAAAAAAAACCCAAAAAAACCACAACCCACTGTGCCTGAACTCAGGGGAGTTTGCTCTTTGCGAAATGTGGGTCTCAGTTTGCTCTGGGACAGATGACACATATCCTATAAACTGTCTGTCTGAAGGAATGAGCAAGTGAATAAAACACTCTGGTCCCAAATGGCTTGGTAATTTGGAGGAGTACTGGCAGCTGAGAGTGAAGGTGGCATTGCTGAAGTGCTTCCTGGGTGCCAGCACGACCCTAGGGATCAGCTGCACTCCCTGCACTCTCAGCAAATACTTCCACAAAGAGCTGACCCTTGGACATGATGTCCACAGACATCCACACCTATGTCCCTGTCCCTTGGCACTGGGACACTGAGCAAAGCTGCATCCTACCCGATTTTATAAATTTACCCTTTCGCAGTCATTTGCTTACTTATGACTTGAAACCTGCAGTTTTGAATAGATTGAAGTTTATTTTTTAAATTCATGGTTGGAAGAATTTGCTTTATTCACTGTTTGCTCAGTTAGAATTTTTTCTTTTTTTTACTTTTTTTTTAAAATTAGAGGTCTTATTTTAACAAAATTTTATTATTCTATAACCTGAAGAAAGCTTTAGTTTGTACTCAGAAGAATGACGGGTATATAACATCAACAAGTAAGGCAGAGAGAAAACAATTGGTTACTTATAAGGAGACCTTTGTGTGATATCCTCTACATTTTCACTTTCCAGTGCCAGGGTCTTGTTTTAGGAATGCTGCTCATTGCTAGGTGGTAGCTGCAGAGGTGCTAGTGTGGCTGGCAGTCTCCCTCTGCAACCCAGCTCCTGCAGTCAGCCCTCACACTGAATTTCCCAAATCTTGCTCCTATTCCTCAGGAATCAGTGACATGACAGAGGGTCTGGCAGTAGGACAGCTGGCACAGCTCAAAGGTGCCAGAGCTGTTGTGGTGACCATCTGACCCAAGGACGTGCCGCCTGGCTCTCTCAGCTGCTCTCGTGGCCTCCTGCTCTCCTCTCTCCTCATGTGACATGTCCTCTTCAGCATATTCATCCTGCCTTTGGTGTGTCGTGGCAACTGTGTCAGATGTTTTATTAGTACTTTTTTTTCTGTTAGCCTGCAACTGAACCCAGTCTCCTGGGAAATATGGGCTGAGCCCAAAAGACATTCATGTGCCTGCCAAAATGTCGTTTTTTTGAACCTGTGGAGGAAGAGAAAACAAGAGAGGCAAAAGGAAGGGTCATCATGTTCTAGGTACAGACACATTTTGTGCCTTGCATCATGTTTATAAGGTGGATATTTCTCAGATTATAGGAGAAGTCATTGCAGAAGTCATGGCAAGTGGTGCTGGAGGAGACCTTGTGAGGTCACCAGGTCCAGTTCTTTACCTATATAGAAGTAATCATTCCCAGGCTAGACCAAAAAAACTGAAAGGACTGAAGGCTGGTTTGCATGGTACTGTTTGGACCCCATTTCTTTAAATGAATTCAGATGCAAATACTGGGGAAAAACCAGAATTTTTGATCTCTTCACACTGTATTAATCTTTTGTATTGTCATCACCGGGTTCAGTAAAATATTTATTTCCTAGAGAACCTGCCATGTGCCAGTGCCCTTTCATTCCTGAGCTCTATTCCTGGGAGCTGGCCAGAGTTTTGCAAGAGGTATGGGGTACATTTTCCATAGCTTTTTTTTTTTTTTTTTTTTTTTTTTTTTTTTTTTTTTGTCTTTTGGATATGGCAACATTAGGGGAAGCCCAGAACTTGCTTGTGCCTCAGATCCTACAATGGCCTTCCAGGTGTTCCCGCAACAGGTGGGCTACATGGCAAATATAGCGGAGAAATGTCAGATGAGCCAATAAATACATGGCAGGCAGCATAACTTCCCGATTAATTTGATAGGAGGCACTCCTGGCCCATCACGTGAGGGGAACTGCAGCCCTCGGGGTGATAGAAGGTCAAATTTTCCTCCTCTGCCAGGAGACATTGTTAAACGCCAGGCCGGCAATGGCTCGTGTTTTTGGCAAGTGGGAGAACAGCAGGAACCAAAGCTCCTGGAGGTGGTTGTGGTCGACTGCTCCAGCAACACTGTCACGTGCTGGAGACAGGGAGGAGGGGAGTAAAAAAGCACGTTTTCCAGTGAATCTAATTGCACTGAGTGGTGGCTGGAGGGGTCCTGCAGTGCATTTCATGAGAGTTTACATAGTTCTGGATCCTCTACCACTTAGAATGGAAAAAAGAAAGCCAATCTGTTTGATCAGGCCTCTCCCACTCGATATGTGTATTGGATTTTACATTAAAGCTTTTAACAGCTACGTACACATCTGAGCTGGAGCTATTGTTAGCCCATGTGATGGATTAAGATCAAGAATGTTAGTGTTAGCCAAAGGAACGTTTTTTAATGTATATTGCGATTGTATAAACAGGGTCACCAGAGCTAAATGGGATGTCAATGACCTATGAAGATCATAAAGTAAACAAAAGATCTTAAAATAAGCATGTAACCTGAACATGTCGGGGATTGTTGTATATCAAAGGCATTTGCTTATATAAAGTAAGGGAAAATTACTTACGGGTAATGTTATTTGCCACAAGCCTACCTCTTGCCTGCTCTACAAAGGAAACCTACCCAAAGGGACTGGGATATGTCTCCATCTACCAGGAAGCACTGAGCAGAGCCTACATGCATAATAAACATGCTTAAATCCCAGGGTGTAGAGATAAGATGTCAGTGCTGGTGAGCAGCAAAGCTCCTCCGGCCCTCGTTGGAGAGGGAGCGAGGGCAACCCCACCAAACACTGCTGCCAGGAGGGTTTCAGAGCCCTGGTGACACAGGGAGACCATGGCAGGTTCATGAAGCCAGCCAGCTGAGTGGGAATTAGCAAACACCAGATAGTTGAAAACACTGGGAAGAGAGTAGGAGCTTTTTTTTTTTTAATTTATTTTTAATGATGTAAGTACATTAGATTTCCCCTCTTGCTCCATGTCATTGAAGAGTAGGGGCTTTTTGGTTTGTTTCTGCTTACTGGGCAGCCCTTAAATTATTGCTGTGGGAGGGTGAGTCCCTTCTTCAAGACGCCCTAAACTAAGTGATTTCTTGTGATAGAACAGGCTTAAAATCAGAGGATTTCCCTGGAAGAGGAGGATTCTGGGGTCTTACTATCTTGTCCTTAGTGCAGCTGGTCATCCTACCAAAATCCAGAGCTTGTCATTTTGATCATGTGTTCAGTCTCATGTGGGCTTAAGAGTTGAAGTTGATAATCATTGTGGATTCCTTCCAACTCAGAATATTCTGTGATTCCATGATTTCTTCTCACTGAATTTCATTGTATCATCTTCAAGTTGCTTCTCTGGTTTTTATGTCTAGTCCTGTCCATAAAGTCCCTCTCAGCCTGGTCCCCTTTGAAAATTTAATATATTCCATCCCATTAGTTGGAACACTGATGGAAATAAAGGCCAGAGCTTGGACTAATCCTGAAGAATGCCTTTGCCATGGTGACTACAATGGGAGTTGTAGAGAGCACCTTCCTGGAAATGGCTTTAAAAAACAGTTTTACACTTAACCCAAAATAGTTCTGTCATGACAATATTTTCTTGATTTGCTTACGAGAATGTCTTAAGACACAGTTTACTGAAGTTACTCTTTCTGTACAGGCTGTTATGCTATTATAGAAGGAAACTCAGTTTGATAGTATTTGTTCTTCAAGAAATCCAGGTTGGCTAACTCACATTTCCTTTTCATCTTCTAGGTTGTTTTCAGATTATTTACATGTCCCAGATTCTTTTTTTCTAGCAGGTAAAATTACTGGTTTAGAGTACCTAATCTCTTTAAAAAATAAAACAAAATAAAAGTTAAAAAATAAAGAAAAGGACCCAGAAAGAAACCCCCAAAAGACCTTCACTTGACCTCCTAAGGTGTCAGATTAGCCTTTGAGAGATGTCCACAGCTAGTTCTTTAGTGACCATCAGGTGATATTTACCAAGGCCAGCTGAGCTGGAAATATCTAATTTATTTAAGTTTCCTGTGAGCTTTTTCTATTGTGGCTTCAGGATGGGAATTTATCTATTTGCTTCTGGAATTATTTGTATGGGGTCCTGAGGTATGGGCGATCTCAAGAACTGGTGTAAAGCAGAGGTGAGAGCAAAGCAGACTGGAAAACACAGTGTGATACTATTTTGCTGGCTCTGAAGAAATCCTTCTGGACAGGAGAGCTTCAAGTAAGGCCTTATTTAATCCTTTAATTTCTGTCACTTTCTGCCAGAGTCTCTGAGATACAGATATCGAAATGTCATGCTGGATGGCAGTGTAGACGAAATGAAACTTGGTAGCTGTTGTAGGGCAGGTCTAACTCTTCCTCGCTGAATAGCTGGGCACTGGGATCAAGGGAGATGAGTGCTCCCAGTTGCTGGCAATAAATGATCTCTTTGCTTGCAGCCCTGACCCTGATCCTTACCATATGTATTGTCCTGACAGGGACTGAGCTCTCAAAGGACACCCTGAGACAGAGCAGTGCTGCCACTCAGGAGTGAGGGACTGTGGAGCTCCTGTTTCCTGTCGCTTGTTTCTTCTTCTCACATCTAGTAGACCATTTCTATGGCCTTTCTCTTTTCTTTCATCAGAGGTAGGAATTTGGGGTCCAGGAGGCCAATATCCAAGTGCTATTCCCACCATCTCAGGGGTTTTACTGCCATCTTTTGTGCCCATCAGCATACCTCATTGTTCCCATGTTAACTCTGTGGGTTGCTTTGTTTTGGTGTAATTTGGTTTTTTGTTTGTTTCAGAGAAACTTAGTTTCCACTTATCTCTGGGAATTTTCTGTTAAGTTAGTGTGAACTAGAATATGAATGTTTTATAGAGAAACATAGGTTTCTTCTTTGTCTGCTGGAAAAAGGAAAAAAATTCAAAACATTGATGGTCCTTTGCTTTTATGTTTCCTGTTAGTTGTGGTCATATAGTTCTGATTTCTTCCTTAAGTATATGTACCAATGCACCACAAAGGAGGGACAGCTACCCATATACAAAATGATCCTTGCTGCTTGAGCAAGCTCTTCATAGTATACAGAAATTCAGCTGTTCTCCATCACAGATATTACAATAGTAATCAGCAATTTTAAACTCTTTCAATAATTGTTAACCCAAAAGGTTTTGTTTATTTGTTTACTGGCATTGAATGATGGTTATTATCAGCTTTGAATGACATTCAGCATTCATTTTGCAGCTCTGTCTGTTTTCAAATATTTGAGGATGTTCTTGTTAGGATGTTTTCAGTGCAATTTCATTCACAGCAATTCCAAAGCACGCGCGCTGTATGTGATCAATTAATCACCGCTTGTAATCACAATTTTTTCTCAACGTGCGGAAACACAGACAGTAAATATGCCTTAAAATGTCTTTGTGTTTTCAGAAAACGACCTCCCAATGTGCTTTAAAATATGTAAATAGGTTTGTGCTCTATGATGAAGCATTGCCGTGTGGGTTTGTCTAAAGAGAGACTCTCATATGGAAGAGATGTAGTTGGTGGCACTTTGCATAACTTAACAGTAGGGCTGGTGGCTGTGTGCTGTAACTTTGACCCTCCTGAATTCAGGGAGCCTGACAGGGGATGTGACAGCTACTATCTTAAGTTTTCTGGTGGGTGCTCACTGCTGGGAACACAGCAGGTGTCCAAAAGGAATTGCAGAGTTACTAAAGAAGGGCACCAAAGAAAGCTCTTGGCTGATTAAATTTCCTCACTTGATGGTAGAAATTAAACATACTTTTAAAACTGGTCCAATTACTTTAGAACAGTGTCAGTGGAAGTTAAGCATGAAGTTTCTTCAGGTGTTTCTGTCCATCCAAGGTGCTACAACTACTGCTGTTTTTGCATGTCTATACAGTCATTTTTCTTGAGAAAAACCAGTGAACTGGAGTAAAACAGCTTAAAGCAGGAGGTAAGTTTTGGGGTTAAGGTGAGGAGTTGTTTGGGAGAGATTAGATTATCCTCTCTTTCCATCATAGGGCTTTTCCTGTTTGTTTGCCTGCATTATCTTCCAAAACATCTGGTGTTGGCCTCTGTTAAGACAGCAGGATCTGCAGGTTAGATCCTGTGTGGTCTTGTCTCTCTGAAAGAAAGGGCATTTGGATAAGTTAAGTAGCTGGGAGTCACTGAAAGGGCTGGCCTTGAAGGGAGTTTTCAGCTAAAGATGAATGAGCTCTCCTGCTTCGTGGACCCATTCCCCCTGTTACCTGATTTCTTTGACGTGCTGGCAGTTGCCTTAGCTGAGCTCTCGCTGCGAGACAGTCAGCACCACACTCATAGCACTGCAGGAAAAATAAACCCATTCAAACCAAGCAAAACATTTGGAAAAACATGCAGATGTCTTTTTTTTTTTTTTTTTTTTTGTGAGTTCTGAGTTGTGCTTCCTCTTAAAGCTTTGCGTACAAAGACCTTTTTGTGGCGCTTGTCAGCCTTTGCACTAAATTTGGCAATTTTCTTCTGACGCCACTATCTCAGAGGAGGAGAGAAGAAAGGGCTGATGACAGGAGCCCATTAATTAAAATTAGATACTGTTTTAATTTTGGTCACTGTCTTTAAACCAGTGACCAAATCATAGCAATAGCAAAGTGCCTTGGTCTCTTATTTTCTTCTTCACCTGATTAAAATGAGAGAGGTCAGGCTCGTCCCTTTGCTGTACCACCATCCAAAGCATTGAAATGGGGGTCTCAAGAGATCTGGTTAGGCTTTTTGGTTGTCCGGGCAGATTGATACCATCTGGAGGTCTGGCTGGGGAGAGGATTTGAAATCTGGACCCTGATACTGGCTTTTTAGTCTTCCATTTTTCTAAAGTAGTTTTTCAGTGGGAGTAAATAACTCTAATTGTATTGAAGGAGCTTGACTAATTCACACCAGCTGAGGGACTGGTCCCTGAGGTCTGGGCTGGCCTGTTCTTTCTGTGTCATTGAAAAAAAACTCCAACTTTTTGGATAATAGGGTAGAAATGGAAGTCCTTGGCTGCTTTGCATTCAGTTTGAGATGGAGCAGCACCTTCTGGGAAGAGTGTGTATTTCTGTGGTGGTTCTGACCACTTGGGGAAATGGGCATCACTTGGCCTATTCCACCTCCAACCAGGAAAGGGATAGTGAGGTGGTGGGTTGAGGCTCCAGAAGCCCATGTCTGATGGTTCTTGCTGAGGTGGGCCTACTTTGTAGTGACAGAACGAGCAGGAGGCAAAACTCACGTGGTGGTTTTAAGACTCCAGGTTGTGAGCTGGGCTGGCAAGGAGCTCTGCACCTATTTACACAGACTCTGCTTGGTGGACATAAAACCCTGTGTTGGGGGTGCTAAGGTTGGTAAGAATCCTGACTCTCTGATGTCCCAGCATGGTAGGGGTGCAGCCTGTGTGTTTCATTCCCACTGAAGCCTCTTGGGAATGGGCTTCTTTTTTCCAGGGTGCAGTAAAGTCCTAGGCTTCTGAGCCTTAAGATTTCTGTGATTCATCTGAAAAAAGTGTAGGAATCTTTGCATAATTTTTCATGTACCTGAATATGTAGTACACTGGAGTTTATTTTAAAGTCAACCTCAGGAAAGAATACGGCAATTCAGATGCTTATACTGAACAGCATCTTTACTTTGGTCCCTTTTTCTTTATGCTACTTTAGCTGTAGAATTTTAAAGGTTTGGGGAAAAAGAAAATATGCTGCTTGTCACTCTCTGAGATGATACTAAATGACCTTGATGTGAAAGGAGCTAGTTCTTGGTAGCACCTCTAAAGCTTTATTGTTAAAGTCACATCCTGTTTGTTCGTAAGGCCAAAGAAATAAAAAATACACATGTTCATAAATAGGGAGGCAAGAGAGGGGAGAAAATAAAAAATGGTGGAAGATAAGAAAACTCAGCTTCTGATGCTTACAGCTTGCTTTCTGGAAAATCAAGTTGCAATATTTTTTCTTGTTGTGGACTTTAAAGGAAGCAGACCAAATGCTCAGCACATGTACGTCCTGCTCCATTGCACCACTCCATACCTGGGCTGTTTTCTTAGTTTGCCTCCAATCAAGAGAGGATTTTTCCATGGCTGAACAAGCCTGACCTTTATTAGGCAGGATGTTAAGAGGAGAGAAAATGGAAGATAGAAGAGACAGACCTAGAGTGACTATTAATAGGAATTGAGGTTTACATCTCAGGTGTTGCTGAGGGATTCAGCTGAATCTGATAATCCCTATATCTTTATCTGGAGCAGAGCTGTGCTGACAGGCATGCTTCTTGTTTTCCTTCCCTCAGGTGGCTGGGTTGGCACATCTTTTAATATCTGCAGGCAATGCACTGACACATGGCTGAGCACCAGTACTAGAGATGGCCAGGATGCTCTGCAAAATTACTTGCCATCCACTGAAGCTTTTGAGTTTTAAAATGCCTGTTGGTAATGAAATCTATCAAAAGTTTGGAAACATTTTTCTAGCAGAGCTACTCACCGAAAGCAAATATCTATGTTCATTCTAGCTGTGGGCTTGTTTGTGATTGTCTTTGAGCCAGCTTAGGCTTGGAGACTGTGCGTTTGTCTGGTAGTTATGATGTTTCTCATCACTGCCATTTGTAATTGCATCTGGTCCTCACTATATACAGGCAACCTCCTCCTTGTGACCACCACCTTGATGTGGCTAAGACAGTCCTCTGACCTCACTGCACATTTCTCAACAGGCATGTCATTTCCTCCACGAAGCCCATCAAGTTGTCATTACTTACTTCGGTTTATTTTTGCAAATCATTTTTACATAGGGTGTATATGTGCTGAGGTGTCTGTCTGCTGCCTTTCACCTGCTTAGGACATGGAAAGACGTCATTTTGAACTTCAGTACAGTCCTTACTCTACATAAATATTTTACAAAGCTCGCAAAGGTCCTCTGGGGTTAGGAATGATTTGTTCCGTCAATTCAAAACGTTACCTAATACCAATAAATGCTAATAAAGAGCTTGTAGCTGGCATCATATACCAAAGCCCTGTGCATTCATTAGGAATCACCTATGCAAGTGCAAGGCCAGCCAAAATAATCTCCTAATCAGTTATAAAAAGTCTACAGTACTTGTCAGTAGTTCAGCGTGGGGCAATAGCATGGAGAGTTGTGGTTTCTGGCTGAGGCACTAAATCTGTTGCACATGGAGACAAGCCAGAGCAAGGTCCTCCCTCACTGGGACCCAATCTTTCCCATGTTTGGGGTAAGGGAGCGGGAATTTTGAATTATGAACACTTAGTCTTCAGATAGTTGATATTTTGTGTTTACTGCTGTTATAAAGGGAAGAATCTGTGTCAGTGGTCTACTGTTTAGTGGAGACACATTTGGGAGTGTTTTCCAAAATACTTGTCTCCTCCAGTATGTCAGAAGTCTCCCTGCATGTCACTTCTTACGTGAGTTCAATGGCATGTGTGACTTGGCATCCACGAGGCTGCATGAGGGATGTCTCAGGGTGGCATGTGTTTTTTCAAAGGCAGTCTTCATACTGTGGCCTGGGCCTTCCCATGTGAGGTAAATCCTGACCTAGGCTATTGAAGTTGCTTCATGTCTCTTGGCTGGTAGTGCAAAGCTTTACCTGAGAGGAACAAGCCACTCCATCTTCCATGCTCCACCTAAGTTAGTATTAAAACTTTATTTATGTTTGCTGATTTAGGACTTTAAGGACCCCTTAGGCTGACCATCACTCATGAGTTAGTATGTCATCTCTCTGTGCACTTCAATGCAAAAAGAATTGAAGTGTCTCCAAAGAATATACTTTTGACTGGGGCTGGAAAGCTTAAATGGTCACTTTTCAGGCAGTTTTTAATAGGAGATGAAATCACAAAATATCAGACTGTGTCTCCTAAAGTGCATTCTGTAATCAAAAGGGAGCACACATTTTTTCTAAATTAATTGAGAAATGTCTTTCCTGAGGTTGTTCCACCTTAGAATGACAGACGTTTGTAGAGGTCTGATCTGTCCTGTGTGACTGTGCTCATTCCTATCCTGAGGGAGTGCAGAAAAGTCCATGTGAAGTGGTGGGACTGCCTATGCCCTGTTGCTGAGAGCATGACAGGCAGCAGGAGACGGTGCCTTGTGCTTTAGTGCCTCATAGCCTCACCCCTTAGGGTCAGCAGCAGCCTTGACCTCTTGAACATTTGGTTCCATGCTATGGTTCAGACCCAGAAGGTCATCTGTGTCTTGCACCTCCTTTCTACTTCTTTTCTAGCTTTTTCCTGGGGCTCCTCAGATCTGTGTTTGGGAGCTGTGGGCTGGTAGGATTTGTCTAGCTGTTTTGCCCAGTGCCCTGTTTGCAAAGACACCATCAGATATTTTGTGTTGGGAGCTCTATTTTGGTGGTGTGTCAAGTTGAAAGTGCCATGTGTCAGGAATGGTTGCACCCAGACACTATCAGCTTTCGTGCTGGCTGTGGCCAAGAGCACAGCTCTGTTGTGTCTTAGAGAGACACAGAAACTTGACTCACATGCCCAAGTGTGTGGTCCTCAAACTAAGCATTTGAGCAGGCAAATTATGTTGGTTTGGCATTTTTAAGCCATGTACATGCCTACCCACCAGCTGAGGCTGCCTGAATGTGCAAGTTGTAGCTGCTTTGGCTTTGCCAGTCTATAAATATTCAATCATTTTGCTTTTTTTCCCTTGGACCAATGAGCAAAAAAATAAAAAATAATGTTTTAAAAATTATTGTCTTCAGGGAGGCAGTGCAATACTTAGGCATAGGCATTCCCACAAACTAGGATGGGTTGCAGTATGCTTAGCCCTTGGTTTATGAGACAAAGGTCAAACGTGACTTGTTCCCAGATGATGGATTGTCAGGATTGCTTTGCCAAACCATGTTACCAAAATTCTAGTTCATTGTGCATCAGTACTGCATTTATTTGGGTTGTTGTTTGAAAGTGCCAGGATGAAACCTGCTGCCTCTGCTGTTTCGCATATTGAGTATAACAAAGTATGTGGTTGGTGTGACTGGATACTGGATTTTGTGCAGCTACTCAAGTTTTGTCTTCATTTTCTTCAGTTTTATACACTTTCTCAGAGAAGGAAGCTTGGGATATTTATGTAGGTGCCCATGAGTGCCTTGTGGGAAAGGCACCTTGATTCTGGTTCTGTATTTGATGGTGCATGGGTGGAATCGCTGCTCCAAAGTCTACAGTTAAGTCACAGATGAAGTGAATCCTTAAGACCCCCATTTACATGTGTAAGAAGTTGGGAGTAGTTGTGTTGAGCAAACTCTTCTGCAGTTAAAATTCAGACAGAAACATTTTCTGCTTTCTCAGTAGCTTCTGCTATGTGTTGTGGAAGTAGCAGTAGGTCCCTAAAAGGGCTACACAAATGGAGATCCTGGGCTGAATTTAGAACATGCACCAATGTTGCTTGGACTTCCCTAAGTCACCAGGCAGAGGATGTGTCCCACCCTCTTAACACAGACTCCACACTTCTTTCCTTCCTCCTACTCTGGGCTTGGCAGACTTGAGCCAACTCACTGCCACTTTCTTTGGGAAAATTGGCCAAATTGTCTGATGGAAAAATAAGAATGACGCAAATGGTGCTGTTGTTACCAGACCAACACATGAAAAACCCATCAGTGTGAAAGAAGTGCATAAAGAAGTGGAGGGCAAGAGTTTTTTCTTGTAGGTTGCCACAGGCTTGGTTACGATGTGCTCATGGCGAGGTCTCATTCCCACCTCACTAGTGATGCACATGGTTTTTTTGGCTAATCCTGCACTGTCAGCACATGAATTGATGTTCACTGAGGTATGATTTCCCATTCTCTGGTACTACTTCAACTCCAACCAGGTATTGTAGTACCACAGGGCTCCTCAATTTAATTGAAATTGCTTTGCAAGACCATCCAGAGTAAATACTCTGGACAACAGAACACGGTTGGTAATGTGGAACATGTGATTTATTTTTTTTAACGAACCGATAGGGGAAAATGTTTCCACACTGACAAAAACAGAACAAATGTAGGTCAGTGTCTGAAGGAGATGAAAGAAGCCAAGTGTAATGAGAGCCTATTGTTTCATGCTGACATATGCAGGAAGCTTGTGGAGAATGAACATCAAACTAAAATGTGAGGAAAAAAAGAATAGAAGGCATGAAAATCATCATACTCAAGAAAACAAAGAGATCAGAAAGTTAAGGGGCATGCTAAGAAATCTGCACTGGGAGGCTAAATAAATGAGTTTCATATTTCCCTTTCTCCCTTCCCTTTAATTCCGGGTTTCTCTCTCCCATTTGTCTACTAGGTAGCAGCCTCTTCTTCCTTCCAGGAATACTTTGATTTTTTCCTTCCTCTCCTGCAGATGCCAGGGCCCAGAGAGATCCAGATGGCAAACAGACCAGCAAAAAAGACTGCTTTACTATTTCATTTCTCATCTTCCTCTCAAGTTAAAAACACATGAAAGATCTATTGAAAAGAACAGACAAGTCTTATTTACTTTTTAATAAGTAAATTTAGTTTATGTATTTAACAGAAGTTAATACACTGTTCAAACAGCTGGAATAAATATGAAGAAGCAATTTAGACTATAATTCTTTACTTGCGTTCACCACTCTTACACTGATGTATTTTCTCAGACCTCAGAGGTGTTTTTCTGACTTGGGCAATGGGCATGAAAATTGGCCCTTCATGCTACTTATTTCTGCCACCCATTGTCATCTGGAAACGTCTTTCATGGCTCTGGCCATCCAGTGCCTTCCCTAAAATTTCAGAGTGGGTCTAGGAGGCTTAAATCTGTTCTCAGCTCAGTGTAGAGAAAAAGTGATGCCTTACCCAACAGGGCTGCACTGGAATAAAACTGCTGCCAGAGGAAGTAGTTATGTCCTGTATTTTCACAGATGAGGCACTGGTGTTTTTGTTTGTTTTTTTTTTTTTTTTTCCTGCCAACTATTTCCTTTTCATATAGTTTTTTCCACCTCTGTTAATAGAAAAATATATTGGTGGGAAACTGTCTTCCTGAATCCTGTGATACCCCATTGACTTGAGTCCTGTCATCCAGGGGCTGACCCACGGGGGACTGCCCTGGTGACTGTGCAAGTGTTCCCAGGGTTGTCCCTTCCCATACCCTTGCTTAAACAGGATGGATACCAAATTTCCACTCTGTCAGTATAATGAAGGACTCCTATGACAGTCTGATGGATGCTCTGGGTCTGTTCCTTGTGAGTGGTGAATTCACGGCACCATGAAATACATTGTCTGATGAGAGGTGTTACAGGGCCGTTGCTATTCCTTAAAAGTTCAATAGTTTCTGACAGTAAAATTGTGAGTCCTAGCAAAGAACAAAAAAATCTCCTATCTGTCATCCTTACAACGTATAAAAATGAAGCCCAGATTTTTGGGTTATTTTAGGGCACAGGGTGATGATGACTGTTTCACTTAGTGATACATTTAAATTGGTGATTTATGCAGCCTGACATTGACTTTAATTTAGCTCATGTTACAAGTAAAGTAATTCAGTCCTTAATGAAGTGTACTTCATATGACATATTGAACATGGGATCTGACAATCAGTGGTTGAAAACCAGCCTAGGTTACATTTTCTTTTGTCACTGAAAGTGGGCTGGCAGTTCATAAACTTAAACTGAGGCATGCAAACCTATCACTCTCTCTGAAGTGGTGCTGAAGACGAGAGACCTGTATTAAAAACAAACTTTCCTCATCCTTTGAAGGGAAAAAAAGGGGGAAAAACTTCCATACGAGCTGTGTTATGAAAATGAGAAAATTGATGTGAATGTGTGTATACACACACATTTTTATTTAATTTTCTGCTATGTGAGTATATAGAAAAAAGGATTGTTAGCAAAGAGATTCATGCCCTGACCTATGCAAACCTTTGGATTGTGTAAAGGGGAGTGAGAGAATTTGATATACGTGCTCCTGAGCAAATGGATCGAGCTCTGAAGTAGTATAAATTACACTTACATCAGCTTTTACAGGGGTTCAGGATAAGGCTGCTGGGTAAGTGATAGGCAGCACAGCCTGACTGGCTTTGGGAGCAGTTGGGAAGGGTGTGTGTGGGTCTTTATACCTCTGCATTTCAAAGGAATTAACGGAATTAACAGAACAGCTCTGAACTGTAAATATGCAAATCTTTTTAACACTTATGTTAAGAGATTAATCTTTGTTTGTCTATGGAGAAGGAAGGAAAAGTTTTTAATGATTCCAAGAGGTAACACTTAAAACAGAAAGTCTGCTGCAGCCTGAGTTAAGTCATAGCTTTGTTGTTTCTCTGTGCAAAAAGTTGACTTAAAGTAGTGTGGCAAGGATTATTTGTGTGCAAGGCTGATTCAGACTTCTACATCATTGCTTCTTTCCTGCTTCATTGTACAAAGCTGTAAAAGGATGCTTTTAGTATTTTAGTGTGAGAGTGGGGGAAAGAATGGAGGTAAGCAAAGAACATCTTCTGGGCCACTTGAAAATAATATATTTTCCTTTAAAAAAAAAAGGGGGGAGGGGGTGGGGAGCAGGGAAGGAGGACAGATGTTACATCCCAGAGTGTTTTCTGGGAAAAGGAGGGCAAATGAAAGGACAGGAATAAAAAGTTGTAGCCAGGGAGAGGTTGTCAGCCTACTACAAGGGAGGAGTGTGGGAAAGATGTTAGCTTGGGTTAAAATAGCACTGCAACTGGACAGCCTGGGGTTTAAGTCTGCCTAACATGAAATTATCCCAAACTCCCCCACCAGCTTGGACTGGAGATGCCAGTGCCCTGAGCAGTAAACTGCGGGTCTGAGCTCTCCTGGTGCCCTGGGACAATGGGCACAGGTTTAGGGACAGGGTTGCTGCCTGGAAGAAATAAAGATGCTTTAATTTAAAATGGGCAACATGCTGCTCATTTTTGGTGCTTAGCCCAAGTAGCTCTTGATTTTATACATTTATTTTTTGGGAGGTCCTGAGCAGCCTCAGTGCTCCTTGGCTAGGACTCAAGTAGGGTTGACACTTGGGGAAAAAAGGCAAAAATTATCACCTTGAAAATGTTCAAGGAAAAAGTAATTCTTTGACAAAAGAAATCTCCAAATTAGAAAAATAAAGTGAAGGATCTTCAACTTTCAGACTTATATAAATACTTGTTGGATATCCATTTGATCCTTTGCCTTAGGATGTACTTAGTGCAGTATATCTGATATCTTGCTGTTTTCATAACTCTGCTCTACAAAGAATAGCAGGGGACAGGGAGGGCGGACCCAACCTCAAGATTATGACCTTTTGTTTTAATATTGGGCATGACATGGATTTAGTTTTCCAAGAAGCAAATGAACTATCATTCATCAGTACGGAGCTGGAGAACGGTCTAATAGCTAATATTTGAAGTATTTGTGCACTTTTGACTAAATAGCTGATTGATCAAGGGAGGGACATTTGACTTTTTGGCAGAGGGCACAGTAATTAAGTAGAAACAAAATACTTCCCAAAAAAACTAAAACAATCCCAGGAATAGACCACATAATCATAAGTTCCAGCTCAGCCCAACACTATACAATTTCATATTTGATTTATTATGTTTTAGCCTGGGAGCTTCAAAAGTGTCTAAAAGTTTGATAGGCAAACCCCAGTGAGATTCTCCTGGCTCCTTTGCAAATGGTAGGAATTTTTTATTTACAGCATCACTAGTGATCAATGGAATTTTTGGGACAGTTCAAGAAATATTAAACAGGCTGAGTTTGCTCTTTATGAATTAGTCTGGTGTTTATTCAGCAGCTCATTTTTCATCGAAGCACAGTATTAAAATCTCACTTGTTTGTTATAGGGTTGTCAGAATGAAATCTATTTCCAAAAATATACATTTCCATCTTCTCGTACCCTTTCTTCTTGCTGTAGCTGAGGTTATGTCAACACTCCCAATGTAAACCCCCTCATTTCAAGGATTAGTAATGCTGGCATCATCGGCCCAGGCTCAAGCATAGCAAAACCATGAAATAACCTCTCTAGGAGCGTGTTTTGAAACAATTGTTTTCAATGCCATTGCCTTTTGTGTTAGGCATCTTTCCATACAGAAAGCAGTGGCTTTCAGCCTCTGTAGCAAAGCTATGGTTAAAAGAAAGAAATTGTGTAGGCCCTCATATTTTCATGACACCACTGAAGCATTTGAGTCTGAAGTTTAAACTGGATGCCCAGCTAAGATTTAAAAATCAACCCCTACTCAAGCTCAGTAACTTTTTCCATGGTGTTGTTTACCATGCATAACCATAGTAACATCACAAGGGTCCATGCCAGGGCTCTTGGATGGTGTACTCTTCCCACTTGTTGCCATCTTTTGGATCCTCCTATAACATATACATTTAAAACAAGTATACAGCTGTATATTTGCTTAATCTGCAAATGTTTTGGCATCTTCCATGGAAAAAATAAGAGCTGAACCCTGCATGAGGCTTAGGAATGCCAGCGTGGTGTTGTGGAGTTCATCACTCACTCCTCCTTCCCTATCTGCCTGGTTTCCCATCATTGAATGGACTGAGCTATAGAACAAGATGAAGATTGGCATTAGCTGTGCCCCCTTTTTGGACTAGCTAAGAGGCTCAGGAAAAAGGTCTCAAAGCACTGCAGAGCTGCTGCAAGTTTGTCTTCACAGTGCATTGATTGCACATAAAAATGTTTCTTTTGGGTGTGTTCTAGAGAGCTAAAGGCTGCTCTGTCCAGCATGCCCTTGGGGTCACCTCCTGTTACAGGTGACAAAATTGGTTCATAACACAGCCTGGTTTGGTTTACATGCTAGGCTGCATCTTAACTTTCACAGCTGACAACAAAGCACCATCCTTCCCTGGCTGCCAGAGGAAACTTGTCCTTGGCTGAAGGAGGTCTTCTGCAGCCACAGGTCCTGGTGTGCCTGTGCTCTGTATGCAGTCAAGTACCCTGCTGGATTTTGAGTAAAAATGGATTAAAAGAGGCTGCTGGTATGGTGATCATTAGATCAATGATTTCCGATGCTTCTATTGTCCTAATTTTCAAAAGGCTGGGATCGTACCTTTGGATGAGGAACAACACCAGGTGCTTGTCCTTGCCTTGACAAGACTTCAGAGCCAACCCAGTGAACTTTCATGGACCTCATTACCAGGTCCAGTTGTGGCACTGATGACTGGGCCACCAGGTCTTTCCTCATCAGCCTTCAGCTGCCAGGTGGAGGTGGAAGCATAAAATAAGAAAATAGACTTGCTAAAAATTTTTCACAAGTTGTTTTTAAAGGAAGAAGCAGTGGGTGATAGAGATTAGCCACTGGTGACTCCAAGCAAGGCTTGAAGAGAAGAGCCGTGCAGAAAAAATTTAAACTGAGTCAAAAGGATGGCTGAGGCCACTTGGCAATCCTGGTCTAAACCCTGATGAGCAGTCATGGGAAATGATGGAAACTGCTGGAGACTGCAGGTGAGGCCTCTTGAAATGCAAAACTGTGTGGAAGCAGGAACAGCTATTTTTAGGCAAGATGGGAACATGTAGTTGTGCAACTAAAAGTTAGTGCTGCAGAAAAATAAAACCTTGCTGAGTACCAGGAGGCTCAGAGAAAAACATAATCATAGGGGTTGGAAATTTGGAACCCGATTAACGTGTAAGGGGCCATCGATTTCCATGAAATTCCCTTTCAGATGACTTTGGCTCTCTAAACTGAGGAAAGGCAGGGAGGGCAGAATCAGCCACTTCTGAGGTTTGCTCCCAAAGAGCCAAACAGGGTCAGACTTCATGGTGGTGTGGACCTGCCTCTGTAGCCACCAGACTGAACCAGTCAGCTTGTACAAATGTGTTTCTGAATGCCAGTTTGAAAACCAGTCTGGCTTTCAAACATTCCTGTTTGCTCTCCTTTCTTTCATTATTATTGTTTTAAGTCAAAGATGTCATTTCTAGATGTTCTTGACTGATGCATACCCAGTGTTTTGAACGCTGTGCCTGGAGTCTCCGTGATTTTTGCATGACAACAGGATTACATTTATACAATTAATTAACATTTGCTTGACCACTTTTATCCAATTTCTTTCTCCAGCACATAAAAGAGAACCTGACATAAATTTCTCTTTCAAAACAATTGACTTAGCAACTGCTGACCTTCTGTTCTGTCATTCTGAGGATTGATTGGATATTGTTGAATTGTTTCATTCTGCAGTAATTAAACATAAAATTAATTATGCTAGTAACCTATTATTTCTTTGAACCAAGGACTAAGTCATTTGTTTTTGCTTGGTTACTCTGCGGGTTCTGACATCAGACAGCAAAACCTTGCTGTTACAAACAAACTAAACAGTATAAAGGGAGCAATTTAATAACCAAAATATAATATAAAGACTTCTAATTTCCGTATGGCTGGCCTATTGCATTAGGCTAATATAATTTGATCTATAAATCTTTTAAACCTTATGATTTTGTAATTTAAACATTTCCTGGATGGCTAATCACGCAGGGAAAGAATAATAATAATAAAAAACCCCTAACCTAAAACAAAACATGAGCCAAAAATATACCTTAAAAGTAGATTAAAAGATTAGATAGGAGGAGCATTTGTTGAAGACTTGGTAAGCCCTAGAATGTCTGAATATTTCTGGTGCTTGCTGCTTACACAAGTCTGTCTGCATTCAGTCTGGTGCTGATGCAGAATTTCCTTTGTTATGATGAAAGTGTTGTTAGATGTTTGCATTGCTGATATTTGGTGTAGAAAGGAACATCAGAATGACAAGTGGATATTATCAAAATGTATGTGCTCATGGACAACAAAATAGTATTTTGTGGTTTTCATTAGCATGGCCCATATTAATTTAATTAACATGATTGAAAGTTATATCATACCATGAGGCAGATACTGAGCCAGGGCTTGTTACTCCCCCATGGGCTATAAAATACTGTGGCTGAGAAAAAGGGTGCATGTTTCTACATGTGTGTGTGTTTCCAGTTGAAAGTTCACCTGTGTGCTTTGCCCCAGAGCTGGTGGGGATGGTGGGATGATAATCATGCAAAAGTCAGAACGTGGGAAAATAGAAATGGGCAACCATCCTGCTGCAGCAGCAGGTGAGCTTTTCCCAGGATCAGATACTGAGGTCCCCGTGTGCAGTGGTTGTCCTGTTTCAGGCTCACCAGCATCTTCCCAGGGCTCTACCTGCAGCAGAAGCCAGGAGGTTTTACAATCCGGTGTTGGAGCACAGCGAACAAACCTTTGATGCTCGTGTCTACCAGTGTGAATCCTGGAGGTGCCCTTGAAGGCTGGCTCTTCCTGTCCCTGACTCCAGTTGCCACTGATGGGACCATCAGCCAAGCTCTGCTGCCATACGGGGGGAAGGTCACATGGGGAAACGCTCCTTAATTTTTTTCTCCCTGCTGTTTTGGGCAGCTGCCTGCTTTGCTTGTACCCAGAGCCAGCTCTTTTGGAGTCTTGTAAAATCTCTAGGTTGTTCTGTGTATGTCTGTGTCTTTTTTTCCCTCTCTCCTTTTTCCTCTCAGAATGATTTTTGCTGGTGGCCAGCTTTTCACGATGCTCAAATCCCTCTGAAGTAGAGCTAAACTCCCGTGCTGTGACAAGGCATACGTCAGAGATGTGGGAATCTTGAACATAAATGACTTTTTAATTGTATGACTCCACATAGCCCATTGCTGAAAGATGTGGTGGGCAAGGGAGAGCAATACTTTACAGACCAAACACAGATACCAATATGTGAGCCCTTTGTTCTCATTCCCCTGCCCTAAGGCAAGCAATACACTCAGGTCTGTGGACATCGAGCCTAATTTGATCACACTTAACCCCGTGAAACTATATTGACTTCAGTGGAGACACTGCTTTCCACTGATATAAATGAAAGCTAACTAGTTCTTGAGGCCAGTAGCTATTACCACTCGGGTTAAGAGCAGAACACAGCACTGACGGCTGCCTGTTCTTCATCGGGTGAGAAATGTCTGCTTTGTGGGCATGTCTTTCAAGGCTCATTTTTCACCTTGGTGTGGAGGAATTTTGGCCAATGAGCTGTGCTTCCAGTGTCCTTGTGTTTCTGTGGGAATGGTTTGATTAAAGTCCTGCCATTAGCTCATAGCTCAAATGTGCGGTCTCACTGCCTGCAGGAGTAAAGTGGAAAAATTTCTGAAGGATTCTGTTTCCTAATAATCTGGGTTTTTTCAAGACTTTGACCTGTGCTCACTCTGTGTGAGATCAGTCATCCCTGTCTGTACTAAAAGGTCTTTGGTCCTCCCCAAGTTCTCTTAGCTCCCATCTGTCCCAGTCCCTGAGCTCTGTCTGTGCAGATGCACCTTGCTCCCTGCCTTTTAAACTCAAAGCTTTATTTATTCTGGGTGGCCTCAGAGATGTTGTTACTCTGTAACTCCCCATTTGTGAGTTTTCTGTGGAAAAGGCTGCCCCAGAATCTTTCTGTCTGCTTGCAAAGTCACTGTTATAATTTAATTCAATAAATCAGATTCCCAAGCTTTATCCTTACCATGAGAACTGCAGGGATTTTTCTAGGATCCTTTCTGGACACAGGTATCCATTTTATTAACTTACTGCCTCCAGCAAGGAGCTGGAAGCCTCCTGAGGTTGTTCAAGTTTTTTGGAGATGTGATAGACGGGGAAAATATTCTGCAGCTTTTGCATCTCCAGTCTCAAGAACAATCTCTTATGCTTAGAAACTTTTCACATGACCAAGTTTTGCAGCACGGGGCTGCAAAGTTCTATTTTCCCAAATACTTTAGACTAGATAGTGCATTTTTTTTTAAATATATTTCAGCCTCTGGCCTTGACCTCTTGAAGGGTATGACCCTGCTGGTCCCTTCTGCAGCCAACTAGAAGGGTTTATAGAACTGAATACTGTGAATCCTGGTGCCCACCTGCCCTGCACACTCTGTTCCACACCAGTCTGCCCCAGCTGTGCATAAACAGCTCAGCAGTGAGTTATGTCTTCCAGCTGCCTATTGCTGGTTATAAACCTGGAGTTATTTTTCATGGCCAGACCTTCTGAAGCTGCTCTTGGTATCTTACTTGATGATGGGAGGAAGAAAAGCATGCTAGAAGTTTCCTCACAGGGACTTAGTTGCTGCTCCTTATGGAGCCCTTATGGCTTTTAGGATAAAAATCCTGACTCCACTGCTGACCTGGCCCTGATTAGAGGGGCTATTCTGCACCCTCTGGAGCTCTTCCAGGAAGCAAAGCTTGAACCAAGGCATGCACATTGCTGAGGTCAGAAATGGAAGAGAACAGACACAAACTAATTTTTAGCAAACTCAGATCAAAGTAGGACTAGGTAACCGTGCATACAATTCAGTTCATGGACGTCTACAGCTAAATCTCAAAGGAAATGATTGATATCAGCAAGAAGAAAAGGAATTATGTCTACTCAAGTGAAAACTACCTCTTGTTTTCTCCATCTTCCTGAGTTTTATGTGGCAAACTTCTGCATCTTTGAGATGCAGGAAGGACACCTTCTGCCTGAAGAGAGAAGGAGAACTTCTGCCTGAAGGAGAACTTGACCCATATCTCATGTCCCACAGAGAGAGAGTGGACTGGGAAAGAAATGCTGCTGTTCTACAATTCTGTTCTTCCCTGGCCAATGATTTCTGATTACTACTGGCCAGGCAGATCTTTGTCCTCATCCTCTTGCGACTTTGTTTGTGTTCCTGACTGAAGCTGGGACAGGACAATTAAAACTGACACAGGAAAATAGTGGTAGGAGAGAAGTAGTAATAATAGCAGGAACAGCTGCAGAGTGAGCAAGTAGTAATTTCTAAAATTTTTCAAGCAGAAATTGGGAATTGATTTTTGTTGTTATTGAGTAAATGTTTGTTGAAAAATACTGGTTACCATGAGAGCTGAGTTTTATGCAAGAATGATGTCTACAGATAGGCACTATGGTCAAGTCACCCGGTGTTTAGACTTCTTTATTGTGACAGGTTACAACAGCACAGTCCTCTTCAGATCAGGTGTTTTGCTTTCCTACTTTCTACACTCAGTTTGCTTCCTTATACTGATAGAAATGTTGAAGCTTTTCTCTTCTAGACTGACCTCTGGACCATGGGAGTTCAACTCAGGCAAGTACCTGCTGCCTCCTTCCTCATGGTTCTCGTGATGGAAAAGCTCTTGTTACATTTTACCACACATGTTTATGGAGATGAGAAACTGTGCCAGTTTATTCTCCTCTTGCTTTGTGTTTAGTTTCTCACTGGTAGTGAAAACATAAGGAAGGAAAAATTGCTTGGGCAGACCTGCTCTGAGAACAAAGCACCTGAGGTTTCCCTCTGGTAATGGGCGGCTCCAGGAAAAGTTAGCTCCAAATCAAACATCGATGTCAACAGTGCTCCATGGTGGACAAAAAGAGACCTCGGTGTTACCATGTTGCATTGGTATTTTCAGATTAAGATGGGAGGATTAAGGAATTTTACTCAGCAATCTGAGATGCTTTGTTTAGAATGGGGGAGATTCGAGCTGTTTTGTTCTCAAACCACACGTTCTGAAAAAGCAAACAGGCGCTTGATGCTGACAGACGGCAGAACTTTACATCAGTTTGTCCCCAGAGAGGTGACCAGGAATTCCCCATGCCCAACTAAAATGATAATTTCTTCTCTTTTAGGAGCCTTGTATGAATCCTCCCAGAGAGGGCTGCACACCTCCACGTGCCATGCCATTGTGAGAGCCTTGTGCCCCCCAAGATAGCCTTTAAAAACCCACACAGAAGTGGCCTAAATCGTTACTGAATAGGGCTAAAACATGTTATAACTTAAGGTCATGCCTTTAGTCTTAAACAGGACCATGCCAAGAAAAAAATGAAAGGAACTGATAATTTTCCTGTTTGGGACTTTGGCTGGTTTCCTGTAACAATAAAAAATATGGCAGTCGACATATAGACAGCTGAGTATATACATGCTTGTATACTGCCCTCTGACACAAACGTTAATGTCTTATATAGATCTTCGAGGTTCTTTTAAACATCTAGTTACATTTTGGGGTCATGTCCTCAGAGGTCATTGATGTAAGTGTATTTGTAGAAAGAAACAAACAGCTCATTGAATTTGGTTTCCCATTTTAACATACATCAGTGAAATTAAATACGCGATGTTAGAATGTCTGGCAACAAACCCATTTTCTGATGTATAAAATTTGACTTTTCCCCTCTGTGTTTATGTCATAGCTAATACACAAAGATAAAGTGCATATACTATACTCTGCATATTTACTGAACTTTGGCAAGTCGCAAAGAGTCAGTACTCAAATCAAATAAGAAACCACCCGATTTATAAAACACCCTTCTAAACTAATCTTATTATATTAAAAAGGAACTCTCGGCTGATACAAGGCAAATCAATAACTCATGCTTCCCACTGTGAGGCAAATATCAACTATCCCTTTCTAATCTTTGTGTTTTGCCACCATTGCAAACCTGTTATGAAAAGCTGCCCTCATGTATTACTTAAATAAACAGTGTAAATGCACCCAAACAAGAATAATCTTGGTACATGCTTATTTGCTCTGTAGGCACTGAGTATCAGGGCACTTTAGTTTTGTAAAGGGATCCCCTCCAGCTAATTTGATTGATCTTCCAATTTGTTTATTCCAATTTGTAGCAGGCATTAATTTTTTTTTTTTTTGGTGCATTATTCTGCAGTCACCTACTAGCCTATATGCCTCAATTTTAGTGAAAAGATTTCTTATACTGGGAAAGAAGGGTTGGCCTTTGTTCAAGTGTTCCTAAAAAATCTCCCATTTTCCTTTCAAAACTGCATTTGTTTGGGAATAGCCCATAACCTGTACAGGGCTGATTTAAATGTATTTTGCTCTTCAAACTTTCCAGGGAGCAATAGAAAAAAAAAAAAAATTAGTCATGTTTTGGGGACCAGGAGGCTCAAAGGAAAACTTGACCTCCCTTTTAAATTATCATATGAAAATTAGATTGGTAATGTATAAATTCAAGAGTCTTATCGCTATCATTCCTTGTAAACAGCATGGGAAAAACCTGGCAGTGGTGTAGTAGGATCTGAATAAGAGAATAACAATTTACTAATTCCCTTTTAAAGACTAACAGAGTTCCCAAACACAGCTTTGGCACCCCGCTTGATCCAGTTGCTCCATGCTTCTATGAAGGTTTATTGACTATATAAGGATCAAATAAGGGGTAAGCTGAAATCAGAAACACAGTATTCATTCATTTAACTCTGCTATAATAGAGCAAATTCAGGGTGACTCAAGGGACACAATGTCTTGTAAAACATATGTACTTAATATAAGGGTCATAAAATTTATTAAATTAAAAGCTAGGTTAAAAATAGGAAGAAAATTTATGCTGCTGTCTAAAACAGCAATAATTTCCCTTTGGCCTTTCCCTTTCCACCTAATTTGGGTTCTAGGTTTTGGGTGTTTTTGTTTTTTTTTTTAAATAGTCAACTGGTAAAATCTTCATTCTTCAGAAGTGAATGCAAGTCAGTCTACCAGGTGAGCTGTAGGACTAATAATATAGCACAGTAAATAGAGAAGTGAAGGTGCTGCCAGCTGGGAGGATATATTCCATCATTGTTGACCACACTGAAAACCTATGGGTATCCATTTATTATTTGGGAAGGAACAGTGGGTTGCTCATGGTCAACACAGAACAATGGAAAAAGCCTTTTTGGCGAGGAACTAAGGCTGACAAAAGCAAACATTCCCTTTTATCACTCCACAAAGATGCCCTATTGCTGGTGGGATCCAGCCAGGACCATCTTTTCCTAGTGATTCAGTCATGGCATGTGTAAGAGGACCCTCTGGCGTGAATGTTGAAGAGTTACTTGAACAAATGCTCCAGGGACTCTGAGACACCAAGAATCCCCTCCTGTCCTTGACAGATGTATCAGCAAAACCAAAGTCCTTGATGAAGTCAATGTAATTATCCTGCAGTCCTGTAGAATGACAGCAGAATTCAGCTCCTTCGATCAAGACAACCATTTTCTATTAGAGATCTTGGTGGGGGTGGGGTGGAAATAAAGTGTTGTGACCTAAATCCTCCTCTCTAACCTCTAAGAAATCAAAGTGATGCTGGCCATCCTTGACTCATGACACTGGCCAGACCACTCCTAGCAGAGAGCCCCTGTAATGTTTGCTCAACAGCGTAGGTTGTTAGGGAAGGTTGTGAAAACCTTGAGTGTGCAAGAAGGCCACCCTTTTCGATGTGTTTTTGCACCACAGGATAACACAAGCAGCCTCGATTCCCATCCCCTGTGTGCTATGAATGCCTTTTTTTTTTCTTTTTTTTTTTTTTTTTGCATGCTGTTTAAACACTTCTGTGCCCAAATCTGTCACCCGTGACCTCATTAAGTTGCATTTAATCACATGGGGATGCCCATCAGGCCTAACCCCATCATTTCCTCAGGAATTTTCCCCTGATTTACTTAATAGCTCTCAAGCACTAAGCGGGAGACCTCCGGGTGCTGTTCTCTGTGCATGTTGGGTTACTGGCATTTATACTGTGTTTTAAATAAACACTGCTTTGCAGGCACGCTTGTTTTGAAAAATAAACTTCTGGGCAGAAAGAGCTAGTTCACATCAGAGCCAGATTGGTAGCGATTTGGCTTTCCCCAGCAGATGGGAAGAGGTCAGGGTTTTTTTCTTCATTGGGGCAGAATGAGGGCGTGGGGAGGAAAAAGTCACCCTTCCCCAAATAGCACCTAAGATTTCACACCCCCCAGGGAGAATAAAAGCCTGAAACCAAAGTGCTGGCTCTTCTCCTCTGTTGGGGGGAGAGTATGGTAGCACCCCTGCAATGTGGTCCTGGGACATCCCAAAGGGTATTTCATACTTACTGTGGTCTCCAGCTCTGGGGAGTGTGTCTGTGTCTCTACCCTGTCTTCTGCTGGACACATGCTGAGGGTGTTTTAGGGAGACAAAACTAGGAAGGGTAATTGTGGATATCCTCTGTTTCTTTCTAGGACTCTCTATGTGCTTATCATAAATCATTAGGCACTGGGAATAACCCCTTTGACTGCAGGACCCACAATGGGGACGGACATGGGAAACAGTGGCAGCTTGCTGGGACAGCAGTGGAAGAGCCAACCTCAGGGTTATGAAAGTTTCCCAATTAATTCTGAGCTGGATTTGGCCCATCTGAGGTGGAGCTGCCCTGCCAGGAGGAAAGCCTGAGCTGGGAAATGGTGTTTACAAAATGATTGTCTGAGAAGCATGAGATGAAGATCCCTCACACTCAGCATGACCAGGTACAACTTCTGTGCATGTCTATATATAAAAATTTGTGCATATATATTTATTGCCAAGTGGTTTGCTGCCTTTTAGGGGAGGGGAAAGTGCAGCAGGGGGTAGGTGGTTCTACTTTGAGGACCATCATTGTGGTCCCACTGTTGTATCCTCAGGTTTCCACTTGATCTTACACAAAAGACACTAGGCTTGGTAGCACAATGTGCAGACAGTGAAATTAGTGCAGGTATTTTACAGAGGGAAACATTTACCCTTTGCAGTATCCTGCTCTCTCCTCCAAGAGAGCTCAGCTTGATCTCCAGCTCCGAGAAGCAGCTTGTGCTGACATTGGCAGAGGACATTTTAGAGCCGACCTTTCAGTCCTGCTGATAGGATCACAACATGCCCACTGGCACTGCGTTTGGGACAATTTCTTTCTTTTTTCTGTGTTATGGAGCTGGGCCACCCTGGTGAAGCATGAGAGCCCTCCCCTATCTGCCACATCGCTGTCCTCTCTTAACTATGGAGATAATTTATTAGGTGAACGAGATAAACACCATCCAGTTATTTCACTTTCTTTGGTTGTTCTCAATAGCCACTATTGTCTAAAATTGCTGCTAAAATCATGCCTGTGCATGTGGTACCTCAGGAGGAGGCATGTAGTGGTGGTCCTGGTGAAACCAGGTGGATGATGTGGGTGCCTTTATGATTTTCAGATCAGAGGCAGCATATCAAAACAAGGTGTTCAAACTTCTGAAAAGACGATCCTCTGAGAACCCTGGGGCCAGGCTACAATACGAATCATTTGTCCAAGGGAAGGGTCACCAATTAATTAGCAGCTTTATTTAAAAAAAAATTTAAACTGGCAGCCCTTCTGAAATTTAAGCACATTGTTCATGGTGTAATTACAGATGAAATATTAGAGAAGTGGACTAATTACACACAATGCACTTGAGCCCAATTAAAATAGCATCTGCAGTGAACGTAGGGGTATTCTCTTTCGCTAATAAGAAATACTTTCTTAACAACAGAAAATAAAATAGCTAAATTGGATATGCAGTTGAGATTATAAATATCCTATTAGCATATAAAATGAGGATTAACCTTATTTAATCACTGCTTGCTTGATCATCAAAAGTCATGTTTCACCTCTATAATGTAGCTGTATCCTCTTTGAAGAAAAAAAGCAGCATATTAATAAATTTAGCTAATTAGGTGCTTTCTCTCATCTGCTCAATGGAGCTGGTGGAGCAAACTGGCTGCCCTTAACCACTTGGCTCTTTCGCATCCTGAAGTTTAAGCTTATTTTTAGGCGAGACCTACTGGTGAAGATGCAAGGTTTATGCAGATTTGTATGCAGGGTTCTGGCCTGGACGGCTTGGTGGGTAATCATATCAAAGGGGACTTTGAGTTGCGAAGCTGTTGGGGAGGAGAAGAGAGATGTGGGGGAAGAAGAAAAGGACTTGAATTATGGATTTTATCCCCCCGCAAAGTAAAGTTCCGCCTAAACATCCCCGTGTGAAGGCCTGTTCTAATTTCAGCTCGGTCACTTGGGAGGCTGGAGGGACTTGGTTTGCCGTGGGTCTGCCACCCCTGGTGTCCCCGAAAGCCAGCTGGCACTCGGAGGATGCTGCGCTCCCGGCGCGGCGGGGAGAGGTCCTACCCGCCAGCTGGCGACTTGGCCGCGAGAAAGCTGGCCAAGGGGGGACCAGAGCAGTGAGGGAAGCAGTCTGACCTCCCCCTCTCTTCTATAAATATTCAGCTGATCTGGTCTGTGCACAGAAGGAGACCAGCTCCAAGCAAGAAGAGGGCTCTGAATCGATTATTTTGGAATCTTTTCTGCCTGTGTCCTGTAGGGAATGAGTCCTGCATTATGCTGCCTGCTGTATCTGGGGGTCACTTGGCAGGTTTCAGAGTTGGTCTTGTTTGCAGAGCTGTTTTGCCTCTGGCTCCCTCACACTGTCCTTCCATTGGGTCTCTGCATGGTGGAAAATAGAAGTAAAGCCATGGTGGGGCAGGAGCAATCCTATGAAATATGTGTGCAGTTTGATCTAACCCTGCGCAGGCTCTGCTCCCTGTGTCCTGTTTCCATTAGTGTCTGTGTGAGCTTTCCTGGCATCAGGGCCTGTGGCTGATAGCTTGCAGAAGCTGAGTTTTAAATGCGCCTGTTGACGTACTCCCAGAGGAAAGGCTTGAGCAATACCATCCTTGCTGGGCTGAAGCAGGGCCCTGGAGCACTGATGGCACGCATTTGAGGGCTGTAGCTGTAATATGGGCTCGTGGCTCCTTGGCTAAAGGTGAATGTCACCCCCTGTGACTTGCCTCAGCTCAAGGGACCATTTCAGCTTTGATTTCACTGTATATGTTCAGTTTTGATCCAAATGTGAACCGGGTTATCAAAAAAATCCTAAAACTCAAACCCAACCCAAAATAAG
Organism: Pyrocephalus nanus; assembly: GCA_038380795.1. NCBI lineage: Eukaryota > Metazoa > Chordata > Aves > Passeriformes > Tyrannidae > Pyrocephalus > Pyrocephalus nanus. Next base: position 106,914,275 of record CM076260.1, read on the forward strand.
CCCAGGTCCAGCCTCCCAAAGCATTTAATACTGCAATGCCTAAAATGAATAAAGTGGTTGTCTCAGCTGTAGCAACTGTGCAAAATGGGGATTGAGGCATAGAAAGTATTGTATTTATATGCAACTCTGCTCTGATTTGTCATCACCAAGCTATGCTGAAGCATCAGCTGCCTCTGTCCTGACTGTGGGCAGGAGTGAGCATTTTCCCCTTGCTTCCACAAACTCTAGTCAAGTGCACCGAGGGATGGTGGTTTTATTTATCGTACTCAAGGAGCCACAATTGGATGTTTCACAATAAACTGGGCTCAGCCTGTGATTTACAGTAATGGGGAAGAGCACTCTGCTGGCATGGCCCTGGTGTTGCCAAGTCTTGTGATGGTTGCAATGATTTTTCCTTACTGCCACAGAGCCTGGAGCAAAGTGTTCATAAGCGTTTCAATTTTTTTTCTTTTTTTTTCTTTTTTTTTTTTTTTTCCTTGTTGGTAGTGGCAATGGAAGGCTTTGTTTTCTTGTATTAAGAGCAGCTTTCCATCCCTTAGGGCAGAACAAAAGAGCTTGGAAGCATGTTCTCGGTGTCCCCACAGACTCAAAAGGCAGTAGAATTTTTTTTTTAATTTTTTTTTATGGGAACCCCAATTTGTTTTCCCAGGGTTGGTTTAAGTCACTCTGGCATGAGTTCATAGCCTTTCTTGTCTGATTCATGGAAGCTGGAGATGGGCAGTAGTAGCAGAGCAGTAGCAGCTACCTCCAAAGGGCAGGAGGTGGGGGGATGCTACCAAATTAGGTCTGCAGGAAAGTTTGGGGCTCATAGGTCAGACCTAAACCTTTTATTGCCGTTACTGCTGTCTTTAAAACTCATTTACTACTTATAGTTTTAGGGTTTAATATCCATTTTTCTCTAACCTGGTAGAACAGCTTTAAAGGAACCTGAAGCATGAATGTAGTTCGAAAAATTAATCTCGTGGTGGTCCTATTTCAGTTCTCTTCAAAACTCTCACTTGCAGCGACTCCTGGCAGTGGCACAGGCCACCTTCTCATTTGTGGCCTGCCACTTTCCCCCTCCTCTGCTTTTGGTACTAGAAATCACATTCAACTAAACCCTTCAGAGAAACACGGGAGGCAAATTGAAAGTGACTGGGAATAAAATAGACTTTGCCATGCGGGGGTATTTGAGGTGTTATACAGTCGGGGAGGGCTGTGGGTGAACTGACTGAATCCAGAAACATATGGAGAATGGAAAGGTCTGTGGGTGATCGTAACATCAAAAACACGAAATGAAGTCAGCTGCCCATGGTAGAAATGCAAGTTCAGGGACTCCGCTGCAAAGAAATGAAGGGAAATACAAGAGGGAATGAGAAACATTTTTCTGGCTTTCATGGCTATTCATATGGTGAGAAACCTCTCCTTGGGCTCTGGTTTTAAATTGTTTGTGTTTTCTTCACTGCTGCTATAGCCTTAAATCATGGTAATATTCCTGAGCATAGAAAAGATAACTGAGGGGACTCTATTTTCAGTGACTGAGAGTTAAAAAACTGCTGATTTCAGTGTGGCTGCAGCCAAACTCCTGCCCTTCTTTTTTTTTTTTTTTTTTTTTTCCTACCCTGAGCATTGATGTATTAGGCAAACTCAAAATTAATAGCAGCTTCTTGCCTTGTCAAGTGGGCCAAAGAGTTAAAACCAAACCAAAGCTGACAATTGACTTTTATCCACTTACATCAAATTAAGAGGAGCTCGCAGCTCCTCATATGTTGTTATTCCCTGCAAAGAGAGAAAGTTTGGGATATCTAAAATCCTCAAGTGCCACAAAAATGTTAGGTTTGGGTCTGACCTCCTGACAAATGGCAGCTTCCCTTCAAAGGGATCATTCATCTCATTTCCCACTTAGCCATCAGAAATGAAGCGGCCAGATTTCCAGAAGCGCTTGGCAGCCGGGAATTCCCTTTGAGATTCTTTCTCCTGCGTGCTCAGACCCCGAATCAAGAAGAGCTACTGTCCCTTCTGTGCTTTCGAGGGGAAAAAGTTTTGGCTCCTTCATTAAGATGCCTAAATTGGGCTTGAAGTAATCTGCAGTCGTGGCTCTGACCACCATGATTGGCGGTCACTGCTGATCACCCCCTCCAGTTCTTCAGGGGAGGTTTACACAGCAATTCAGCTTCAGCTCCGAGTTGTTACATTGCGGGTGAAGGGTCCTGTTGTGACGCTGGATTTGCTTTTATGGGGGAAAGCAGAAGCCCAGATTAGACTTCAGCGGGAGCAGGGAGGAATAGGTCTTTCTCAAGAAGATCAAAGGAGGCAGAGAAGAGGGGACTGGCTTTCAGCAAGAGGAGAACGGGGCTCGCCTCACTGCCTCTGTGCTGTAATTCACGGCTTGTTTTTGAGACCCATCATACAATTTCTCCTGTAACGGGGTGGGGGGAAGTGGGGGGAGGACTTGGTTAAATTGTAAATGAGTATTACTTCGAGAGCTCTGAGGAAATATGTTCTTTCCCCATAGAGCCCATACATTATTTTCACGTAGTTACGGGGCCTCACATTTCCTGGAACTATCAACCAGACCTTAATTCTCCTCACACGACATCCCTTTAAAATTGTGAAGCTCTCTTAATCAACCTTTGTATCAGCGACAAATTTGCAGTATGACCTAATTTGAGAGATGTCTTGAAGTGCTGACTCAAAGGGTTGGTGAATAAAGGCCAGTCACTGCCGCTGTGACACTAATGTGATGCAAAACAAAATCGAGTTGCATCAGCTGAACATTAGTTTGCAAAAAATATTAGTGATTGAAGTCACTCGCTGGTCATCTTTTATTTATACTTATGAGATTTATACTTTTTGGGGCCTGAAACAGCTCTGAAACCAACTTCTGGAGGAGAGGCATGAAGAGACTCTTTAGTGGTGAAAAATCCCAGTTGGATCTATACATCTAAGCTGCATCATTTGCACTTCATAATCTCCTCTCTTTTATAGAGCAGGAGGCAGACACATTATTTTAGAACTTTTATTAAAATATTTATACAGCAACAGATGAAAATTCTCATCCTAATATGTCACTTTGCATTTTTCAGTTATGTTCCAAGTCTTTATCTTTTTTTTCCTTCTCTAATTGAAACACGGCCGATACTCCTTCATTCTCTGGATAAGTAACTGTCTTAAAATGACTAGCAATTACTTTGGGACTCAAAGAAATAAAAAGGAAAGAAGGGATTTGGGCCAGAAAGTTTATGGAGGGGAAAAAAAAGTCCCTCAAAAAGCAAGAAAACCTCACCCCACCGTAGTTTTATTTAACGTCTCCAAAAAGAAAAAGTGAGTATAAATTATTGAGTTTCTTTTTGCTAGGATTTTACAAGGGCATTGTTTCAATTCTTCTTTTTTTTCCCCTTTAACTTCTCTTTTTCATGCTTCCTTAAGGAAACTTATTTGAGCTAAAACAACCTGGCTAGAGAGGAACAGAGTATATTTCTTTACTGGTTCATCAAATATTGGCTGCTAATTAACACTCTGAAGAGTTACTTAGGAATCAGGGGTCTAGGGACGGACCAACTCAGCAGGAACTATTTTTCCCTGTGCTGGTTTTTTTTTCCCTTTATTTTATTTTTAAATTGAAATGCCAATAATGCAAATCGTCTAATACGTGCTGATAAAATGTCTATGACTTTGCACTGAAGTGGCTGAAAACCAGATACAGACACACACACAGAACAAGGGAAGACAGGCCATTAATTTAAAATTTAGAGGACCAATAAGTTTTTGATAGCAATGGGTTACTGTGCTAATGATTATTTAACTTGCTTCATGTAGGGTTAAGTATGTATGGCTATGTGAAGTGTAACACCTTATTGAAGTGCGACAATCGTGCCCCTGAAATGTTATATTCAAATCAGAGGGGAGGAAAGTAGTGAGATTATAAAAAGCAGTTACTACATAGTGGCAAATTTCAAGCAGTTGTGAAGCAGAAGCTGCTGCAATTAAAGAACTAAATTTTGCTACTGCAGGGGAAAAAAAACAAACAACCGTACACAAAACTAAAATACTTCTATGTTTTCCCTCTGCTTCTTCCTAGGAGCTATTTTGGCATGGCTGCATTTATTGATGGATGCAAGCACAGAACGGTAACACGTCTGGATGTTTTGGATATTTTACCTTATTGGTTAGTCTCCTAATTACTCTCATCCTTTTTCTTGGTTTGCTTTTCTTTTATTTTCTCTTTTTTTTTTTTTTTTTCTCTTGTTTATTCTCAAGGTGTGTATTTCCACAGTAAGGTACTGTGGGGTTTGTGGTTTGTTCATGTCTTTTTGAGCTTGAAGGGACATCTTATTATATACATATTATTCAGTATTGTACATACTATTCATAAAACACTGGTCATTCTTTTTCAAATAAAAAATAACACCACTTCTAAGTAAGCTTAAAAAAAAGGCAAGAGTAGCAGTAAATGTTTGATAACCTGTAAATGATTTACTGACTTTTTTTTTTTTACTCCAACACTCTTCAAGTACAGTAATGTTTGGGCTTTTTTTCTGTTGTTTATTTTGTCTTTCTAAAGGTATTACAGTTGCTAAATCCCCAGTTTTGGGTTGTTTGTGCTTTATGTGGCAGAATCCTTAGCAGTGTTGCCATTTTTGAGTATTTTGTGTCCCTCAGCCCTGCTAGGAAGGTGTAGATAGGAGAGGATGGCAAAGTAATGATCTGGAAGCTAGCTGGAATTCAGAGACATATAATAAACATAATATATCTATCTACCTATATATGTATAAAAGAGATTTTTTTTTTCCTAAAAAAGAAGAAAAAAAAATGCAATGAAAATTTATGACCTTAACATTCCTTCAGGGTCAAGCAATTTATCAAATTCTCTCACTTTCTGGTTTCAATTACACAGCTATCGTGGAAGGAACTTATTTTAGCAGGTTCATTTGCCTCAGTAGGGAATACAGGACTTTGGCCTAATGCTTCACCTTTAGTGCAGGCCATTTGAGCCTTAGAACAAATACCAATCATCACTCTTTGGGAAAAAAAAAAAAAAAAAAAAGTAAAAAAAAAATCTGCATCGGTATGGCCTATTGGAATGGGGTTTCTGTCAAGGTAAACGGTTGTCGGCAATGACTGTGGTAGAGTGGCGATAAATCCCATTTTATTGCTGAAAAATTCCAGCTTCTCTCCATGCCTGACAGCTCCCCACATTCTCGTACCCATTTGGGCAATTTCTGCACTATGTCCATCTGGTTCTTATTACCTCTCAACCTGCCAGTGTCTGATCCAGAAAAAGTACAGGTCAAAAACAGGGGAAAGAAACCAAGGTGATGGACAAAACAGAAAGAGAGTGATTGAGAGACCGAGCTGCACTCCCTGTTCCTCCCTCCCCAGCCAAAAAAAAAACACTTTAGCTTTGAGCGGAAAAAAAAACAAATTTAAAAGAGGTTACGAGTTTAATTATGAAGTTACCAGCAATGTCCTTAAAATAAAAGATTAAGTAATAATCCATATGCTCCAAGCTTTGGTATTGCCACCAAACATTTGATATTTGCCGAGGACATGGATGACATCTGCCTAAATAAAACCTTTTTGGAGAAATGGGAAAAGCCAAGACTTCAAACCCTCAGTTGTAGGAGTCTTGGTGTGCCCATTTCATCTGCAGCCTTTTCCATTGTGCTCCTGGCACTCAGGAGGACTTGCCTCCAAAGGTTCATTTTGGGGTTGCAAATCGTTTTAGGGGGTCATACAAAGTATAATTAAATTATAATTTAAAAAATAAATAAAAATTCAGCTAGTTTTATGTAATAGAAAAGTAAACATGTGAGTTTTTTTTTTTTGAATGCTGCTGAATGCAGACCTTCTTTAGAAAGTGTAGTTTCTCCTCATTCTCCTCAGAACACACAATAGTAAGTAGATGGAATATCTGGCCATTTTTCAAAATTTAAAACCCAAACAAATTAGCCCACAACAAATTGTCAATAAGTCAAAATAAAAAACCCAGTTGCTCTTCTGCAGTTAAAACTATATTGCTTGGTATTTGTCAAGGACCCCCTACTGCTGTCAGTACTGCCCTGATCCACCAATCCAATATCCCCCTTCAAGGGAGCCCTATGAGTTTAATTGAAATTTCGGTATTTATTCTACCTGAAACATCCCATCTTCCACCCAAAATGCTGCTTGCTGTACCTTTTTCCTCGATAGATCATCACTGCTCAGGTCCTGTGGTTTCACGTTAGCTTTACACAGCCTCTTCCTGAAATTCCTGAAGATGCAAGGGAAATTAAACCCAACTTTTTGGAGCTGTCTCCTATCCTAAAGGTCTAACTGAATTCTGAACAGCAGGAAATTTGGAGCGTGCCCTACAATCTACTTTGTGATCCTTGTTGAGGGGAGGGCTCCTTAGCATTCCACTTTGAGAGTCTCATATATTTGCTGGTAGGTTTAATGGTCTGATCTGGCAGCAAAAGGCTGGAAATTGTGGGAAAAGTTAGGAATTATGTCCTCTTGGCTTGTGCAAACCTGTTGGCTCCCAGAAACTCAAGATGGGGCTCTGGCAGTGAAAGATGACACAGGGATACAGTTTTCAGTGAAGCTGGAGGAACTTGTTGCCACAGAACAAGGAGACAGGACAGAGAATGAGTAGGAAGGAAGAGGTGGGCAGAGTTCAAGTTCTTAGTCCAGAATGGGTGACCTAAAAACACCCTGTGTAAAATGCGACATTCAGCTCATCACCTGTCCTTGCAAATTCTCCCTCTGCTGTTGGTGCATCCTTCTAAAATAAGAATTCAGAGGGGTTAGCTTTGATGGGAAAAGCCTTCCTCCCTGTTACCTTTTGGTGTCAGTAATGGCACTGAGAAATCTGACAGGCTGTGGTCAGGATTTGCTTGCATTTGTCATGGATTATAGAATTAGATTTTTTTTTTTTTTAAGTATTATTTTCTGTGTGTCTTTTTCTTTATTCAGTTGCAGGAGTGGCACTGTGCAGATTTATGTGCCAAGCTGTAAGAGTGTGGTTTGAGACACCTACAAAAACCTTTGCAAGGATGAACCACTCTCAACCACCCTATTTGTTCCTCCTGCAAGTCCATTGAATACAAAAGAGGCTGACAACAGGGGAAGCCCCAACTTCAACAATAAAAATATGTCAGCATGAAAATGGTTAATGGTGAGTATTATAGCTTCAAAAGAGCCCATTGGCTACCCCTAAAGGATGCCCTGCAATTGTTAAACTCATCAGATGCAACTACCCCTCCTCAGCTAGCCCTTACATTTGTCTGGCTAACAGTAAAAAAATACTATAATAAATCGGTAACATATGTTGCCAGACAAGAATAAGTGATATAAATAAAGAGTCAAGAGACATAGCCCCTCAAGAACAATGTGTAAAGATTTAAACTTTCAATGTATTAGTTAAGCTAGGAACATTTTAGGAGGAACTTGAAAGTGGTGTACTGTTTGTTTATATCATTCCTTCCCTTCCCACCCCCCCCCTTTTTTCTTCTCTTCAGATTGCATTTTAAATCAAAATGTTCTCCATGACTGACTGCTTTGCAGCACTAGGGTAAGTCCCTTTTTTTCCACATCTTAAACAAAAAATATGCCTGAGAAATCTATACGAGAAAGGCATTTTATTGGGTTTTGGTTTAGGAAATAAGCACAGTGTTGTTATGAAGACAGCCTCCTTTCTTGCTTCTTTTTTTTTTTTTTTTTTTTTTTTTTTTTTTTAATTTTTTTCCACTTTTTTTTAAAAATCCAGATATAGGAAATTGTACATTTGCAAACACAGCTACTATCAAGAAAAGCAATTCTTCAGAAAGGTGACAAGTGTCCAAACTTGAAATAAATTCGCAGCTTCAGCATTAAAAAAGAATGTATAAAATACAAAACCAAACATGCTTTGAGACTTGGCTGGATGCTTTATTTATCTTTTTCTTTTATTGAGACATCCTTTGAAAAATGGCATAAAATAAATAGTTTTACAAAGCAACAATATAATCAATCTCTAAACGAGAAGATAAATCAAGGATTTCATTAACTGCTGGTAGCCAGTTTAAATTGTAGTCTTGTCCATAATGCCTATCTATCTATGTATGTCCAAGTTATATTAAAAACCTTTAAATGGCTTTGTAATATCAGCTACATCTAGCTATTATAATAATTAATGATACTGTTTTATAAATCAATATATGTATTCTTGATAAATTCATATCCAGTTAATGGTGTAATTTAAATAAAAAATTAATGTAATAAAGGACATACTGGAATAGGCAGGAAATCTTTAAAGGTTAAGAGGCAAATTTGTCTAAATTCTTTTCTTTGTACCTATTTTTTGAGAAAGCCTCCATTGAAATGCAGCTGATAGCAGGCTGGCTCTCCGGATCGCTCTCTCGCCATTAGTTTTGTATTAACAGTGCTCGGTGACTTTTTGCAGCCAAAGGAAAAGGGAAAGCCCCTTCAGCAACAGGAATACTTTCCTCCCTGATTTCTCATCCTGCTGCAAAACTGCAAAGAGAGAAAAAAAAGAAAAAAAGGGGGAAAAAAAGGAAAAAAAAGAGACACTCCGGCATTTGGCCAGAAGCAGAAATGGTAAAAATGCTCTTTTTTTACAGTTCCCCATTGATTCCATGTTTGTATTATTACAAGGGTATTTTGCTTATTCTGTTCGGTGTCGTTAAAAAAAGGTAAAATATGAACATTTTTTTTTTTTTTTCCAGGCATGAAGTGCATTCAGAGGAGCCTGGAAACCCTACAGACTGTTCAGTGTAATAAAAAGCTGTTTTTTATCTCTTGTTTTAAATACAGTTAATCCTGTTTATTCAGCAAACACATCTAAGAGCAACTTGGAGGGGAAAAAAAAAAACAAAACAGAAAAAGCTGGAAATTGCCTTTTTCTATTTGCAGTGGTGAGAAACCGTGGCTCTGTTCCTTTGCTTTTATTTATAGTCAGTAACCACAAAATGTATCTCTAACAATAACAGGGGATTTTAATAGGCAATATTAATTGTTCTTCCCTTAACTTTTGATCTGAAATGTTTCAAACAAAAGCCCGCTCCCTGTTTATACGCTGAATTTTTTGAAGAATATGTTTTTGAAATGATGCAAAACATGACACTTTGTCATTCGGACTGACATGGGACAGGAGTGTCATTTTAATCCATTGAGTGATTTCTTTTTGTTTTTCCTCAGGATGAGGGGGGGGGTGTCAGTTTTTTTTCTGAACATTGCTCTGCCTTATTTAGAGCAGCAGCGATCTGCGCAGTTTCTTTTGACACTGATGGGTATTTCAAACCCCTTACGCCGAGGGGAGGGAAAAAAAGGAATTTGCTGCCAGTCACAGTGGTGATTCAACTCCATAAGCCATCGCTAAAAGTTTACATTTCAAATGAGCTTGAAATGCAAAGGTGTTTTTTTTTTTTTGATGCTGGGGCTGTGTTTAGGAACGGAGAGGGAAAGTAGAGGGAGGATGATTATGCTTGTGTGTTAAAGTCTACCGGGATATTGGTAATACAGCCATTTAAAATGTATTTTGTTTTTCGATGCAGCAAGGAGCAGGAGATACACAGCCATTTCTAGGATGCTTAATTTAGGTTTTATAGGAAAAACATCAAACAGCAGCTTACAGTATCATGCCGAAATACATTACACAATTTAAATATCTCCGTTTGGAAATGCGTGTTATAATTTTTCCCCTCCCCTCCTGGGATCACTAACATGCCTCTCCCCAGACAAAGCAAGGGCAAGTCCCATCCTTAAAAATTATCTGCCTTACAGATCACATTCCCAGGCATGTTCCCCACTTTTTATTACCACGGATAACCTCTTAATGCTATCACAATTTTATACTTGTTAAGTGGACATCTTCCCTATATTTAACTGCAAACAAAGTGACTTCATTTCGGGGGGTGGGAGGAAGGAGAAATGCTTTGGGATGATTAGAAACATAAGTTTCTATCTTCTGTCACACCAGCCTATCAATTATTCAAAACCCTACTAAATTTAGATGTCTGTTCCTAAAACGTTGTTTGCACTCGTTCCCCAGGAAGATGGAGGCAGCTGATAATTTGGCTAAATTATGCGTTTGAGCCCAATGGTTACAAATGAAAGACTTGAATTCGGCAGATTTATTTGCTGCTGATGAAAATTCTCGGTGGCAGGAATTCGGACCCACTCCGCCAGGGAGCAAACCGAGGGGTGAGGTGGTGCCCACAGGTATTTACGTGGACCAGACCTCATTGTTAGAGCTAATAACATGATGCATCAGTGACTCGGTGGGAGGTTTTACTGATCAATTAGCGACTGGCTACCAGGGGCCGAAGGGCCTAAAACAGCCCCTGAGGTGCTTTGTGCCCCAGGTAGTCATTACCTGAGTATAAAGATCAATAAAGGGGAAATTATTGCTGTTATAAGACGAGCTGTGAAGAATGCAGGGTGGATGAAGCTGGATTGGGCGGGGTGTGTAACGTGCTCACCCCAAACCCGTCCTTTGAGCATCCCTGATGCAGCCCCGGCTGCTGCGGTGGTGTGAAATATCTCCCTTTTTTCAGCGGTGTCGGGGTGTGATTGGCAGCAAGTCTCCACTGAGCGTGGGCGTCCTCCCGTGCGCACCAGTCACAGGACGTGAAGGGGGAGTTTTTGTAATTTATTTTATTTATTTTTTTTTTTTTTTATAAATAGATGGGCTCTGACAAATAACACCGCCTCTTCGCGAAAGTGTCGTTAGCAGCAGCAAACAGACCTCTGCTTGGTTTATCAGTGGCAGAACCTCCTTTCCTGAAGGAAATAATGCCTTTTGGTGAAGATAATTCGTCTGATATTGCAATAGCTCAGGGGGGGCAAAAAGCTGCAGAGGCTGTGGCAGGAGCAGAGCCATGTTTCCAGCAGCCCCGGGCATGGGGCATCACTGACTGCTGCACTGGGGGGCTTTTCACGGGGCTGGGCACGAGAGCAAGAGAAGAGCAGAAAGAAATTCTGATGACTTTGAAAAATAACAAAATAAGTAATTAAGTAAAATCAAATCCACCCAACAGCAACACCACCCTTTCTCTCTTGCAATGACAGTCGGTAATTGCTAAAACACAGCCTTAGGTAAAAAAAAAAAAAAAAAAGAAAAAAAAAAGAGAGATAGTACAGAATTTATTTTATATTTAGAAACCAAAACATTTCAGGCAAACAGAAAGCAAATTGCACAAGCCCTTGTTTCTTCCCCCCTACCCTGTGCTGTCTCTTAAGTCACGCCACTAAGAAACGTACCCCAGTTTTTACAACTCTAGCATAAAGGCAAGTGAGTGGGAATGGGGAAGGGGGAAAAAAAAAAAAACCAAACCAACCCCCAGAAAAACCAAAAACAAAGGACGTGTGAGGGCTTTCATTTATTTTGATAATCCTCCTCCTGCTCCAGAGCGTTTTGCTGTCTTTGTCAAAGTGAATGACAACAATTTGGCCAACTCTCTCTGAGCTGCACTCAACAGTGACAGGCAAATTATCAGAGGCCCTGCACTCCTTATTATCAGAGGAGAAGTCATCAGGAGGACGTGCGGAGGATCCCTCTCCCCTGTCACTATTTGTCAGTGGGACAAGGGCCACTGCTATGGGTAGCTGACAGGTAATTTCAACAATAACAATTACTCCTATTACTGGTGTCATAAACAATTCGCCCAAGGCATGACAATAGCAAAGCTTTATAATTCAATGCCATATAAATAAATGCCAGCAGGTAACAAGTAATTTAGCTCCAATCAGGCCTTGGCCCTGGCATTAATATTGTTATTGCAAGAAAATGGAAAATTGAAAAAATTCAATATGTTAATGAATTAAGAGAGGTTCAAAGGCTAAGGGAGGGGAGACATGATCTGGGATGGTGGTGGGGGGGAACAGGGAGGGCGATAAAAACCAAAAGCTAAAGATACAAAATCATGCTTACAGAACCAGTCCAATACTTGTGTTCGTACAACCTTATAACTAGTTTTTGATATAAAACATGGTCTTGCTATGCTGCCTTTCAGGTTAGGGCAAAAGACACGCAGAAACCTGAATCCTACCCCTTGCCTCCATCTGCCACATGGAAAAAAACATGCATGAATAAAAAAAAATGGAATTTAATAGCTTTATTAAAAACAGAATTGTATTTGAAATGTTATGCAAGGCATAGATTTAACAGAGGTTAAAGGTTTATTTGCAACTCCACTGCTTTATTGTCCACTTCTTGCATTCCTTTAATCTTTTTTAAACAAGCTCTGTTAAATCATCGATTCTCTATTTATCAGACAGAAGGATTGTATTGTACTTTTTCTCTCCCCAAATGCCCTTCATAGGCCACAGCAACCCCAACCCTTTTATGAAAATGATGATCAGCAGCAAACAAACCAGAGTCCAATATCTCCAAATCCAACTTCTTGATCAACCCAATTTGCAATTTTACTATTTGTCCAGCAAGACAATGTGGCATCAGGCTGACAGCAGTAAAAGAATTTGAAAATCTCTAATTAGGAGAGCTGCGGAGCAATTAACGCATGTCAAATTTCACTTCATCAAGTGCCACTCTAATTTTCCCACTAAAAATTAATGGACTTTTTTTTGGTGTGTGTGTGTGTGTGTGTCTCTGTGTGTGTGTCCCCTGAAGGCAATGTTGATTCAAATCTGCTCAAGATGCAGCGTTGCACAGCTAAGCATCTTCTTGATTACAACCCGACACACTTCTAACTGCTTTCATTCTCACTGCCACAGACACTTTGTCAACAGTCAAATTACGCCATGCTGATAACAATGCATAATGGTCTTCCTCAAAGGAGGCTCCTGTCATGGAGCAGCCTTTCATAAAAACCCACCGGTTTCTTCTCTGGGAAATAGATCTGGATGAAAAAAAAATGAAGTTTTTGTGGTTTCGGCATTGGTTGCAATGTAATTTATTTTTTTCTCCTTCTTCCCCTCACGCTATAATTTATTTATTTTTTCACTCACCCGAAATTACGGCAGGGAACTGTTTGAAGAGCGATACGGAATGGAAAATATTTATAGTCACTGTTTGTACAGGCTTTGCTTTAACCACTTTGCTCCAAGACATTTTAAAGGGCAACATCCTCCTTCCAATACCACTCATTTCTTTTTTTTTTTTTTTTTTTTATTTTAAATTCCCTTTTCTTTCTAAAGGTGCAGGACAGCATCCCGCACTCTTTGCATAAGCACAAGCCCCGCTGACGTCAATGGGAGTTTTGCCGGGGCGAGGGCTGCTCGCCTTGGCCCGCTGCTGTAAACACGTTGGGACTTTCTCTTTTAATGGATGGTATTTAGATTCTGTGTGGGGCTTGCTTAACATGCGCGTTTGCCAGAGTCATCCTCAAACATCGTGGGGCACGAAAGACAAATTGTCTTTTTGTCAGAGCAGCGTGGAGGGCAGGAGAGAAGCACTGAGCTATCACAGCTAGTTTTTTACCTTCTACTCCCTGCTCCCTGCTTCCCTCCTTTTACTGGGAGATCAATAACAGCAAAAGACAGAAGGTGTCATGGGACAGGATTTCCAATAAGTAGAAGTGGAATTAATAAGAAAAATGTACTTCAGATACATTATAATTTTTTTGCATGTAAGTTTCAGAGCTTAAATACAGTTGTCTATTCCCAAATCTGGGGAGAAGGAGGGTGAGCACCTTGTTTATCTCCTCTTCGTCACTGGGCTTCTGGCTTCTGCCAACCACCCCAATGACACAGGTATATAAGGGTATATAAGCCTTGGTGTGTGCATGCCTATGTATGCTACAAAACAAAGCCAAAAAAACACGTCGCTTTTGATCTGAGCCATCTTTCCATCAGTATTCTATTTCTTGCCACAGATAAATGTTGCAGTGCCAGGTAACAGAGGCTCTGCTCCACCCGATAATTTTCTATATCCTCCCCACTTATTGCCATCCCCTCCCCTGCAGGTATTAACATTTTGCAGTTAACTCTCTGTGGCATATTTAGAAACGGGAAGTTTGGGGTATTTGGTTCCTGAATTCTGGTTGTTCCCCTCTTTGTATCCTCCAACCAGGATGGAGAAATGAGTCCTCTTCTGCACACACAGTCCTCGAGCATCCCCAGACCAGCAGCACACCAGCCACTGGGCCTGTGGTTTCATACCTGTATAAGTGCACTTTTCTTCCCCACCCATGTCCCTCCCTAAGCTTAAAAAGTTCTAGTGCTGCTTTTAGACAAAGCAGAGATTATATGCTTTGCCTCAACACCCCCTCCTTTTTTATTAGGGGACGTCATTTCCACCCCCACCCCCCCAAAAAATGCTGCCGTAAAAACAATAGGCAAGGCCGTAATTTAAAGAAAGAAAAATGTGATTATATAACACATCCTGCAGTAATCAATTTTACCTCCAATATCTGCTTTTGTTTTCAAAATGCTAAATAAACAATACATAATGCATCCCTCATCAGCCAAAACCATGAGGGCTCTGTGCTCAAATAACAGGAAACATATTCAATTTTCCTAACAGAAGACAGTTCATTAAGCTGTGCCACATCAAATAAAACTTTAATTTCTCCAGCATCAGAGTCGCAATGAAAGCAATTGAGGAAGATGAGCCATATGGTACTTCTATCAGCAAACACATATTGCTCATTCCCCCAAAGTTTTCTAATTCTGCTCCCCAGACCTGTGTAATATAGATAATGTGCTCTGAGCGCAGCAACCATGAGCTATCTGGTGTACACTTCTAATACTGTATTTAATGGGAAATAATGAATCATAAAAGCCTGCAGAAGACGGCTTTTGCTAACCTAAATCTCAGCTGTAATTTCATTGTTCTGTGCCTAAGATGCTGTTTGCCCTTTTCAAACAGCAGCAGTTGAACATAATTATGCTGCTACAAACCTGGGCTGCAAAAAGAAAGCCTTCCTAATAGAACCAAGTTTTTATTAACTCTTGAGAGCCTGAGCTTGGGGCAACTGCGAGCACAGAGTTTTAGGGTTCATTAACGCACACGTACACGTTTATCTCGATTTCCAGTGCGCAGCCCCACGAATTAAATTGATGACTCTCACATCGGGCCAAAAATGCAACAGGAGAAGGCTGTGAAAAATTAGGAAATCTTCTTGACATCGGGAAATCCGACACTTGTCTGCTCTAACATCTGTAAGTGCCAAAGCCATATAGCCTAGTAAGAGGGGGATTTTTTTTTTTTTTTTTATTTTTAAAGGTAAGTCTATTTTTCTTCTTCTTGCCAGATATAAAAATTGTGGTTAGTGCCTGGAGTAAAGGGCCCTCTAAACTTTATAGTGTTTATCCTCCATTTATAAATCCGTAATGATCTATTTAATGATATCATAAGGTTAAAAGTTAAACAGCTCTGCTTTTTTCTCCCCTGCCTTTTAGAGAATAGCCTGCCTGTCTCTGAGAGAGGATCATTTGGGGTTGTTTCCCGAAGAAGCCTATAGGTAAAGAGGCATCCATACATTCACACAGGAGGATTCATAAAGGCAGGGACAAGAAGATAAAGGTATTATTTTGACATGATCAGCCCTGCTTGGAAAATGTCTTCGAATCATCTGAAGTAAGCCTCTTTCTTTCCTTCCTCCACCCTCCCACTCCACCCCCACCACCCCAAAATACGGGGCTAATTTAAAACATTGTCTAGATATGCTACTTATACATATTGAAAACATATTTAAGTGACTGTGTTTGTTTTGGCAAGATATGAACCAAAAAACCCCCAATTAAATTAAAAAGAGCGACTTTTAAAAGTTAGAGATTGCCTTTTAAAAGCTTATTAAAATCAGCATGTTAGATGTCTGTCTTTGAATTAGCTCCGAGGCTTGATTGCTTTCATTAAAGCTGCCTGTTTGGGTGCTGCTTGGTGAATGTTCAAGTCTGGATTTTCCCCCCCTTCTCCCCCCTGCTCTGAGCTGCTTCTTGCTACTTGTCAACTTGGATTTTCCCTCCAAATTTGAAAGCAAAACTCTGATTTTGCTTTTTTTTTTTTTTTTTTTTGAAAAGCAACAGCCACCCCCACCCCTCCTTTCCCCATGAAAAACATCACGATCAAAATCGCCAGCAAGCTGAGCCAGAGAAAGACCAACAGGTAAAAATATATTAAAAATATATATATTTAAAAATAACTAAAGAAAAAAAAGACACTCCCAAAATAACCCACCCTGACCAAACCGACACCCCCTTCAAAAAAAAAAAAACCCCACCCTAAGCCACCAAAAAACCCCAAGCCATCACATTGCTCATAGCCCATGAATGCCTTAAAAACAAATGTTTAAACAGGTTTTCTTTTTTTTTTGAAGCGGCAGAAAACCTCTGCATGCTCCAATGGGTTACAATAACAATGCTCTATTGCAATGTAAAACAAGCTGGAGGAGAAAAAGGTGCTTTTTGTTACCATTTTATCAAAGCTGTTCATCTTCTAGCTGCAGGCAGCATTTTGCTGGAATTGCAGATATTTCTCTGTCCGGGCTCCTTTGTTTGTGCATCTCATTTGCATATATTTATCTCCAGCTGAGGGTGCTTTCAGCTCATTAAGGCCTCCCCTCGCATTATTTCATAAGCCAGCTGCTAGGAGGGATTTCACCTGTGGTGACTGAGAAAAGAGGGGTGAAAAAACCAAATTCTTCATTAAAAAAAAAAGAAAAAAAAAGAAAAAAAAAGAAGAAAACAAAAAAACCAACAACCAAGGAAATCTTCTGACTCTCTTCCCCTATAAATGGGCACCATTTGTGTTAAACAGCCTCTTGTCATGATAGATGCCTCCTGGGGTCAGGGGGGAAAGTTGATTTGAAGGTCAGCAGTAAAACAACAGACAAACCAGACGCCAAACTGGTTCCTTAGCTGTCGGTGGGAGCAGTGGTACAACCAGGTCTTGAACCTTTTTCAACCTCTAATAAAACAGGGGAAGAATCTGAAGTGGAGCAACCAGGCCCCAGAGGAAAAAAAAAAAAAAAAACCAACAAAAAAAACCAACCCACAAATAATATCAATATCAAGCAGCAACGGGAAACAACGGGGCAGCTCTCAGCGTTACGGGCACGCTGCTATTGTTTCAAGAGCTGGGGAATTAATTCCACTTATTTATTTAAGGCGTGTCAACTTGCTGCCTAAACCTGTTTCGGTGTCAAGATGAATAAAACTTTTATGGCTCATAAAATAGAGCCATTCATCTCAATGGTCTTTGTGGTGCCTGGGTTTGTTGGGGTTTTTTTTTCCCCTCTCCTCCTGGCAGGCTGAGCTGGGCCGAAACCTCTGCATCCCACCGCCAACAGCTCACTCATAGGAGCAGAGAAAATTTGGATAGGGCATCTCAAGCTAAACTTCTGGGTTTGATTAGAAATTGTAAATGTTAATTCATCATAATCACGTGCAAAACCCCCACCTCCTCTTTTTCCCCAGCCTAAAACCTACAATGAATTTACATCATCTCTATGGAGCTTTGGACCAACAGGTAATAAAATACAATAAAGCTTGCTTTTTATCAGGACACACACACACAAAAAAATCCCATTAATTATAGTTCATGACTACTCTAAACCAAATGTTCAAATAGTAGTTGGAAATGATGCATAAAATCTCAGCATGTTCTGATAGGTTATAGAGTCAGTGGTTTATTGCAATGTAAAACAAGCCACAGGAAGACAGGGTGGTTTTGTTTACCATTTTCATCAAAGCTGTTCATCATGTTGATATACTTATGCTATATTGTGACCCCTACATACGTTGCATTTCATATATTTATTTTCCAGGTTGTTGCCACTTTTGCTGCCTTTGCCTCGGAGAACTCGAGTAATTCTCAGGTCCCTTTGAAATATTTTCTCATCTGCACTGAATATCTGAGGGCAAACCAACTGATAGATATGAACCTAAGAAATATTTATCATCATTGAGTAAGGTTTTCTTTTGACTAAATCTGAGGCAATTAGTACCTGAATAAACACAGACTAAGTAATCTACCTCCTCAAAAGGTAATTAGACTTGAAAAGGCTGCTTGGCTCTATCCAAGGAAAGCACAGCTTGATTAAAATGCTTTGGAGATTCGCTTTCATTTCTATTCCCTTTTGCCCTGGAAAACATTTTATAAAATCCCTATGACTTTTAAATTCCCCCCGTGCCAAACCCAAGGCCACTGTTGGTTGTTGCTGCCCTCTTCCCTTACCTTCCCTAAATCTTCAACCCCGCTTCTCATTTTTCTTTGCCTCTAATCTAATCTCTAATTCCTTGGCTTGGCCAAATAGTTAAAAATGTTAAGTGCTGCTCACAATTCCTGCTGCCTCCCCCTCATATCTGTCTCTGTTTATGGAACAGGCCCTGGTTTCCTCCTGCTCTTGTTCAGCTGTAGGTCTGCAGGTCAGGAGACTGTAAATACACACAGTGCTGCCCCAACCCATAAATCTGAGCAAAGGGCAGCCTTATATATTCAGATAAGGGATGCAAGGGGAAAGGGGGGAAAAAAAAT
This sequence comes from Pyrocephalus nanus, assembly GCA_038380795.1. NCBI lineage: Eukaryota > Metazoa > Chordata > Aves > Passeriformes > Tyrannidae > Pyrocephalus > Pyrocephalus nanus. The sequence goes on from CM076260.1 coordinate 106,932,672, forward strand.
AAAAATTTAAAGAGAGAACTAGCAGAGTCTGTGGCGAAGGAGATGCTTTGCAAGATCCCAAACCCAAGGTGCATACCCTGCTACCTTACAGGATGTTCCAGCCAGAGATGAATCTGAAACGTTTGCCCTTCTTCCCACCCCTTTTTGTTTACATATAAATCATTACAAAATGCATTTTATTACCTTTGGGGCAAAGAAATTAAACAAGAGATTTTGATGGCTTTCTCTCCTCCAGACCTTTGTTGGTCTATTTTCTTCCCCCCCGCCCCTCCATTTTATTTCCTGCACCTCCAAAGCTTTCAAGGGAACAGTCCCCCTGTTATTGCTTCTCAGTTCCAAGGTCTTAGAATAAATAACATTGTTATTACTCACTTCACCAATTTCCAAGAAGAAATATTGCCGCAGCGAATGCGAGCAGCACTAATATTTGCAAAGTGATAAATGGATTGTTACATACCTTCCCGTCTGTGTGGCCTCCAGCCATCCTCTGGCCGGCTACATCACTCCTCAGGGTGGGAGGGAGGCTGCCTTTGAACTTAGCGGGGTCCAGACACTTAGTGCCTTGCACCAGAGCCTGCCCCCGGCCCCCTCCCTTGCTCCCTGATGGAGAGATAATTTTTAACGGACCACGCCAAAGATGGTACCGGGACTTGGGGGAGAGCAGAAGCCACGTATTGGGACCAAGCAGCCAGGTGAAGATGATTTTGACACACTGGTTTGGTGGGTTTCGTTAGTGTTGGGTGCTGCAAGGGAGAGGGGTGAGAGGCTTGGCAACATTCCAACAGCACAACACTGCCCCACTGCCTTCCCCAGCTCCAGCAGCGCTGTGGTACCCTGATTCAGAGTACCAAATCCCCGGTGTCACAAGAGCCACCTGTCCTTCTCTGGCTGCCAAGGATGCAAAAACAGGGCAGAAAAAGTCTTGCAGAGGAGAAAAATTGTTTTGCAGATTCCCCCCACTCTGAGCCCAAAATATGCCACCCATGCCTGAAGGGCAGCGCATACCTGAGGTACCAGAGATGTAGATGCTCAGTGGGGTGAAAGTTGGAAAAGATGGATGGCCAAACACCACCTTTCTTAGTGCTCATTAAATTTCATTATTTCACATGAAATTCTCAGCAAACTTTCTTAGCCAAAGTTGAGGTTAGGGAGGTGTTGAGGCAGGCAGCAGTCTGATGCCTTTCTCGCCCCAAACCTGGTGGTTCATCACATAATTTCTGAGCTTAAAAAGAGATGGCAATTGGAAAATTTACATGAAATTAAAAATTAATCCATTAAAAAAATATAATTGTGAATTTATTTTTTTTTAAGCAGCAATTTCTATCTAGCTCCAAGACATGATTTGGGTTCCTCAATTTTATTCAAAACAAAATCTCCAAATCAAATTATTCCTGGGCTGCAAGTCATGCTGAAAAAAACTCCAACTCTGAATGTGTGGTAATTAGAAACAAAACAAAACTTTTTCCTTCAGACACAGAAAGAGTAGGCTGCTAACATTTCTTAGTTTGAACCTGTTGCTTTTGCATGCCATGGGTCACGGGATAGGGTCTGGGAGGCTTTGTTTGGTTGACTTGAATTCTTTGGTGGGATGGGCACCCCCATTTTAGGTTATTCAGGCACCAGAGGTGATTGCACATGCTTGTTCTTTATGGGCAGAGAAAAACTAAACTGCTCAAGGAGCATCATCCCCACTGTCCCCGTGCTGGTGTGGCATCGCCTGTGCGGCTGAGGTACCACCAGGAAAAGGGATGAGAGCATCCTTCATCATGCACCCTCCCGGCCTTTCCTCCCTGTACAGCCCCTTTCCTTCTGAGGAGGCTGTCAGAAGCAGGAGGAAGTGCTTGTGGGTGTGCACAGGTCTCACATGGAGGTTAAACACAGCAGTGTCAGCGTCTACACGATGCCGGCTTGAGAAGGGAGGAGGTGAAGGGTGCGTGCGAAGGTTTCAGCACCCCAAGGTGGAGGTGTTGGCATGGTCTGGCAGTGCTAGTAAGGGAATATTTCTGTGCCCAAGGGGGTGGGGAAGGTGTTAGGTTTAAAGACTGGAGCTATATATAAGGTTGCTTTTTCCTAAGGGTTATCTTGATCCATATAAGAAAGAACACAACTCAAGGATAGCAGGAAGAAAATCACTGAGAAACTGTGGGCAGAGGTACAAAAGAGTCAATCAAAGGAGAGGGCAAAAATGGATCTGACAGTTTTTCCTCCTGACCAAAGTAAACACCACCTCTTCTTTTTTTTATAAGATGAGAAATATTGAAAGGAAGGGAATAAGTTACAGATAAGGCTAGAAAGTCCTTTGGGATGGGTTCTCATGCAAAATATATACAGTTCACTGTATATATTTTTATATAAAACCATCTCTCTCTATATATATACAGTATTTAAAAACCCCTCAATAGTCTGTATTGGTTTTTAAGAAAGGTATTATTAGAATCATGTAATCATTGTTGGAAAAGATCTCCAAGATCACTGAGTCCAAACTTTATACAAACCATCCGTAACACTTGCTCAAATGTACATGTGTCTAATTATGCAGCTGTAAATAGACATGACATTATGTGCACCTACATGTGAATACATATATGCATATATATATATATGCATATATATACATACATGTGTATATCTATACATGGGTGCATATATAGTTGTTGCCCATTTATAGCCATGCAAATCTACACCCTTATGAGGATGAGCACACATATAGACACAGACACAAATGTACACACATGTACACCTCATGCACATATGTGCCCCTAAAAACTGAGCATGCAACAAGTGAAATATAACGTGAGCTGCAAAGTTATTTAAGGAAAAAAAGTGCTGAAAGCAGGTGAGAGCCAGGGCAGCGGCATTGTGGGGAGCCATCCTACTGCTTGGAAACATCCAGAAACCCTTTTAAACCTTTACCAGCCCCTTTTCTGACTTTGGGAGCAGGGCTAGCAGTGCTTCAAAACCATGACTCTTTGAGACTTCCTGTCAGGCAGAAAACCTTGTGAGAGCGGCACAGCTTGTGCTCCACTTTGATTCCAGCCTCAGGAAACACACAGGTAAGAATTAAAGTAAAAATAATTGAATATATACAAGACATCTATGTTTGTATAAACAACAAGCTTTGAAAAGGGAAAAAAGAATCAGGTCTTCATTTTTATTATTTCTTTTCCTCAAACATTAAAAAAAAAAAAAAAAGTCAAGCAGTTCTTATTTTATCCAGACCAGTTCATAAATCCCAAGTCATAAATCCACATGATATCCCGGGCTGCTGGATTTTGCATTTGGAGCTCTGAAAGACTGATAGCTGAAAGATTTATAAAATCCCAGGTAGCCAGACTGCTCCCTATTGGCTTCACATCTGAGGGGTCCCCGCATCCTGCTTAGCCCAGAGAGCTGGATGTATGGGATATATTGTGCTCAAGAAGCAGCACACCCCCACCCTCTTATTTTCAGATGTGACAAAGGCTAAAATTTGGTCATTTAGGGTGGATGGGCCCTGTTTAAGGACTTTTCTGTGCAGATAAGGGGACAGCCACAAGCTGGCGTTGCCCAGAGACTGCTGCCACCTCCTGCAAAATTATACCATGGGTTGTGTCATAGACGTATGATTTACCTTGCGTGGTAGACCTGACCATGAACAGCAGAATTGTTTCAGCTGCCTTGAAGATACGTTTAATTTTGTTTCTTGCTATGTCATTGAATAGGAGTGACTGCTCGGTAAGAACAGAGGATCATCATCGGGGCCAGAAGATGAGAGTACTTAAAGGGGAACACAACCAGCCACTTAGCAAGAAAATGGTAGCTGAGATGCCTCAAAGTACAGGTCACAAACAATTTAGCTGGCAAAGCAGCATGTCACATTCCCCAAAGAGCACTGGAAGATGCCACTGTGAGGTTTTTCTCTTTTTCATCAGTTCAGTGGATGTTGCATAAGGGACCCTGTGTGTTGGGGTGAAAGTCCCCCAGAACAGACGCTCTGAAGGCTGAGTTGTACTATTTGTCTGTACACCACAGGATGCTGAAAAGGTGCTTAAATCCTTCCCTTCTTTACTTTCCTCTATCCTTCCTCAATGACCTTATTCGAACCTAACACTTTTCACCAGACTTGCCAGGACAGACATTTTTAATATGCTTCTGTTGCATTAATAAAAAGATTAAATCCCTCCCTCCCTGCAGTTACAAGATTTGTTTTTAACTACCATCTTTGTTACTGAGAAATTAAATGATTTGCTTTATATCTAAGATACTTTTATTCATGGGTCTGAATCTATTGAAGTGCATGTGGTTAATCCTCCTTCACCTTCCCTGGGAAGGATCTTGGAATCAACCTGATGTCAGCTCTGCCTGTTTGTAATTTTATTAGGAGCACATTTCCAGCTAAATTTAGATGAATTTTTTGTTGTTTGTTTGCCTCTACTAGTGGAAATTAAAGCATTGCAAGGGTTTGTGCTCCCTGTGTGATGTGAGCATCTCTGCCTTTGATCAGCCACCTTAAACGAGCATCATGAGAGGCTTGGCTTGCATGCCACGGAGCTGCCTGCCTCCAGCATGCCTCTTCCCCATCAAAATCCCTGCTTTCATTAGAAACAGTTACTCATTTAATAGGCCAAACTAAACCAGACACAAACAGACCAAAGCATTTATACGAGGACTATGTCAGACTCATGGCAGGAGAGCTTTTTCTTGGTTATTCTTGAAATCCAAAGCTTTTCCAAGCCTGTTAGTGTCTCTCACGAGGTATCTCCTTCCCCTTCCCAAGCAGAACATATTTCTTTTTAAACCTCAAACTCCTGTGGACTGTATTTATGCCATATTTCATCATTTCTTCCCGCTTGCTTACTCTTTATCCCTCTTTCAGCTGGGTTTGAGCCACCCTGAGCTCACGGCTGTTGAGTGCAAGGCAGCATGGATGGGGGTGGGGTTCAGGAGAGCTGCCTTCTCAACCCATCCAGGCTGTGGGTGCACCATTATTTAATCCAGCCTGGATCTACAGGCCAAGTAGCCCTGTCCTGCTTCAGGAGGGTGAATTTGCTATGTTTTGGCTCTTTGGCATTTGTAGCACCTTTGACAATGGCATTTGGTGTTCCACAGCCACTAGTTTTGGGAGATTTGTGCCTGTAAATATGCCCAAGTCCCCTGACTTTATCAGTGCCATTCATCTTGAAATGCTCAGATGGTCTTTACTGGTTGCTCATCAAGAAGATTGGGCTGAAATGAATCCCCTGGTGCAGAAGAACTACCAGAGCAGGGTGAAGGGCAAATGCTCACTTGTGTCTATTGATCAGCTCCTTCCCCCTGCATTACCACTTGTGGTGCCTTTGGAAGCAGGAGATTTCTTTCTCTTTCCAAGCAGAGACTTGGGATGCAGAATCTGAATAAACATCAATTTTTTCAATTTTAAATGTGCAAGTCATCCTAAAGTTTCCTTTTATTAAAAGCATCCACAGAAGCTCTCTTCTTCTCATTTCGTTACTGTTTTGCTAATTAAAAATGCTGTACAAGGACTAGTATCGAGCTATAGAAATGAAAGGTCAATACATGAACAACACTTCATTTGTAAATAATACAGCTCTGTAATCAATTATCTCATTTTCACAGAAGACATATTAATCTACAAGCAAAGAATGGAGACATTTAGGGGATGTACAGAGGGGATCTTTAAATGTTAAATGTTCTTTAGCATGTGCTAAATAAAGGGTTTGGCAGAGTGAAAATGTAGCGCAGAGCACTGACACTCCAGGGAGAATCTTTAGGTCAAGTGATTTGTACCTTCAAAATAGTTCTCCGTAGCACTGTAAAGCCTCTCCTGTTGGTAGCAGGGATGTGGGTTAGTGTTATTTAGGATCATAACTGTAGCAGGGAAAATACTGCAAAAAATTAGGAAAAAAGGTCATCTGCAAAGAAAAAGGAGCGCATTTTAATAGGTGAATCAGCCCTCTTTGCTCTGTTATTTGCTTTCTATCAGTAGTGGGAAGTGACTTTTCTTACCCCTCCCTTTCCATAAAACCAGACTTCTGGACTGCAGGTTGGGGCTGAGACGTGCTTGTGTGAGAAGCTGTGTGGCCAAATGCCCTCAGTACCTGGGGCACCAGGAGGGAAACACGGCTCCAGGTAACACAGCATCCCACTGGAGCCCCACCGGGATTCTTTCCTCTTCCACAGGTTACACTGGGAATCCATATATGGGTTTAAAAATGTAACAGTTTCTCGGTGTTGGAGATCCTGTGCATGACTCAGAAACATCATTAGGGAAAATTACAAGAAAATCCATTCCCTGACCTAAAATCAGCTCAAGCTTTCCATCAAATGGAAAGGAAAGACTCTTGCCAGCTCCTGTTGGGAGCTGGGCTACCTTGTACGCTTTCTCACTGAATTTAACAACATAGAGGTGGTAGAAAAGCAGGCGATGAATGCAATTTCAGTTTCATTTTTGCCTGTTTGTGCTGGATTTGCAGTACGTCCCTCCCGCGCTCGCTCCAGATTTCCAGCTTTGAAATTTCTATCAAACATATGTTGGGACTTAAGGGGAAAAAGTCCCACCCGTGAACCCCAACTCTCCCCACCCCCAGTTCTCACCACTCAGTTGATCTCATCCCAACCCTTGTCTTGACCTCCTGTTTCCATGGCTGTGTGGGAGGACTGAGGAGTGGGGCGGTGGGAAGGGCCCCACCAGTGCGAGCCCTTGTGCGAGGGGAGGGTCTCCCTCCTGTTTACCTCTGCCACAGTCCCCTTTTCCCTTCTGCCACACTTCCTGACAGCCTAATCCATTGCCTAGGCCAGGAGAAAGCTACAAAAAAAAGGAGAAAAGGCAAAGGGAAAAATAAGGATTTGTTTTCAGCAGACTTCACAAGCCAAAGTGGCTCCAGGGAGGGCAGGGATAGGCAGGAGATGCCCCCTTTGGCATTGGTGGGGCTTAAGGTTGACTGTTTTGCCTCACTCCCCTCTGTACTCTTTTCACAAACAGAAATACACCCTTGTCACATGATAATTAAGCAAGGCACCATCCCAGCTCCCTCCCAGCTGGCCAGAGGGACCGGAGCAAAGAGCCAAAACCACCAACACCACTGGTGTGAAGGAGGAGAGGGCAAACCAGGGATTTAGGGAAGCTTGATCACCCTCTCTCCCCTGGCTGATACCAAGGGTAAATTGCCTGCAACAGCAAAATCCTCATAAAAACACATTTTTTTGGCTTGCACAGCAGGAAAGCTGGTTATGGAATTGGTGTTGCCAAAGGAACCGAGAGTGGCAAAATGGTAAGGCAGAAGCCCTGTCAGCATCACAACAGAAATCGCAGTTAAGTCTGAAGGTATCTTCTTCTTTTTTAAGAACAAAACTGAGGTTAGGATGAGAAAAAAAAAAAAAAAAAGACCCTTTAGCCTAAATATTTCCAGGTTTGCTCACCCCCATGGGTTCTGTGCACGCCGTAGCTGTTCGACCCACACAGCCCTTCAAAGCCCTCTGCGATTTTCCGTGCCAAAATAAATGTTACTTTGCCATCAAGTAGGCAGCAGAATGAAAACCGTAAGATGTTTGTGTGAGAAAAAAAGAGTGGAAACAGGAAAACCCCTTTCTTCTGTTTTAAAAGTCCTGGATGATCAAGGCTGTTCTGCTCACTCTGCTGTAATCAGTTTGCAGATACCCAAATACACTTCCAGCCATGGAAAGTGCTCTCCCTTTGATTCCAGCAAAATCCTTTCTAATTCTCTTTAAATGTTCCAGGGCTTTTTGAAATGATTGCTATCAATGCCAACCAAATGCTTTAGATCTTTCTTTTTTTTTTTTTTTTTTTTTTTTTTTTTTTTTTTTTTTTTTTTTTTTGCCTGTCTTTAAATACTTGCCTTATTTCTATGCAGCCTGGTTACAGCTGTACATGGAAAAAGTATCTAGCAAACAGATCTGGTTTGCTTTAGCCTTTATGCCACATAGAGTTAGACACTTTAACCTTCTTTACATTTACTTAGTTACTTTAATATAATTTCTGTAACCCCTATACTTTTTTTCTCCCCATATAACTTATTAAATATCTATAATACAGTAGCCCATACATATCACATATTATTTATTACATTAGGCTCACCATATCTATATATCTATATATCTATATATCTATATATCTATACAGAGTATTTCCAAACGGTGTCCCAAACATGACTAAGGGGATGAAGACTCCTCCATGCCATGCCCCACCACCACCAGCACATGAGCAATATGCCTGGGAGCCCATTGCAGTAGCCCAGGACTGTGGGTACTGGTGACCCTGCTGCTGTCAAGGCACAGTCAACAGCTTCTGCAGGCCACAATGATGCTGCTGCTGCTTCTTCCATCGCTATTTCTCCATTTGCTCCATTCCCTTGCTAAGCCATGGCCATGTGTGATTTCTCCCCAGCAGGAGCCTGCATCCCTTGCTGCTGCTCTGATGCCTCATGCACCCTTATCCCAGAACAATGTGGGGTGCCCAGCTCTGAAAAAACACCCCTCCAGAGTTAAGTTTTTGAAAAAACTTCTCTATTTTTTAAACTCCTGATCCTCTCCTTCCCCAGTCTCTAGCTCCCTTAATTTTACCCTGCCTTTCCCACTCTGGAAAAAAACATATATAAAATTATATGAAGCAGTATAATTGCCTCTCTGTGTGGTTTCAAAAAGAAAACCAAGACTAATTGAAAAAGATGATGAAACACTTTTTTGTGGGGGAGGAAGGCAGGAGGAATTCTTCTTTTTCTCATCTTGCAAATTCTCTCTTGACCATAGGGTTGAGTTCTTTTGCTTCCCCACTTAATTTTCAGAACTAACACTGGTATATATGAAACTGAGCTGTCTGTCTGAGGTGTGTCTACTCTGGTTTAATAATTCAGGTTGTAAAGCATCAGGGCTCCATGGCACTGATGTCCTCCATGTCCATGCCTGGCACAAAAACCTTGGAAAAAAAGAGAATTTTTGCTTTTTTATTTCCTTTACACACAGGAATTGCAGACCATGATCCAGCTCCCCACTTTTTTGCTGTGGACTGCCCAAACACTGCACACAAACAGATCACAAGATATGAGACATTTATACCCAAGGGATTGAACACAATATTGATTTGAGAGAAACCTGTGCTTTGCGAGTGCAATTGTTCAGGCAAGCAACACATGCATATGCCAAAAAGAGGAGGTAGCCAGACAGCGGGGAAAAAAATAATATGAGCTTTAACAACAACAACAACCACAATAATAATAAAAATAAACAACCAAGAATACTCATCATTAGGACATCAAGGTGAAATGACACCAGACAAGTCTAGTCTACAGAAAGTTTGTCTTTCAGGCAAGATTTCTATTGAAGTTAAGGCTGAAATCTGCCTGCTTTGTCCAAGCAATATGACATTTTTATATAGGAAGATGCCTCTGACTGTGCCTTAGGTGGCCCTGAACACTGTGGGTGTCAGTAAGATGCCAGCAGTGTTCATGGAACAGGCTCTGAGGCTGGGATGTACCATGGGGGAGGAAGCTGGGTCTCAGGAAGGATGGGCATGAAGCCCTTGGGCAGCCTCCTTCAGCACGGTGCTCCAGCCATGGAGCCGTGCTACTTCAGGTAATAATCAGTGGGAAATAACAACAGAAATAAATATTTTTGTTGAAAGGCAAGAAGGACATTATGATTTCTCCCACCTTCCCCTTATTGGGCATGGAAAACTGCTACCCAGGTGCCTAATTCCCAGACCTCTCCTCCTCCATTCATAACAAATATATTTTTTTTGCACTCATGTAAAACCAGTACTTCATCAGACAAATTACGAGCTGAAGATAAAACTAATAAGAAGACACAGAAAAAAAAAGCGCCTTTCCCAGTCTGACAGGTTAAGAAGGACTTCTTGATGCACATGAACCTCGTTGCTCATCTTTTGCACCAGCATCCAAATGCCGTATGTGAAGCTCTCCTGCCTTTTTTCTCCTCCCATTTTTTCCCTTTCTCTCTTTGATTTTTTTTTTAAATAATTTTATTTGGTTTGGGGAGGAGGGAAGGTGGGCAATCTTCCACTGAAATCCCCATTGACCATCTTGACTGTAGAGCTTCCTGCCACTGGCTCATGGCCCTTCAGATCCCATGGGATTGAAACCAATGGGAACTTCTGGACCACATTTGTGTCCGGTTTTTTGCTTCTACAGGTCATCAGTGTGTTACCCTACTCATGGGTAATATATGGCATGTGCTTGAATCTGACTGGAGAACAGATTTCCATGGCATAATACACAAAGAATAAACAGACACTCTCTGTTTTCCAAGCCTTCAGGAGAGGCAGCTCCTATTGGGCTGAATGTCTCTTTATTTCCACATACCAATCTCCACTTGCTTTCATGCTGCCAAAGTACTTTCCTCTTCTATCTTATGTACCCACACCTACTTAAAAAAAAAAAAAAAAAAAAAAAGATAATGAGAGAGGGTTAAAAAAAAATAAAAAAGCCTTTTTTCCCCCTACTAAAAGGGGATGTTTATATCCAAAGACACAAAGGTAATTCTCTCTGCATTGTAGCTTCAATATTTTTCTTTTTTTTTACCCAACAATGGTGAAAAGATGTGATTTTTACATGCAAATAGAAAGGAAAAGCCTGAACACACCATGGGAACATGTTTAAGAAGTTGATTTATGTTTCATGCTGAGCCTTACACCTGCAGTTCAAGCAAAACTCAACTTTGCCGCCCCACAGAGTCTAGTTTATTAGGTATCAAGGAGTCACAAGAAGCCATGTAATTAAAACTGTAATTAACTGGAAAAGGAAAGTGCCACCTGAGTTTTGAGAGGCTGTCAATTTTATTTCCATTACAGCTTTCCTTCTGCTTCTTTTGTCTATAGGGTGCTTTTTTCCCCCCCTCATCTCGATAAGGAAAAACAAAGTTGTGGGTTTTTTTTCTTTATTAACTAGAGAAGCCACCAAATTCTCTTATGTTTTTACTACCGGGAAAAAAAATCGAGCCACTCAGTTTTGAGCTCTGCCGCAGGTTTCTCTCAGCGGCATTTGCAGCTGTGTTTGCCAACAGGTGTCAAGTGTGGTCCAGGAAGGGAAAAAAGCCCTGAAATGTCCTACCGGCGCAGGGTCAGCTGAGTTCAAAGCCCATTTTAACAAAACATAATCAATGCCCTTTAAAAAGGGGATCGGTGGTGCCTTTTTAAAATGCATGACCTTGCTGCAGCGGGCCAGCCAAGCACCGGGCGTCCCTGGATCCGGCACGTCCCCTCCCAAGGCTGCTGGATCCTGGCAGAGACCACCGTGGTATTCCTGCGGGCAGGATGGGGCCACACGCAGCAAGACAAAAAAACACGACTGGGAGAAATATGAGGCGACGTGATGAACTTTGTCAACCAGAGAAATTAAAAGTGAAAAGGGGGCCCAATCCTCCCTCCGGCCAAAAAGAATAAATCTCCCAAGTATCTGGGTGAGATGTGCAGCCAGTCCTGTCTTCCCTCTGCCTTGTGCCTTCGTTCAGGAAGAGGTGCTGGAATAAGGAGATAATTAGTAAGTTTTAAAGAAGAAAAGACTTAGGTAAACTTGAAAGAAAGTCATTGTAAAACATAGTTGCAGAGTAATTACCTGAAAGGGTAAAACGATGAAAACAAAGATGGGCTCTGTCCTAAGTGTCGTTACAAGAGAGATTTATGAATAACTGTGAATTTTTGCAAGAGGAGATGTTTGTACTAGGCTGATGTGTGAAAGTGGGGATCAACATTCTTCGTTCTCCATTTAACTGGTGACAAAAACCCATCAGGTGAAGTATCAGCCTTGAGGAGGGAAGTTATTATTGTAAAAAGCAATTTTCCTTTGATGTCTTTTTGACGGGGTATTTTTTTCCCCAACCTTAATCATTTGTATCCTCTCCCCTCTTGAAATAGCCCCAGCTTGCAAGGCAAAGGTCTCGGGACCCTCTGGGTTTGAAGGCAGATCTCCATCAGCACTAATTTGGGGGAAGTGAGCCGGAGGTACCTGCAAGCAGATGACACACAGGGCTCAGCTTCTTATTCAGCTAGAAGTCAGCAGGGGCACCCCCTGACCATCTGTGGTCTATAAATTACAGTAACACCAGCACACACTGCTTGTAAATCACCAATGAGCAGGCCTTACCTTATGACACATTACATGAACCCTGTTGGATATTCCAATAAACTCCCATAAACTATCCGATATAAACTCTGGCTTATGTTTCTTTGGGGGACAGGAGGAAAATCTGGGCTTTTCTGCACTTGCAGAAACTTCTTATGGGTGAAATGAAGGTGTGGCTTGAGCTGTGTTGTGTGTTTATGTACCATGTTTTCTTACAAAAGAGATTACCTCCCCTCTGCCATCACCATTCACTTCCAAGAGTGCATCAGCCTTGAGGTAACCAGAGTTGTCACTCTCCTGCAAAAAAGAAGACAACACTCCTTTGAATGCAATTTTATGTCGTGCAAAATGCAATTTTATGTAAGCCTGCGTGACCTGTCCCCTCTCCTTGCTGCACCAAGCACAGACTGATGAATGGGAGAGGCTCACCCATGTACTTTTGTTTTGGAGGAGCAAGAAGACCTAACCCATGACCTCTAGCCTTTGGATAACTCTTACCTGACATGATGGAGCCCATGCCCGCAAGGATATAGTATGAGCAGATGTTTTGGCACATGGTTATTCCTGGCTGGGACCACAAACACTACTCCACTGAGAAACCTGGCACCTGACTTCAAACTTTCTTCGAAGACTTGACAAAGGACTGCTTTTAATAATTATATTAGTAAAGCCCTGCATTTAGCCTGTCATCCGGGAAAAAGAAAAAACAATCTGTAAAAGAAGTTATTCAGAATGTGGGGGATATGCCAAGTAAATAATCTGATAAATGTTATTTGACCAGCTTTTTTTTGCTGACCATGAACAACCGTGGGCTGCAGTGTAGACACCCAGCAAGGGCTGTGTCACAACTCCTTGGCAAGTTCCTTGGCCAAATCTGAAACCCCAAACCCTCCAAGGAGGTAGTGGGAGCCTTGCAGTCGTCTTACTCACACGTAGCACGAGTCTCCTAAGGCGACACTATTTTTAACTGGGTTTCTGAAGGCCAGGGGGGCTGGCTGCTCATCACGCTCCACGTGGGTGTGTGGATGTGTGGGCTCACGCCTGCATCAACACATGCTTTAAACCCACTGGGTGACAAGACATATTCCAACCTCATGGAGACAGGGAACCAGGGCAACCATATCTGCCTCCTCTGATGGCAGTGGGACGAACTCAACTGTGTGCAGACATCAGAGAATCCACATCTGCAAGAGCAGTCCAAAGCAAATTGCCCTCCCCTGCTCCCTCCAGTTGTGAGCGTACAGTTAATTAGTCCCTTCCAACTCAGCATGCTCTGTGATTCTCTAATACTTATACCAGGAAACACCAGCATTGCATGATCCCAGCATTACCCAGCAAGGCTGCACCTTACTGAAACACTTTGAACAGTCTTGGGAGCAAGTTTTAACTCACCAGAAATCCACAATTGTGGCATTTATTTCATTTAAGCTGAGCTGTCTAGTTAGTTTAGTTTCAAGAAAAATTAGTGAATGCAATAAAGTTGATTTTTAAATCTATTTTACTCAGGAAAAAAATCACAACTATATTTGGATGCTACTTTAAATTTTCCTGGGAAGAAAAAGAAAGATAGTTTAATATAGAAATCTTTGTCAGCAGTCAAAAAAATACCCTGTGATTTTTGGGCAGGGAATTTTTACTTTGCAGACTTTTAAATTTAACACTGAGATTATCTCAGTTGGTTGGAGAATGACGGTAATAATGCCAAGGTTGTCGGTTTGATCCCTGTACGGGCCATTCGCTTCAGAGTTGAACTCGATGATCCTTGTGGGTCCCTTCCAACCTAGAATATTATGTGATTCTAATTCTGTAATGAGCATCTCTGCAGTACTTTTCTATCCAGCAAGTGAACCAAAATCCACACTTTTCACAGCAAGGCAGTGGGCAGTCCCAAAATCAAGTTTGGGCATCATGGCACCGAGGCTCTCTTGGACTCACCCATGAAGAGCCCCCCCCCCCCCCCCCTCAGCTATTCAGCCTCCTCCTTTACCTTTCCACTGCCCTCTCCATCCCTCCCCTTCTTTTTACTCCCACAAGAAGAAGTGATAGCGCTATTTCTGGTTTTTAACAAGATTTGGAAAGCGTTCAAGTGCCTGACTAAGTGGTTGGAAACAAGGAAGCAGAAGGATGTTTTGGCATCCTGCGATGTGTGCATGAAGAGCATAGACACAAACACATTGAATGCACATACTGTAAAACAAGATTACAAGGAAAGTACGAACTAATAAAAGCCTATTAAAACATCATGGAGGCTATTGCTGCTTGCCTGCATGCCTGTGTATAAAAAACCCAAATATTTCACGTGAACGTGCAGTTCAAACATGACTGCTCGCAGGTATAACTTTCAGCAACCTTTAAATGCATAATGCCATCCTGTAATTAATGTAGCCTCTCCTAAAATTTGAGGGATTTATTGATACTGCAAGAAACATTTGCAAATAACTTGGGGAAGTTCGTGACATACCTTCTGTCTCAAGGGGTTTAATTCTTTTTTTTCCCATATTTTTTTCCCCCCAGCTACCATCAATAAATTCATTCAGAGCCCTTACCGTATGACAACAAATGCTGTTGGAAATCCTCAGTAGAAAGTTTGAAGAAAGTACCAGCGTGGAGAAAGAGCCTCGTTGTGTTTTTATTTGTTTTGTTCTCTTTCACTTACAGTGAAATATATATAACCATGTCCGAGGGGATTGCTTTTGAGGTCTGCAGTGAAAAAAAGGGAAAAAAAAAAAAAAGCAAAAGCAGACCATAGGCATAGCAAGCTGCAAAAGGATTTTATCTAAATTCTCCAGGAAGATCTATGGCCACTTAGCTTGTGCCTGAGCACCAGGTAGGTGCCAGTGCTGGAATGTTATGTATCTGTACAACCAGGCACGCACATATGGAGAGGTTATATCTTTTATAAGGCCAACTAATATAGTTTGGGGGGAAAAAATATTTCAACACATTATTCCTTTCCTGGAATAATGAAGGTGTCAACACTCTCATCTAGGGGAAGGTGCTGCTTTGTTGGGTTGCCAAGGAATAAGAGACAAATCTCAATATTGCCGTGCACGTTCCTCACGTTCTACAATCATTACAAATGCAAAACTTGGCAGTGACCCTACAAACATGCATTTAAAATTCATGCAATAAAAAAGATAAAAAATATCCCATCACTTTTCTGGGAGGGGGTTTCAATACCTGAGGTCTGCACAGTGCCAGCACACAGTCATAGCATCCTGAGCTTGTTCTGCTGTTACCAAGCTGCATCTAAGTAGTTATTGGAGTGAGCCGGCACATGCTTCCCCTTGCCTTGATCTTCACATTTCTCCATGGTTTCTCCAAATATTGTAAAGAATTTCTTGTGTGAGACTACTTTATCATCATGAGGTGTTTCTACCTGTGAATACACGTATATGTAAATGCTTACATACATGGATTAAACATGGTAAGACAAACGAACAACATTTATTTCAGGAAATTGTTCAGGTTTTGTTTTGTTCTGCTTTGCCTTTTTTTTTTTTTTTTTTTTTTTTTTTGGTTTTGTTTTGTTTGTTTGGTTTGGTTTTTTTGTGGGTTTTTTTGTCCTATATTTCTTTCTAGGGCTAAAATTTGAGGTACTCTTCCCACATGACAAGCAAATCAGTTATTTGTACAAAAAAAAGGCCAACAATACCTGAAAAAGTACCCCAAAATGTGCTTCTGAGTTACTTTTCTCATTGACTTGAATGAACTGGGTACGTCTCAAACAGCAGAGACACACTGAGGTGCTAATGGCTCCACCTCAAATACTGAGGTGCCTCAGCCCTCTCCATGGATTCTCCAGTCCTCCCATCCCCTTCCCACTGTACTGCACCAAGCGCTCCAATGTTTCCTCACACTTTACTCTGCCCCAACACCAAACATTTCCAAGAAAGCAATATCTCCACAAGCTCCCGTTCCGGCAAACTGCAGCCTAATTTTTGTGGGAAAAAAAAGTCATTTTAGGTTCTATCATGCTGTGATTCCTGCCACCTGGAGGGAGACAAGGTGGGTGCTGTCAAAATAAAAAAGAGACTTTTCCCCTCCAAGACTGAAGAAGAAGAAATTGTGCATCAGGAACATAAGAGCTCCTCACTGACTCCTGTCTGGATGTGGTGGGGACGGGGTGACCAACCAAAGCCAGCATTCCCTCTTACTGCGAGTGGGAGGAGGGTTCCTGGCTGCCCTGGGAAATGGGAGAGCTGTGCTGACACTGAGAGGTTGGGGAGGGTTTATCCCACCAGTGAGGAGTTCCCCCTAAAAATGGGCATGGGAAGCTGACACGGGAACCATCTCGGTTTGAGATTTTTCACCTCTCAAAGGAAAATCAGAAATGGAGTTAAAAATGGGATTTAGTTTCTCAGCTTCTCCCACTGTTTTTATTTGCTTTTATATATTTCAGTGACTTCATAGATAATGGTAGAAAAATAATCATGGTGTAATAAGCTACCTTTCAAGCTTGTTTAGGTGCCGGATTTCAGGATGCTACCTTCAAGGTGAAGCAGGGTATCAGGGGTGTGAACTGAAACTGCCATCCAAGGTGCCTGCAGGAAGAACACCGGCAAGTAGGATCCATCAAATCAGTGCCCTTCCTTCCTACCACTTTTAAATGAGAAATGTCTTTTGGTTTTTGGTGTTTTTTTTTTTTTGTTTTGTTTTGGCAGGGGCATGGATACAACTGATGCTGCTTTGGGGAAGAGAAAAAAAATCCACCAAACCAACCCAGGAATGGAAATTTCTTTTGCAGGGAAGCCCAACATCTTGCATGTTGCGAGTGGAGCTCCGTACTCCAGTCCAGCTTTCTCCCAGCCTTGGTCCCCACAGTACCCAGGAGAGCCCTGCTGGGGCCCCGAAGCCCCCCAGGAGCAGCATGAGGAGCCTGATGTGCCACCATCAGAGGGCTGAAGTTGTCAGCTGCAAGGATGAAGAATTTGAGGTTGGCTGTCGGAGCACTCCGAGCTCAGGAGGGGTTTGGAGGAATGCAAGCTGGGGTTACATAAAACACTGACTCATGCTGAGAAATCACGAGTTTTGAAAGTTTCAGCTGAGGAACGAGCAAAACCTCAAGCTGCATGTCGCTTACAAATCAACAGGAACTGGAGGATGCTGGGGACCTCTGAAAATCTGGCCTTGGCACGGGGTTTGTTTGAAGTTCTGCCACTACTCCCAGGAGGAACCGAGAGCCATGTACATCTGTCAGGGGGGAAATATGGCCCTTCGTTATTCCAAGGGAAGTCAGTGGGGGTATTTCAGCTTCACCCATTGGAAAGAACCTTTTAAGAGAGAGTAAACAGAAGTTATTTTTCCCCCCTCTATTTTTTTTTTTTTATTTTTTTTCCACACTACCGGGTATGTTATCGAAAAGTACGTCATCCAGAATATTTACTTTTTGTCAGGATATCTAAGCAGGCAGATTTTTGTGGTTTCATTTACCGGGCAAAAGCGGTTGTGGATTTTGGCAGTCTGAGTTGGTCTATGGTTTCTGTGAATGCCTGGATGTGGTTCTTCCTGGGGTATTATGGGTTACTCAAATCGTGTCCCATTATACAGGTAATTTGTGTGCCACGGAGATGGTGTGTACATATGCAAAAGAAGTACAAGACCGAGACTTCCTGCCATGTGTTAGAAACACAGGCCAAAACCATTTGCACTGTGATATTTAAATCAGACTTCTAAAATCCATGTTTGGAGACATATGCAAGTAGTTGATTTTTGGATCCTTTACAATTTTCTCTCTCTCCTCTTATTTACAGTAGATACTCAGCATCTCTCACACACACACACAAAATCAGCTAAATTATTCAAGGGCTTAAATAAAGCACTGGTTGCTTGCCTGTGTTTGTCCAAATTTGAAAAATTGTAGTCCTCTTTCAAGTTTTATTTCTCTTTTCTCTCAGTCACAGTCTCTGTCTCCCTCCCCTCAAACACACTGATGGAAAAAAATGAAGATGTACAGATGGGCTGTTCATTTTCAGTCAGATTGCTGTTTAAATATGGCATCGGGAAGAGTGTTAGAAATACAGTTGTGCGTGAGGCATCCCAACCGTCATGTTTGGGCTGCCTCTGCACCGCTGCAGTATTCATCATCTATCCCTAGCAGAGCTGTATGAGGCCAGAGGGAAGTGTAGCCAATAGAGAAAAAAACTATTGGTAAATTGCATGCCTTTCAACCTTGCACAACGGGATAAAATAAATATGGATTAGCGTGGGGGTCAAAGTTTTTATTGTGTGAAGTACTAGATGTGCAAGGGCCTGAGTTTCTGATGTCAAAAATAACACAACAACTAAGTGTATAAATGCACATATACAAATGTGTATATATATATACACACACAAAATATTTATATATTGAGCCTTTTTTTGTTTTGCAAAGCTCCTTTCAACATGCTCCCAGCTAATTTCTCAGTCCCCACATTGCAATTGCTAACAATTTAATCACCTTGTAAACTTCTGCAGTGACTAACACCACGTCTATGCTTTTGGCACACCATGGGTCAGAAGTTGTTTTAGCAACAGCGGTATGTAAAGCAGACACGTTATTTGTGAGGCTCAGAGCCCTTAAAAATCATTCCCTTCTCTCTGGGCTATCGACATTCCTGAGCACTCACGATGCAGCTGCTGAGCCGCTGGACAGCCCACATATGGCCGTGTGCTGAACAATAGCAACTCGCTGTTGTTCTTGTTATAGGCATCACCATATGTGTTTATTAGAAACAGCAATAAAATGATGACGGGTTTCTCCAGCTATCCTTGCTGCTTGGGGGAAAGTAAAGCAAGGGAGGGATAAAATCAGAGGGTTCCCCTCAGCTTTCGGGGAGCTGGACGGGTGAGGCGGTGCAGTCCCACTCTTTAGGGAAGGGTGGATGTTTATTTATTGGTAACATTGCCAAATTACTACTGGTCCCATAAATCGACACTGAACCTGAGTCCTCTCATTCTGTTTTATTTGAGAAATGCTGAAAACTTGAAAAACTTGAATCCTGAAAGTGCTGGCATACAAAGTCCTGTTCCACCTGTGAATAAACTACCCTGTGGGAGAGTCATCCCAGCACTTTCAGGAGCTTTGTCAGGACCACGCTTGGCATGTACTTCCATCACAAACACAAACAGACAGCGTGGGATCACCTTCATCACTGGGCCTTGAAACCACTTTCCAATTACAGAAATTTGAGCTGAGCACTCTGCATGTTTCAGATGGAGGTGTTGAGGTGGGCATCAGCAGCCCAGAAGAAACACAGAAGTGGTTTAAGGTTGTTTTGACACCAGTGTAAAGCCAAGGGAGTCCTAGGGAAGGGGTGTTCAAAGTTGAAAGTGAAGATGATTTAAGACAGTCAAATTGAACATCTGAATCCTCACATGCTTCGTGTTCTGTATTATTTCTCCACGGTTTCACTATTTGCTATGCTGAAAAGCAAGAAAGGAAGAAGAAACTCTGTGAGCAAAACCAGCAGAGTTAATAGAATGACGTATCTAAATATGTAACATAAGCATAATTTTGATATACTTGATTGTTATGAGCTGTCATCAGACACGTGGAAATCAATGGGATTGAGCACTTACACCCAAAGGGAGATATGAGCTTCTGCATATGTAATCCATATTTTTTCATGTTAAATCTTTATTTTTTCTGGATAATTAGTAATTTCCTACTTTGTGTCTTTTTGAGACCCAAATAACAAACCTTAGCCAGTATAAAAAAAAAAAGCACCAAAACACAATCAGTTTCAAAAATGAGTTTGCAGTGCTGAGTTGTACTGGTTTTACTGCAACCTTCAAACTGTGGTAAGAATTCCACTTCCACTCTTACTTGACTTCTTTTTTACTTCCTATCCATAAAAGTAAACAATTCTAGATGATGTTTTACATCCTTGAAAAGTTCCCAAAACAGGATTTTCCACTGAAGCTGCAACTCCCTTGGCTTGCATTCTCTTTTCTTTTCTTTTCTTTTTTTTTTTTTTTTTTTTTTTTTTTTTTTGTAGCACAAATCAGTTTTGTGACTATACCAAAACTGCATTGCTAAATACTGTTATCTTTAATTATATCGCTAACAGAATAAATTGTGTAGTTACTTAAAGCTCAGCAAAGTCCCTGCTTCATTCCATTTGCACGTAAGCTACTTTTTACAGGCTATTGTTTTCTTTCCACAAAAATTCAAACTGCTTTTTCTTTTGAATGAACCCATCCACTACTTCTCCACTTATCAGCTTGGAAATGTAGCTGTATTGGTTTCACACAGTTTGATCACTTTGTCTTGAACGAATCTTTGTCTTGGTTTATTTTGTGAGAAGTTGTTTTTCAGCAAGCACCTTTAATTCTGCTTCCTTTCAGTTATTGTCTCCTGAAATATCAGCATGTGGGTTAAAAATAATCTGTTTACAGCTTTTGAAGGGCAATAGTGGATCAGACAACTTCTTGTACTTCTTATTTATTATCAGTAATCCCCATCCTGCACCTACAAAAGGCAATCAGGGCTTTGCCACTGAGTAGAATAAAAGCAGGATGAGACCATATGGTTCTTGTTAAACAAGCCTCATCTTCCTATTGTTGATACTTATCTCCAAAATAAAGTATTTCTGCAGAAAGCATATTCCCATAGCATGTTCTCTTTCCAATGACCAGCTGGTTGCCAGTTTGTTATTTGCACTGCAGTAGACCACTTTCATCTATTTCTATTCCAGTCCAAGAACACCATTTGTACATTGTCCAACTTGGAAATGTTAATCTGACACCATTGGTCACGGGCCTTTTAACTTCAAGTGGCAAACTTCCAGCTAGCTGCCAGTTGAGTATTTACACTGGAATCTTTCTTAGCCCAGAAATAAACTATTTGTTCACCATAAACATCAGCAACAAGCCAATAATTTCTATAACACACATGTAGGAAGGTACAGCCCACTGCACTTTGCTGTTGGCTCCTCCATAAGCTCCTAAGTAGCTCCCTGGGGAGATGCTGCTTGTCTTGAGCCAAGATAAATGTATCTATTTCCCTCTCCATGCATGTACATATTTACAGTCATGGGTGTTACACACTTATATTGAACAGCAAGAAGCGGGACCAAACTTAGGATGGTTGGGCAGGATTCTGACAGCTTCCCCTGAGACCCCGGGCTGCCTGTAATGGCCAAAACACCTGGAAATCCCCAATGCCAAAATATCCACTGGCTTTGGCATCATCCAAAGCTCCCTGTCCACAACCACGAGATCAGTGGTTGGGAACGAGGCAACACTGGATGTACTTGAATGCAGCTTTTCAGAAAGCAGAGTGGCATAAGTCCTATGGGATTTTGCTTAGATCGCTATTACTTCCAGCAATACAATTTATGCTTCCTGAAAGAATATTATACTTTAGGCTCTTTTCAATGAAATAAAAGACCAAGTGGGGGGGAGGGAGGGAATGTTCTGCTTGGTTCTGTGATTTAACTTCAGGAATGTTGTGCAGTGGCAAGGGTGTGTTCCATGTACTTTGTTCGACTCTGTTAAAATAAAACATTTCCTTTTTACATATTCCTGTGGCGACCTGCGGATGGGAGAGGCCAAAGAAAGACTTCAGTGAGTTCGAAATGTAAACTTCATGAATGGAAACCTTTAAAGAAAAAAGAATAGCAACAATAGTATCCTGTTCTCCCCTTTGCTTTTCCTATTTAGTCAGATAATACACCCATTGCTTTTTATATTACCTTGGTTGTTTCAAGTACAAAAAGTAAAATGTCAGGTTAGAGAAGAACAGACCAGCTGACCCTCCAGAAATACTTGAACAAAACCTCTGAGGAAAATCTGGGATGCAGAACTGACATTATTTCTGGACACCTTATCACCTACTTGTGCATTTAGCTCAGCATCCCCATCCACCTGCACCTCACAACCACCAGGAAAATGAAGGTAAAAATACAAATACTGGCTAGCATGAAAAGAAGGATCCTGAAAATGCTCATTATATGAGCTTAAGAGGAGGTGTGCATCCCACATCAGGCTGGAATCTGGGACTTGATGAATGCCCCAAGAAAACCAAGAGGCTGTTCATATGCAATTCTGTGGGGAACTTTTAGTCCCCTGCTCCCCGATAGACATCAATTCTTTAGCAATGAATAGCAACTTAATTTTCAGATTTAAACCCTCTGCACTGGCTTTGCACTGGAAGGAAGCAGAATTTGCATTGCCAGTGAGCCTACACCTGAGTTTTGGTGGCCCTACCTTACCTGTCTAGGCAACAAAGTGCCCACAGAGTGGCTGCACACACTCTCTCCAAGGCTCCCAGACTTTCCTCCAGAATCTAAAATGCTACTGGGAGCATTTTCAGTGTTAGGGACATGACTTACAATGATATCTGATCTTAAAGGCTCAGATGCTTAAAAAAAATTATCTTTGCTGTAGAAATCATGCAAAGAAGGTCCATTTTCTACCCACCTACAGTGCCTGACAGAAAGATGTTAAGAGACACTCACTTTTGTGAGAAACTCCAGTACCTTGGGCATAAGGCAGCTTTTCATGTAGCATGAAACCAAGGACTTCTCTTTTCAGTGCTGCAGCTCACTTGCTCCTGTAGTCAGTGGGATTTCATGACATACCAATTTTAATTTTAATTCTGACCTTTGCTAACTTCCTACTGCTAGATTTTTTTTTTTTTCACTCTCAACATTCCTTCAGTTTTGGTATATGAAACATATACAACCCTGTAACCATCATTTCAATAAACATACATTTTTCTTACCTCACCTAAGGCTCCTCTTGCAATCAAATGAAGGCAAACAAAATATTTTGACGTCTTGAAATACATTCTCTTTTCCGGGAGGGCAAATAAATAGACCTGACAAAAAATAATGTCATAACAATCAGCAACTACAACTTGATTCTCGCTGCTGTAACTTGAAACTCGTAAGAGAAGGTTAAAGTATCTCAAGTCTGAATTCCTGGCCACTAAAATAGCACCTACTCCTTTTGTGCTGGGTTTTTCTGTACAGCTAATGCTATTTGGGGCAACCCCTGAGGTAGGTAAAATAGCTTCCCCAAAAAGGTTAAGGAAATTTGACCATTGGAAGTTGGTCTTGTTGACTCCAGCAAATCAATAAGAAACTGTAGCAGGCAGAACTACAGACTGGGAAAGGATGCTTGGACTCCACGGAAAGAAGAAAATCAAGCCCCTTTTGGAAAAAATCCCATCAGGGGAAAAACAGGAGCCCGCAAAAAGATAACAGGCCTGAGAAGAGTGATGAGAAGACTGGGGAAGAACCCCAGGACACCAGAGAAAAAAGGTTGAGCAGTTGAAGAAAGACTCAGAGAACTTAGAAAGGGAGGCCTGGGGCTAATCTTTCTGCTGGTTATTTTTTTCCCCCTGTTTGTTTATTTGCTACAATTCAGATTTTGGAGCAATTAGTAAAATATCATGCAAATATTCCCTGTGTGACTGCACATGAATAACTTTAATTTCGCTAAACATTTGTTTC
This sequence comes from Pyrocephalus nanus, assembly GCA_038380795.1. Classification (NCBI taxonomy): domain Eukaryota; kingdom Metazoa; phylum Chordata; class Aves; order Passeriformes; family Tyrannidae; genus Pyrocephalus; species Pyrocephalus nanus. The sequence continues at coordinate 106,956,184 of CM076260.1, forward strand.
GTTGTTCCAAAATACATCTGCTGTTTGCATTAAGATAATCTGCTGAAATATTGGGAAGTAAATTACAGTTTTTATAAGATATTTATGAAACAACTTCTTATTTGTATACTAAATATCTCTGACTACCACGGCCTGTTTTTTTGGCTGACGTTTGCCTTCCCCAGGAGCATCCATGCCCTGTTTCAATTACAGACTGGGCTGTGTACCATCTTGTGGAAAAGCTCCAACTGGCTGGGAATGGCTCAGTGTACACTCATAACAGGCTGAGGGAATAGTAACCTATCTGCCAGCAGCCTATGACAAAATAAAATATCCAACCCCAAAACAAAGTACAAGGTTGCACTCTTGCATTAACTGTGTGGGTTTGCAGAAATTCTGACATGACACCACAGGAGCATGTGTCCCTCCACTCGGATGGGGAGCTTCTATAAATGCCCTTTTAGAGAAACAATGATTAGGCTTGGAGGCTGACCCAGTCCCTGCTTGGTGACCACACACCATACAGGGAAGTAAATTAAAACCATTTTTGGCTGTTTCGTTCTCTCAGGATTGTCCTAGTCTCTTTTCATGCAGAAAGAGAAGTCCTAAGGGGTTGGTTAGTATTTCTGCAGCCCAGTTGAGCTTGTGTGTAGCCCTGTTTCCAAGTTTTCAAAGGAGACGTGGAACATCAGGTCATTTGTTATCTTCCAGCACTGACTTTTGGGGCACAACTTATAAAATAAAAACCCTAAGGGTTGCCCCTATGAGAAGGAGACAGGGTGGCTGAGGAAGGTGGAGGATGAAAAACATTGAGTTCTATGGGCTGTACACCTCCTGTTGTACAGTCAGGAACATATCTGCAGTAGTTTCAAGCCTGGTAGATAGAGCTGTGGGAGCTCAGGGTGGGCAAATTAAACACTTTTGAAACGTGGGTAAATCCTTTATCTCTGCCACAGCTTGCTCTAGACAGGATCTGCATTGCTGGCAGCACCACTTCACTTAAATTAGTTCACGTTGAGCTCCATGAGCTGTAGCCATCTGAGCATGGACACATCTGTAATACTAAAGGGGATGACTATGTCCCCCTTAAAACCCAGCCTAGACTGCTCAGGAGCTGCCATGGCCCCACAGCCAATGTGGATCTGTGTTGTGTGGGGTCTACGAAGCCACAAAGTTTATCGACCTTCCAACCTTCTCTGACTGCCTAGGACCACATGTCCTTTTGTGGATAATCACCAGCTGCAGATTCCTTGTCCAGGCACAGTGTTGCTGGCTTGGGGGGCTATGAGGGTTCAGTTCAGAGGTGCTAGCAGTGGAGTTTGGGTGTGCAAATCAGATTAGGTACTGCTGAGCTACCTTGCCTGGAGCACTGTGTTCATCATTAGTATTGTCTAGCTTTCATTCCCTCCAAAGCTGCTTCTCCCCTAGTTCACAGGTTAAAACTGAATGTCCATTTTACAAGCCAATGGGGTGAGAGGAGAAGAGGGAGCCCAAGGCATCCGAGTTTGCATTTAGGTGATCTAAATTCTAGATGAAGAAGTCTGGGAGAGGGATGGGGAGACTGTTTAACACCACTTACCATCTTAACTCACAAATCCCTCTCTGGTTTGGTATTAACATTACCTACATGGTAATGTTTACAAATAATAAAAGGGTGGTATAAGCAAACTCATCCTTCTCCGCTTGCACCCCACGCAGTGCGCGTAACAATGTTTGTATGGTCACGTATTGCATTGACCCAAGGACCCCTAAATTGATGTGAGAGGGTGGAAAAACAAGTAGGCGGGGGGAAAACAGCATGGATCAGTCCTCTGATGCTCACACCAAAATAATAACAGCCTGTGGCTGCATGGCCGGTTCAGGCTGCCTCGCCAAGGTAGATCAGTACCCATGTGCCGTGCTGAGCCCTGCCTGCTGTCCCAGCTTCATGGATCCAAGGGCTCTGGCAGGGACCAAACCGGCAATTGTGCAACCCTGCTCAGCCGCAGATTTCCTCTGGCACCAGCAGCACAATAGTGGGCCTGTTGGTAAACAGGAATTGTTTCCCTGCCACAATAGGGCTCTGGATGAAATCATTCCCCGATACCAGGCAGCCTCGACGTGCCTCCCCTGCTCTCCACCCTGGTTTAGTTGGTAGCGCCTTCCTGCTCCCTGTGGGCCTCAAGTCCCTCATAAAATGACAACACAATAAAACAAAATAATAATGGAATCCATAAAGGCTTGATGTCTTCATTGCTCCTAAGAAAAAGTGCCAGGGGAGTTTCACCTGAACACAGGCAGCAGGTTCCCAGCACTGGGAAGGATTTTTTAAGAGATGGAATGAACATTTTTCAGGCTCTGGCTGCCGGTATCTATCTCACCCATCCTCAGCTGAACACCTCCATCAGATAGAAACAGGTAGTTACAGGAGATGAATCCCTGGATCTGGCAGAAGCATATGGAGTTAAGCTCACCTTAACATCTCAGGGCTGCCTGAGGACTGTCAGCAGACAGTCCCATCGCGGAGGCTTCGGCTGGCCTGGCCTGCTCCCAGCATCTCCCTTCCTGGTGGCATTGGGGACCACTGGGCTCTTGCAGAACATTTTGTGGTCAGGGTAATTGCATTGTGTTGTCTTAAAACTGCTGAGGCGTGGCCCTAAACAAAACCAGAGCCCCGGTCTCACTCCAGGCACAGCAGCCCCCAGCTCCCTGAGCATGCAGTCTGATGCACGGCCCCGTCCAGCCTCCCTGTCCTGCTTTTATTTCAGTCATATGGTTATTAATGAATTTTTAATTGCAGAGGGGGAAAAAAGATAAACATATGATTCAGGACAAATATATACATGTCACTCTCTCTTATATCTCTCTATATTTTTTGGTCAATGGTGTCCTAGAACCCAAATGCACCATTTAATTATTTGTGCTGGGAGTGCCAAAGGAGCCTACCATTTATTTATAAGGTTAAATCAGCTGCAGATGTGTGTGTGCTTTTTCCCTCGTTCTTTCTTTCCTTCAGTGTTGGCATTTCTGACATCTCTAGGTTTTTTTTTCCCCCTCTGTCATTCAATGAGGCATCTGAAAAGCATCGGGAACTGGCCTGCTACTCCCTCTCTGGCCCTGTCCACAGGGGTGGCCATCCCACATCACTCTCACAGGACTGTGCTTTTTTCCCCGCTCCAAAGCAAGGGCTTGGAAAATTAGGACCTCAAACACCAGGAACTGAGGGGAAAAGGAAAATTTCCTGTGCCTAGGAGAGCTCATCTGGTGAAGGTAGTCTCACAGCTGAGACCCCACAGCTCAGGGCACCTGTGGGCACATGCTGGAGGAACCAAGTACCACAGGGAAGGAGAATCCAGCTGTTTCCCGAGAAGCCCAGAATAATCTTTGTCCCTATTAACAACCTTCCCCTCTTCATTTTTTTGAGCTTGGGAGACCTTAAAGTGACCTCTGTTTTTCATTGTTTTGGGGCAGGTAGAGAGCATGGAGCATCTGTCTGAGCTGGACTTTGGCAAAACCTCCTGCCTTGGAGGGCTGTCACTGTGACTTGCTTGTATCAGCCATGTTTGGTGGTTTGGGTTTATCCCAGTGAAAAACAGGTTCAGCATTAGCTGTCAGCATTAACCAGGTGACACAGTGAAGCCAGAGATGCTCACTTGACTTTCAGAAATGCTACCGATTTTCTCATTATTTTTTTCCCCCAGCATCATGTTTCTTCTCTTGAATGGAATTTACAGGAGAAGTGTACCAGCCGCTCAAAGAAGCATGCCAAGAATTGGCAGCAAAAATTAGGACAGCCCTACCCCTTTTGGAAGGAGAAGGCAATCTCTTTCTGCTTTACCTGGAAGACAGTCACCAAGACTAAGTAGCCCTGGGAATAAACTTAACGCTGCAGCCAGAAAACGTGCTTCAGATTCTTTTGGCAGGAGACTGATGTTTCCTAATACCATTCTGGATGCTTAAATGATGTGATAATAAGCGTATTAGAAGCATTTAGGAGATAGAACCATTAGCAAATGATGATTCATTTTTAAACTTTCAAACATATCTGAACCTGATGTTATGTTGAAATCCCACTCGCTGTCAGAGCTGGAAGTGTGAGCGGTGCTGTGGGTATCAGGTGTTGGCTGCACCCCTGGGGCTGCTCCTGACAGCCCCTTCACCGCACCAAGGCAGCCCAGCCACTTTTCAAAGCCAAAGACTCTCACTCTTAAGGACATTTCCAAACACTGTTTGTGCAAATCCTCTTTGGGAAGCTGGTCCCAGTGTCACTGAAGCCGTCGCTTTAAGCTGACCTGTATGTGAGGAGGATACTTTTTACTTTGTAGCACTTATCCACTATGAACACTACATCGTCTGGCTCATCCTGTATTATCTGAAAAGGTACAGTACCCATAAAACTGTTTCACATATACATTTGTATATATGCAAGACCTCAAGATGTACTTAAATATGTATATTTTTTATATTTTGTTAGTCATCTACATTATTTAGATTTTTCTTTCTTTTTTTGTGCTTTGTTTATCTCATGAAAATGCACAGAGGCTTAAGCATATATACATATGTATGCATGCATACAAAGGTGTAGCATGTATATTCAATAATATGCAGTGTGTCTATAAATATATATGTACACATATATGCATATATGTATATACAGATTTATAAACACAAAAATATATATAAATGTACATGCATCTCTCAGTCTATCCATATGTATGGGCACATGCTGAGTACATAAAAACAACTGACTACTAGAACACTGTTCCAAGGCACACTGAGTCCCATGATACAGACTATGAGGCTTCACAACAGCTCCCAGGCTAGACATGCAAGCAAGTCCACTGCGACATAACAGCATTCTGCCTCTTACACATTATGAGCTACTTTCATTAAAATTCAACACATTTTTAAAGAGGTTTTTCTTGCAGCCACTACTCACAAGCCTTATTCCTCTCCTGCTCTCAGTAAAGTAATCCTCCTCTCTACCTGGCTGCCAACTCCTCCGGGGGCAAGGGCAGCATAACCAAACCAGATTTGGTTATTTTGGTATAAAGCACCGATTTCCATTTCCGGCCCTATTTCCATTGATCTGGCATACCCAGAGGACCTGAAATATTTTAAAATTATCTCTAAAATGACTTTTTATGTCTTACTCTGTAGCAGGCACGTTGCAAAGAGCATGTAGGTTCCTCAGCAGCTCACTGAGCCAACTGAAAAATATATATATATATTTTTTTTTTTTTTTTTGTGAGTTTTGAATGCACAAAACAGCCTGTCTGACAGTTAACAATGGCCTTGCTCTGCAGTGTTTTGGCACCTCCCTGGTGTGGCTGTGCTCGCCGAAGGGCTGTGCTCTGGCTGCGCTCCTCACTGCTGGGAAAGGTGCTGGAGGCTGCCAGGGAAAGGGTCCCGGACGGCAGCGCTGCAGGGCACCTCAGTGCCATTTTGAATTAAAATATTTATTCCTGACATTTTGCGAGAGGGGAATGGGGAAAAAAAAAAAAAAAAAAAGCAAAAGCAAAAGCTGGCCATAATTCAAAGTCTCTGCAAAGTCACTAGAATCTTCCAAAAGGCTTCAGTGAGAGCAGGATTAGCAACCCTCATATATACATAAAATTTGTTGTCTTTTACATATCAAAGTGGTAAAGCCTCTGTTCTCTTCAACTATTGCTTTTAAGTGCGCTATAAACAGAACCTTATCTGTCCAAAAAAAAAAAAAAAAAAAGGCATTGACAAGGAGGACTAACTCAAATGCTGAGACAAACTTGGCCACATTCCTGCAGAGAGAGCAGTGCCAATAAAGACGTGGGCTGGATTCTTGATGCCATTGATAATGTGATTTGGATGGTAGATTGAAAAGTCTTGCTATGTCCCTGTTGTTGTTTATACTGATGAACCCTTCATCATCCTCTCCTCTCTACCCTTGCCCTGCTTCCCACACGTGCAAGGATGCCATATCACAGCCAGGCTGCGATGGGCTGAGATAGCTCTAGATTTCTCCCAGCCACAGTAGCAAACAGTAAAGAATCTCCAAAAGCAAGAAAAAAATAAGATGATGAAAGGAAATCTTCCCAAGCTGTTGGTGCTTGTTGAACTGAGAAGCTTCACACTACTCCACTTCTCAAATTCCAACGTCATCTCCCTTCTATTCTCCTTAAACTCAATCAAGTCTCTGTAGACCAGATGTGACTTTACCTATTACGTAATTTCTATGTATTTGTCTGCATCCCTCCTTTCTTCTGGGGAGTTGCTCACTGATGCTTATGTATTCTATTGATACATTCAGTCTGCTGTAAATCTGGTCCATAATTAGGCTGATGAGACAACCTATTTAAAGGACCTGAGTGCAACCAGATCACCCACTGCACCGTGAGATTCTGGTGACCAGAAGAAGCAAAAGTGATAAAAATCAATTACCCCCATAACCCAAATCCTCTTTTCTCAGCAATTTGACTCTATGTTGCTCCAAGTACATGCAAGGAACATTTATTGCATCAGAAAAATGCATGAAGTGGGGGTTTAGGATAGGGCTGAACCAAAGAGTCAGTGCTGGAGAGGGGGGTGAGTCTGCAGAGGTTTCACTGATCTGGCCACGTCCAGGCTGTGTGGTGATATCCAAGAGTGTGAAATCAGAGCAGAAGACACACTCATATATACATGCACACACATATACACATAAAATCCCACTGTGAATCTGTGAGAACCTTGCAGATGCGCTCAGGCTGGTCTTCATTAGCATTTGGACAGAAAACCCCGCTTCCTTGTCTTGTTTCCGGACACTGAAAAACATCAGCGCTTTTTTGCAACTTCTTGAAATATTTTCAGCATGTGATGGCCCAGCTTTTCCATGCACCCAGGGAATTATGGAAATAAGGAAGACTGATGGAGCTGCTGTGGAGAGTGGTGGCACAGTCATGCCCAGGTCGGGAAACAGAAGAGCTGAAAATTCAGATTCTGTCCAAGTCTTTGGAGAGCAGATGTCAATTATGAATCACATGATTACTCTGCCATATTTTTCCTGGTTATGCTCATTGACTTAGATAAGGTATCATTTTTCACCTACAAAATATGCTGCATATACAATAAATAATATGCACAGTACCATAATAAATATTCAGTATATATGGTGTGTGCATTATAGTGGTCCTGGTAGAGTTATAGCAGAACAGTCAAGGCTGAATTGGCATTTTCATTATAAAGGCTGATAATTCAAGATCAGTAGCAAAAGACAATGAAATACCATCTGCTCACACACAAACAGCTTTTACAGAGGGGTTTTAAGGTCTTGATGCAGGCAGTTCTGCAGAGAGGGCAAAAACGAAAGAGCTCCTGAGACAGTCTCTCACTGTCAGAGCCCTTCACCTGATTTTGTTCCTCCTTAGATGGCAGCTGATGCTTTTCCTAAATCTCCAGTTTCTGGAGCCAGAAGATATTGAGAGCGTCAGTTTTCTCACAGGAGATCTAAAGTACTTCCTAGATTTTCTGCCACAATACAAAAGCTTGCAAATGCAAAATCTGCAACTCAACAACCAACATATAGATGAGGTTAAAATGTTTTCTCTGCCGCACTTGGACTTCTTGACACTGAGGAGCAGCAACACATGCTCAGCACCTGCTGAAGGCCAGGATGGTTTGGGCTGGGGCTGAGACTGGTGCTGACCTCTCCTAGTGGCACAAAGTTCAGTAAACGGCATCAGGTCAGCATCTGCTGCCTTACAGCAGCTATCAGGGTGAGTTCCGGGGTGGCATGTTGCATACATCCAAAGATCTGTCCTTTTTGAATTAGAAATTACTGTCTCTCATACCATTTCTGCCGTAGCATCTTGTATGTGATGGCAGAACTCAATGAAGTACTGCTGAGTCAATCATATTGCTGGTTTACACCAAGTCTTCACAGCATTTTTAATAGCCTTGAACCAACCTTTATGTCCGTACTCAGCTTCTTTGTGATGGCTGCAGCCCATCAGGAAAAGATTGCACAGGAATGGCCTCATCTAACGAGAAGTTTTTTGGAGCATGGTCTGGAGATATTCAAACTGGGGCTGGATGGACCCAGGTGAGCAGCTTTGCTGGCAGGGAGGGACAGGAGGTGTTTTCCAGCAGAGGGGATTAAAGAACAAGTGGGAGGCCTGGTAGTAGGTGACAACCTCTTCTTTCAGCACAGCTGCTTACACCTTGAACTAATCACAGTGACAACCAGCAGTGAAAACCTGGATGTGGGGAAATCCATGGGAATTTTGCCCAGACTTTTCCCTTGAGCTGTTACATTCATGGTTCAAATGTATTTCTTCCAGTACATGGTACTTTTCCCTCTAATAAAAAAAATGTATGCAGGTTTTTTAAGCTCAGACCCAGCAGGCACCTAAGTATCTCCCCGGTCCTAGTACAATAAAACGACAGTGATGCCGCTGGGTTCAAACACAGGTAAGTGGAAGGACCCACCTCTGATCATGTGACAGTTCAGTGCCCATCCTGACATGTCTAACAGGTGAGTTTGCCTGTTTTGTAATTCCCCCCTTTGCTGGCTGGCTCTGTATTGATGATAAGTATTATTCACACATCATCACAGCCTCAGTTCGGCAGCTCTTGAGCCTGTTTCCAAAAGAAGCTGTCACAGACAATAAACACCAAAGTAACCCCACTTCCAATTTAATTGTTTTCTCAAAATATCACTAGCAATTAGACTATATTAGCAACAGATTGTTTGCAGTAGCTCATTCTCTCAGTCAAAACTGGTTTCTTTCTGTTTTACAATCACACAAAACATCTGAAACTAGAAAGTACCTAGGGTGGTTTTTTTGTTTTTTTTGTTTTTGTTTTCTTTTTTTGTTTTGTTTTGTTTTGGCATCAGAATCAAGTAAACAACTGACATAACTTCCACAAAAACCAAAGTATCTGGAAAATGCAGAAGAAAAATATGGGATGGCTGGAATTTTTTTATGTTTACAAATTTATTGTGAAAGTTTTAAGAAAATACAGTGACAGCACTGCCTGCAGTACAGTAGGGAATGACAGTCAATAAATAAAACTAAAGGACTGTGCAATAAATAAATACAAGACTAATATATTATGTTTGTAGCAGGCTGATCAGTTTTAAATCCTTTGCCTAAGGCTGACTTTTACAATAAACAAACCACGCCTGTATGCTTTTCTCTATCGGTGCTGGGTGAGCCCAGTTATTTATGGTTGGGCTCACCTTCTTCCCATGAGATTTTTGCCCATCTCAATTTTTTCCCCTTAAAAAAAAAGAAAAAGAAAAAGAAAATAAAGCCCCAAGCAGAGTGTAATCCTGCCCAGAGGTAAGGTACACCTATTCACTTACTGACACTGCATTTAGGCTTTACTGAGATGTGCTGGGTCCGTAGAGCCATAGCATGTGTGCCCCAGCACTGAGGGCAGTCAGACCCTCTGTTATATCTTACACATGCCTTTTTCTCTGTGTGTGTGTTTGAAAATGTGTCCTATGGTGTCTCCGGGGATTTTTTTCTGAGGCCAGCTTAGCCAAGTGACCGCAATCTTTTTATTACCTTTGGTGAAAAACATTAGCCCTTTCTTTTAAGCAGCGCTGCACGGTCGAGGGGGCTTGGAGGGCTCCAGACAAGTGTCTGCAAAACCATCTCTGGCTCAGTGGCTGTGATCACGGGCTAGGTAATTTGTTTGATTAGAGCATCCGTCTAAGACAAAGAAAGTGTAGTGGAGTGAGTCAGGCTCTGGTCTCATTTACAGGTCTGGAGATGCATGGAGAAGCTATTACAAGTGACCTGTGACCTGGCCCACCCTCAGGTGAAACGGCTTTGCCCAGTCACCTCCTGTTAGCCTCAGCCAAATGATAGGCTTCGGGGAGCCCAGGACGCGGCGACGGTTCATCAGACAGACAATATCAGACCCACGGGCCCAGCCCCGAGCTATGCAGATGCAAAAGCAGATGAATTTTTTTTTTTTTTTTTTAAATAATGGGTTTTCAAACTTATTATGGTGCTAGTGTTAGTTACAACAAATCTGTCTGCAGTTTTGGGGCTGCAGAGATAAAAGCCCTCAGGAAAAATGTCAGTGGCTTGAGTTTATTTATATGTAAGGTAACCATGAAAAATGTCGGCGTACCACTAATTGTAGGGCATATTTATTCTGCACAAGTTGTTTTCCACATTAGCACAGTTGTTAAAATGCAGTCTTGCCTCAGGAATATTATAACTTTATCTTCTGTAATTATAAATGTGGATGTTGCTGGGGTACTATATACATTGAAGAAGAAAAATAAGAAATGGGCACTGCAAGGAGGAAAACAAACATAATTAAAAATGTAATGTAGTAATTATATGACACATACTCGGGAAGTGGGGACCCACGGATAAGCTAGCAAAGCAGCTACATTGTGTTAGATACTGGCTTTAGATCTGTATGTTTTCTCACTTCAAATTTCTCCCATGGTTTTCCACTCAAACCGACTAACAAGGACCAGTTGGCAAGGCAAGCATTTATGTGCAGCAGCACATTAATCTGCCCTGTGCAGTCATGTTAGAGTAAGAGCAATTTTACAGTGAGCAGCTAACCACAGAAATCTGGAATGCAACGGCACAATGGAGTTATCATACAGCAAATGTCTAATGAACATATATATTAGCATCTTTTGACAGAATAGAGAATATTGCCTTGAGAAACACCTGGCAGATAAAGTTGGGAGTTTTCCTTGTGGCGTTCAGAGGAAAAATTCAGACATGACTTGCTCACTTGGAGTAAGTGCCCAGCTTGCCTGAGAGTCAAAGTTTTCTGGAGAAGGCTGTCACTGAGAGTGGAACTGTGGTGGTGACCACAGCTGCCAGAGCAGCCAGTGTGTGTGGGCATCGTGTTGCTTCCACCTCTTCCTTTGGGTCAGGTGCACCCCAGGCATGGTGCCTGCACAACACACAAACATGGGTGTACACATACACATATCTATATATAGGGACTAAAAATCTGTTTCTTTCCTCAGGGAGGGACCATTTAATGGCGCAGGAAAGCAGTTGGTAGCATTTCAGTGTTTTTCTATTTCGTTTGGTTTACTGATTCCTTACTTTTATACCAAACTGTGGATCACACCATCCTGAGTTTAAAAGACAGATAACACCAGATTCCACTAATGTCTTGGCAGAGGCCAAGTAAAAGCATATTTATCATACCACTACTATTCACCTGAGCTTATCAGCAAATCTCAGTACACGGGCATTATTAGAAACCAGTCAGGTATAAACGAGCCTGAGAAGTTCGGTATGGTCTGGAGGTTTGTCAACCAAAATCCCGGAGCATTTCCTTCCGGCTCCCCTTTGAACACCCTATCCCATCTCTCATCTACTACAGCTTCCTTTTTTTTCCCCCTTTTTCTTCCCCCTCCAAGGCTACTTACTGCCCTCTAAAGGCTCCTGATACTTGTGTCCTTTTTCCCTCCACTGCATTTCCCCCCATGCATATTCCTTTTTCTCTCTCCTCTAGGTTTTGGCAATCTCCTGATCTGCTGAACAGTGCAAATTAAACACTCTAATCACTCCTATTTTTTCACTCAGGGATATGGCCAGAAAGAAATCTGGACAATGATGTACCCTGGGAGCTCATGGGAAAAACAAGAGAGGGTCCATTGTAAGACTTGTCCTTCGTGCCACCCAATTTGCCTGATTTTTTTTTCCCTGAAACTAGGCATGCTAATTCTTATTTGTGCTCCTTGTCATTTCCTCCAAACTCATTTATCAACATTCAGAGCTCCTGTCCCACTGCTGCTGCTCCCCAGACCTAACAATTTGGAGCCCCTATCACGATGACAACCTCCAACAGGCACATCAACTCTCCAGGATCATCACGTCACAGACCTCCCCAAAGTGCATAACCCCCAAGAGTCATCACCTCAAAGGGCTGGAGGGGATTTCCAGAGGTCACCAGTCCCTTTCCTGGCCCATGGCACCTGTGTCATTCCTGACTGATGCTTATCTTTGGGGTTTTAAGGCCTTCAGTGCTGGAGACGTTGCCACCTCCTCAGGCAGTGTCTTGCAGTGCATCGCTGTCCTTATCACAAGAGGGTTTTAACCTGAATCTTTCTTACTGCAATTTAAGCTCATTACTTCTTGTCCTATCTTCAACAGGCGTGGGGAACTGATTATTCCCTTCCTCTTTGCAGCGGTCCTTTACATTTTTTAGGATTGTTTTGTTGACACAGACGCTTCTCTTCATCAAAAGCACTGTCTAAGGAGAGGTTTATCTCTACATCACTGAAACCAGCATACTTTGGGCTATAATGTCCACTGGTGGCATTTCTATTGTAAACTCACTTTACAAAATGAACTGAAAACTGAAATGAAACCTCATTGAAAAGCTCACATTATGGGAATTTATATTCCCTTTTTACTGTGCCTTAAAATACAAACAAGACTATTTTTGACTTATGTGTAATTGAAATAAAAATAAGCAGACTCAGCTTTGCCAAATGCCAGTGCTGAATACTCATCATTCAGGATGCCAGAAATTATCATCTGGGCTTAAAAATAATAAAATTTCAGAGATACATATGAAGCTCTTCTTAATTGCCATCTGGGCTAGGTTCTCTGAGAGCTCGAGCTGGGCTTCTACTCTCTTCAGTCAACTATTCATGCACCAGAAAATTAGATGTCTTGTCCATCTGCTGTGGGCTAATGGGTATGAAAAAGCCAACACATCTATTTAAGGTGGCATAAATTACTCCCTGGAAATGTCTTCTTTTTTTTTTTTCTCCAAAGAGGGTGCCTAGGCATTAAAGGCTTTCAGAAAAAAAAACCACATTGGAGCAAGTTATATTTTCACAGACTTTCTCCCCAGTGAAGCAGCAGCTTCCCTGTTGGTACACTTTCTTGATTCAGACAAAAGCTGAGATCCTCACATCATCTCACATCTCCAAGGTCTTTAATAAATATGACAAACATCAAAATCCCCGTGACAATTTCACCAGCAGGTTAATAGCTTCTACAGGAAGCTGTATTTCTTACTGCTTTAGAGTATTCCAAACTGAAAAAAGCCACATTCACTTCAACGGTGCTGTGCCACTTTGCAGATGTCATTGACTCAGGGAGGAGCTGAGGAGCAGCCTGATGGGTATTTTTTGGTTTCTAAAGGCACGTTTTTCTTACTTCAGAGTTTTAGGAGCTACAACTTTTTTAACCTGAAGCTGCCTATGTTTCTGAAGAGAACTGACTGTACATCTGCTTGATTGATGCCCAACCTTTTGGCTGACTTCTGGGAGAGGGCCTTTCTTCGTCAAGTACTGAGTTAACATGTGCTGCCTGCTCTTGAGTGTTCAACATTTAAAGGTGGCTTTTTTTCAGAGGGCTTCTGAGGCCAGATAATTTTGAGGCCACAGATTTGATCCAAGGTCCTTGCCTTGCAACAAAAGTAAAAAGCTGCACAGAAGAAAAAGGAGATAAGGTTCCCATATACCTCCACTGATGGGAGTGAGGAAATAATGAACTAATAAGCTCAATAATTGGGACTTTGACAATGGTTAAGTATTGGAAACAGTCCACATTATACAGAGAAATATTTCCCCTGCTATTCTATTTTGGAAAACAGCAACCTACTGTTTCTGAGGTTGTAGTCAGGTGGTTGTATTCACTAATCACTAATGAGCATATCTGCATGAACTTGTCTGCTTGCTTTTTGAGACAATTTACGTAATCTTTTCTGATGTGTACAGGCCCCTTATGGAGCCCCATAAGTCCAATCCAAACTACCAAAGTGCCAAATTTTGACCAAAACCACATTCAGTGACCTTTAAATCTCTCCTTACTTCCATCGACTCAAGCAGTAGGTTGTCCTTGTCCTCTTAATGAAGTTAAAATGACAATAAGAGACTCTTACAGTGAAGTGACAGAGTTCTGGCACTTGCTGGTAGTGAAAGGTTCTTAAAATATGTCCAGACATTTCAAACTAAAAACATGTTTCAGCTTAGCAATCTGCTCTTGGGCTTTCCACAATGGTAAAATCAGTCAGATAAACTTTCTTCTCAACAGATTTGATCCAAAAACAAGCTGGAAACTCTTCTGCCAAAGACAGACAGACAGATAGACAGATAGATAGATAGAGATAGATAGAGAGAGAGAATATATTTACTTTTTGTCATATTTCTTTATACTGTGCTATCAGGATGCAAAATGAAAAAGTGAACATGAAATGGTTCAAAAGGTACTGCTTGGATTCAAGATCTGCCTATGTTATCAGGAAAAATCCACTGGGGGAGGTACTGAAACAAGAGGATGAGTGGGTAACAACAACTGTGTTAAGCTGTGGGTGTATGAGCCAGGCCAAAATATCTCCTTGGCTATGGGGTTATTGAGGCAGGGCTGATAGTTTGCTGGATCAAGTAGGAATAAAACAACGAGCTCTAATTTTCTTGCCCAATGCATGCACCGCACCCTTTGAAACCCAACACAATCAGATGAAAAGCTTTGGATATATTGGCATTTAATAATTGCCTCCTACTCAGTGAGGAGCAAAGCTTTTCCTTCTCTTTCTTCCCTCTCCTCCACAACAAATTCTCACTAGGTTTTTTTTTTTCCACTACAGACAGCAAACATAATTACACAACAGATCAGAACAGCTTACATAATGCCCCTTATAGAAACCTGCCTTACCTCAGAGGCATATTAGCATTTCTTATGGGTTTAAGGGGTGAGGGATTAATTACAGATTTTCAAAATATGCCTAATTACATATTTACTGGTGGAATAAATAATTCACGTTTCATAACTCGCCATGAAATGACTACTTTCTTTTGAAGATTAAAAATTCGAGGCTTGAGGAATGTTAAAGTTCAAACTCTGAATAAAGGCTCCTAATCCTTTATAGATCTGCATTTTACTCACATGAAAAATACAGCAGAAAGTCACTCTTTCACCTGAGTGACTTGTAGACCCCTTGAAATTTCTCTCTTGGCAATCTATCAAACAAAACGAGCAAAACATTAAAAATGTGATTTGTTCATTTACTTTGGCACTTGGGTGGATCATGCAGGATTTCAGGAAGCAGATAAGTGTACTGGAAAGCATGAGCTCCCCTGATTCTTGGGTTTGGCGTTGGGCAGGGGTGGGACCAGCAGCATCCCTCTTTACAGCGTGGGATGGGCAGTGGGTGGTACCCTCCTCCCAGGGCTGGTGTGGGGGCTGCTGCTCCGCTGTGCCTGGCAGTGGCAGCCAGGGACTCCTCACATCCCTGCAAGCCTTTAAACGCTTCATGGCATTGGGTCATTTGGAAGCATAAATCAACTTGCCCCTTTCCTGACCTGCCCTAACGTACAGCCAGTGGTTTCCTCTGTTATATTTTATTTTAGGCAGAGTTAGCAAGAAGAATATCCCTACAGCATTTAGGGAATATACAAATTATTACGGAAGGGCAATTAACTGCCTGCAGAAAGGAAATAACTGTTTCTGAGTATTTTAGATATTAAAAAAAATAAATAAAAGGTGCTTTCAACAACAATAAGTGCCGTGTTAAGTAACAAGAGATACCACAGGAAAGAAGGGAAGGAAGACCCCAGTGACAAGTATGACTGGCCTTGGGTTTGAGGTTTCATAGACTTACAAAGGAGGAGTAGGTTGGAGGATCTGGCCCAATATTGCTCTTATGTATATATATACATGACAGTCAAAATCTATGCCCACCAGTCCTGGCATGTTATGGGAAGTGGAAAGAAGAAGTCCTTGGATGAAAAAAGCAGTAGGGTATGGAGAGCAAGCGACCTGACTAAGTCATCCCCTGGTCACCCCACCACAGGGTAGCTCCCTAAGGGACACACAGAGAAGAGTTCTCCTGGCCAGCTCATGCTTTTTCCTGCTTAGTTCTCCAGATTTGTGAAGATACTTACAATAAAGTCAATATATTAAAAAAAAAAAAAAAAAGAAAAAAAAAAAAAAAAAAAAAGATATACAGGGAATATTTTTAGTGTATAGCAATGGAGCTTACCTATTCAACTGTCCACATTCCAGAAAACAAGGAAATAAACAATGGCTTATAGCATAGGCATACTTGTAATTAATTTCTAGACAAAAGTCCTTGTGTTTTGGACAAGTTCACGAAAATAGAAACCTGATGTTCAACAATTTAATTCTTCAAAAGAGAACTAGGTATATAGAGTCACACAAACCAAAACAACCTGATGCTTGGTGAGACTCCAGTCCCCGTTCAGCATTTTCTTTTTGTGACACTTTGTGCAAGCTTAACCTTTCTATGACCCCCTTCCCTTAAAATGTTTTCTACCTTATAAAATAAAATGGTTGTGTATAGACTAGTTATTGATTTAATTGAAGCAGGTGGAAAAGTGGAAAACCACTCTCAAAACCAGTTTGGAAATAGGAATGCTATTTTCACTTTGGAGCAAAGGGTCTACTTTTTCATACTCTGACATTTTTAGTAGTTTAAAATCTAGAAGCCTATGGACAAAGAGTTGGTTTTTTGTTGTGTTTTTTTTTTTTCCCTTCTTTGAATAATGCCTTACTTTCAGTCCTGTTTTCAATAATAATTTCCATATCAATGTATACTTAAAAATAGGAGAAAATATTCTGGAGAAAGCACTGATAAGATTGGTTAATCCTACAGAGATGACTCCGCTGTAAAATTTTTTCTCTCAAAATGCTCAGCTTTCCCAGAGAAAAACTCACACATTTGATCAACATGCAGCTGTTTCCTTCATTAATAATTGCATATCATCCATATTTAAGTGTAAATACTTAATTTAGGCTCTAAATTATTTAAGGTAAAATACTCAACATCATCAAGTGGGAGAAGGCAGTCAGTGTATGAGGTGCTAGATGAGGGGCAGCTGAGCATCCTTACCAATAAGTACAAGCAGTGAACACCTTAGGACAGATTTATAAATGTACTGCAAGCCATTTAAAAAGTCTTCTCCCTCTCTCGCCCACACAGTATTAATTACCTGTGCCAGCTTTTGCTAATTCATTTTCCTCTCACCTCAATAAAGGAAGCTGCTGCTCAAAATAAGCAGTGTCAAGATACAGCATGAAGTAGCTGTGGATGCTCCAAAATTGCCTTTTTTTTTTTTTTTTTTTTTAGGGGGGGGAGGGGGAGGGCAGGGGGACTGAAGGGCAGGAGGAGAGAAAGAATAACACCTATAAGTTATGCTTCCAACTAAGTTTCATTCACTGAGTCATGTAAATAAATATCCAGCCAGTTTGGTCCCCATCCCACAGCCTCAGCACAGCAGCTCTAATTACTCATCTGTAAACAAATGCAGACAAGCCATCGCTCACCACTGCACTATGGCTCATGGCCACACGCTTTGCATCCTACCTGGGCAAATATTAAAAAGAACATAATCGACTATATTTTAAGGGCAAAGTTATCTGCAAAGCCCAGTGATTCATGAGCTCCTCCGAATGTACATAAAGTGCTTTAGTGAAAGCATTTCCTAAGGGCCTGATCCAGTCATGCTTCTCAAACCCTCCGCAGCTGCCTAGGCTAGAATAGAAAGGTCATTCAGCCACTGAAGGCCAATCCATCACTCCCATTAAAAAAGAAAATACCTAAACTGCTCCACAGGTTCAATTTGTGGATCTGATGGGAAGATACTGAAAGAACTGCCAAGGTCCCCTTCCCCAGGGGGATGAGAACCAACACAAAGCCTGAACCTTTTCTGGGGCTCATTTTGAGGATATAAGCAGGAAGCCAGAGGATCCCAGGAAAATTCCTGCCTTGGAGCACATCTCTTGTCATCCTCTTGGTTTTAACATGCCAGTGCTTCAATGCAAGGAGCTGCTGTGCTCTTCCACACCAGGACCTTTCTCTCTACTTGCCTTCCCCCAGGATCAGGGGTCTACTGTATACAAAATACAGTGTTTCATTAAGTCCCATGACAGGAAAAGCAAATGTTTATTCCAAAACACTCTCTCCCAACCTGTAACTTAGGAATGGAGGATCCCACTTTCTCCAGGCTGTGTGTGGCCCCTCCACTGCTCTAACCATGCTGACATATCTGCCTCAGGAAAGCCAGTGGTGATACTGGGGATAGGTGCTGCTTTCTCCTCCATGGGGATATCCAGGTCACAACTGGGCTGCAGGGAGACGTTCACCAGCCACAGAAAAGTATATCCCTCTGTCATTCCTTTAGCATTGGTACACCAAGCTGCAAAACATCCCTATTCCTTGGGGATTCCCTGCATCCTGTAGGCTCAGTGGGCAACTTAAGTTTGGGCAACCAAGGCTGAGGGGACAGGTGTGAAGACCCAACGGGACATTGCACAGCTGATGGGAATGGGACATTTTTCCACCTTGAGCACTGGCAGCTCACCAAACTGCTATGGGTCAGCAGAAAAAGGGGCTGGATATCATTGCTCCAGAAAGCTCCCTCCCTTCCTCCCCAAAGTAGGGGAGAGAACAAAGAAGCCAGAGCAGGGACTGACAATGCCGCTTGAAAAATGTATTCCAGCTGCTCTCCTTAAACTTCAGACTATGGCCCAGTTGTTTGTGATCACAAACGTTTCTAAAGAGGCATTTCTGGGATTTGATAGGACCTACCTCCTCCAGACATGGATGTTTTGGAAAAAAAAAAAAGAAAGGGAGGCAAGGAGAAAAGAAAAAGCAGTCTCCTCCTGGATCTCATCTTTTCCATTCAGATTCCAAGCATCAGAACCATTACCAAATAAAATGTCAACTTTTTTTCCCTTGTTCATTAACCTTTGATGCTTACTGTACAGCCAGTTTCAGTGCTCACGAGGGACTTGGGAGGTTCAAGTCACAGCATTCATTTTACTCAGGGCTTAGGCACAACTTGAACCACAGTCCAGAAAGGAGGGAGGGGAAGGGAGGAAAAAGGCTATTAGCCCAATCCTGCCTCTTCAGCGCTTTACATGTTTAATAAAGATTGAATTCAGAGAGCGGGGGAACCCCCAACTTAGTAATAATTCCCTTCACAAGTTCTACCATAATTAAAAAATAGAGGCAAGGTCATGACGAGTGCTATTGAAAATAACAGACAGACCTGTAATTATAGCAGGGCCAGCTAAACCAAGGGTTAAAGGTCTCTTAATACTCTGTCAGCATTTCCACTATAACCCCTCAGTTTCAGGGGTTTACAGCTCACACATAAATATTTGCTGCAGGCCAAAAATGGCCCTTCAAGGGGTCAGCAAAAGGAGGTAAATTTTATTGATATATTTATAAAAAACGGCCTGGCTCCACAGAAGTGGCATGTCCCTCACCAGCACCACCAGTGCAATTCATGGGGATGAGGAGGGAGAGCCAACAGCCATGACCATGAGAGCATAGGGGGTGGGTGGAGGAGCTGGAAATACATTTTAACCAGAGCAAGTGGCTCCAAATCCACAGAAGCCCTGTACAGAGGCAACGATCTGCAAATATAATATATATTATAAAGCTGAATCCTTAAATAATAAGGCTGTATTCCTACCATGAATTATACAGATAATCACTCCCACTGTTCAGTCAAGCATGCACATAAGTCTTTGAAAGATGAAAACCTAAGGCCTTGCTAGCATATTGGTTTAACTTAAATCAGTACTTTAATTGATTTATTAAGCCAGTGCCAAACCCAGTGTGACTCCCTGATTTCTGATGAAGAGTAGCTTATTTCAGTTTAGTTTAAAAAAGCATATCTCGACTTTTTTCCCCAAAAACATTCTTTCCTCCTCTTTTCCTATCTGTATTTACATGACCCTGATTTGACATTAGTTCAGTGCTTAAGGATTAGAAGAGGCAAACTGGCTGTGACCTTTTCCAGGGCTCCTTTCCTTGAGGGACTGACCTGCTGCCAGTGGTCCATGGCCAGAGCAACCACTTGCACCCCATAAATACAACTGTTTACTGGTTGGGGAACCTAAGCTGTTACTGCCATCCCTGTAAATCCTATTTTCTCTCCTTTAGAAGTCTTTTAAAAAGTTTCTGGTGCTCAGATAAAAAAAAAAAAAAAAAAAAGCTTCACAAACCCAAAATTAATATCATCCAGAAAGCTCAGAAAACCATGGTGACAAATAAAAGGGGTCCTGAATTATGGAAAAAAACCCCACAGCATAAACCCTTGTTTGTTATCGGCATGATATATGAGCGAGACTGATTTTTGGGAGGTTATCTCACCATTTTCCAATGCCTGTCATTAGCAATCAAAGTTAAGGCAGTTAGCTTTGCAGAGGGGGTTTCTCCACTGCCAGCTGGTTCAACTGGACTGTTCTTCTCATGTGGCCACATATAACACAGGATTTTTAGACAGGCCTCAGGTTCAGTTAAGGGGAATGGTGACAGAAAAGCAAGAGCACTAAATGATCTTGGAACTAGTGAAATTCATTTATTAGAGATTTTTGATAGTCTAGAACTGAAGAGAGGAAAATACTCAGCTAAAATGATTAAACAGGCAAACCCTTCCAGCAAGTATTATTTTCATCTCCACCTAAAAATGTCACAAAATAATACATTACTTTTCCTCACTAACTTCAGCGTATTTTTCAGTGTGATTCTAGAGAGACCTGGGTGGGTTTTTTTTTAAAGTGAAATTATATTGAGGATGTATAACTTTTTTTTTAAAGTTTTTAACAAAATATTTATTGTGCAAGACCCAGAAGATAAAAAAGATGCAACTGTTTTTCTTGGTTTGTTTTGAAGTTATTTACTTAGGACTAAGCACCTCATTTTTCTTGTGTAGAAAAAGTAATTATGCAGTCAAAAGAATTATGACCCACATACTTCAAAACATATGAAAAATGTAAAACTTTATTACATACATTAATTTCTAACAAAAGATGTCTCCAGCATCAGTGTAACTGCTATAAGGCAGATAACTGATGTATGGTGTATTTGTTGATGTTCCTCCCAAATGGGTTTTATAAAGGCAAACAAACAAATAAACAATTTCTTTCATTATGTCTCTCTCTCTTGTATAAATTTCATCAGCCTCATACAGGGGACTGTAGGCTTAGAGGAGTGGGTTGTCTATGGATTTATTATTTTTTTTTTTTTTTTATTAAGCTAAAATATTTTGCTCAAGCAAATCTGTTCACCATGTTTTCCTTTTATTATCTTTCCATCTCCTGCATTTCTCAAAGCAGGCAACCCCAACTCCAGCCCTTCCACTGCCCAGGCTGAACTCAGACTCCCTACTGTGGGCAGCTACCCCTGGCCCCTGATTTAGGGAGGGCTGCAGAGCCAGGATTGCTCCCAACATCCCAGTCAAGCAGTTTTCTACGTGCATTTGGAGCAGAGGTCTGTGGAGTGCTGTTATTTTTCTCCCTCTGCTTTCCAACCCCTGGCTGAATTCCTGTGAGCTGGGCAAGCTCATTCCTCCTAAATCAGCTGGGCTGGGAGGCCACGGCAGGAGTTGTAAAACTGAAGTTCACAGCACCCTTATCTTTAGCTGAGCCACTTTAACTTTGTAACTATACATCTGGGTACCATATCCAAGAGGAAAAGGATGGCCATTTAAAATGTCAAGAATAACTGCAATCAGTTCTCCTCAGTGCCTCTCTTGAAGAAACAAAACAAAATTGAAGTGTGAAAGACAGATTCAAGGTAGTCTTATCGTTTTAAATGGATGAAAAAAAAAATGAAAAGTTTTGTTGATCTTTTTTTAAAATTAAAGTAATGACTTAATGAAAAGAGACCTAATCTGCTTCCAACACGTGTTTATTTGTCCTTGCTATTTTCAGTGCAGTATCTATATATAAATATGTAAATTTAGTATGGTTAGGCAAAAGTTCTGCTCCACTGATAGATGTGACATAACATTAGAAGTCCAGAAGAAAGAGGATTCATGACATCTAACAAATAATACACACAAATAAATACGGGAAGTTTCTATTTCAGCCATGCTGAGTTATCACATCAATTCAGCCAAATACAACCTCCTGCACCCTGATTTAAGCACAGTCCTCTTTCAGCACAGATTATTTCAGTATTTCACAGTGTCTTGTCAGGGTTTAAGGACTTTAGGAAGAAGCTTGGTAGCTTCTCTTGGAGCAGAGGGCTCTGCTTATATCTCCTTGTGGTCTGCTCTTGGCATGTCTGGACACCAAATGGGAAAGCTGCCTGAATGGCATAACTAAGGCTTAAGATCTTACATTAATAATTATGTTGCAGTTCATTTGTGTCTTGGTCCTCCTTTACAGCCTGGGCTCATCCAGGTGTATGGAAGTCTTCAAAAAGCATGGAAATCCCCAAATAAATTTCTGTGTTTGACCTCTCTAAAATCAGCGGAAATTTGAACTTGGTGTAACCTTGAGGCCCATCTCTAATTGAAGTGTAGTATTTTGGGAACTCAGGACAAAGGGGAGGGAAAGACCTATTTCAAGTTATACCTAACCCAGGAGAATCAAAGCAACCCTGATGGCTCACAGCTTCCCCCAGTCCCTGAGCTTTCCTAGACTACTTGCTACCTTTAAAATCTGAAGCCTTAAGTCCCTCTACTCTTTTGCACCTTCTTGAATCCTCTCTCCCTCCTCCTACTGCCCATGAAAAAAAGCTTTCAGTGTTTCCAATGTGCTCATCACAGGTATCAAGGGGAAAAGTGGACCAGTGCCAGCTCTCAATGGCTTGTTTGTCTGGGGGTTGAAATCTATCCTCTTCCATTTCAGGCGTCCATCGGCTGAGCCACCATTTGACATGCCCGGCCCCAACAATCACAGGGGCTTGCCGGGTTAAAAATGCTAGGATTTCATTTTATTGCAGGGATATTATTCATTCTTGGGAAGGTTCAAAAGTACATGCGTCAACTTATGTCATCAGGGTCAAACAAAGTGGCATGCAGAATCCTAGCCAGATTGCATCGGTGGAGGAGTCTGGAGGCAGAGCCAAAGAGCGAGGAAGAAAGAAAAATGCGTTTTAGGATGTACTCTGGATCACTTCATCCTTCGGAAAGGGAAGGAGGGCAGGAGGTAAAGGATCCCCTCTGAACACATTGCCCTGAGCAGCGTGAATCGAAATCGAGTTGTGCAGATTTCACTCCTATTTCCACTGCTGCTTGCCCGGTGACATGCCTATAGGTAAGACCGTCAAGCAACAATGCCTCCTCAGTCACCACAACGCGCCTCCAACCTACACCAGCAAGCCCACAAGTACACACAGACTCCCACAATAATAGCATTAGATGCCATTAACAGGCTTTAGCCTTGTTTCTTTTCAGTGGAAAAACTATTTGACATCCCTCAAGCCCAGGCTCAGCACTGCTTGACCCTTTCCCTTCCCTGCCTACATTAAAAGAACAACTAAATAGCTGCGCACAGTGCGAGCCAGCCCCTCCTCACTCCAGGTGTCTGTATTTTACTTAGGGCCCCAAGCTTGATTCAGCTCATACAGTTTCTGACAAGCTTCAGCTGGCCCTCGTCACCAGACAGGCAGATCAATTAACAGAGGGATTTTTCTTCCCTAGCTCTCTTCCTGGACCTTTAACCCCTTGTGTGTCCTAGAGCTCTATGGAAGGAGGGCAAAAAGCAAGCGCCAGGAAAAAAAAAGAGTTACCATTTAGAGATTTTCTTTTTCCTCCAAAATTCCCTCTGCTTTTGCTTTTTCTACCCATCTCAGAACCTCAGCTTTCTGCAAAGATGCTTCTGGTCATTCAAAACCTCATTTTTTTTTTTCCCCCATTAGAACAGAAAGTTTCCCTTTACTTCTTTCTCCTTTCCCGCCCTCCTAAATCTCTTTGTATTTTGCCACCAAAAGAGATGAAGTCTAATGTTTTATTTGGGGGTGGAAAATTCTTTTCCACTTGTTCATTTTACATTCCCTTTTTCCACTGCACCCATTTTTCCAAATTGCCACATGGAAAGGACAAATTTTGGCTAAAGAGGCTAAGGCCAAGTCTGGAGCTGATGCTCTGCAAGCTTTTTTAAAAGTTATCAGAATAAAAGTGACAATTTGTGGATGGAAAGGAACTGGGGAAAAAAAAAAAAAAAAGGGGAGGGAATAGAAATGACCAAGGCAAAAAGAAATTATGTTTAGAAATTACAAAATAGAAAACAAATAATTTCAAACTGAAAAAAAAAAAAAAAGCAGAGATGGTTACAAATTTCCCTATGAAAAAGAAACAATGTCAACACTGACAATTTTATTTTGGAATTTCATTATACCTCCATTCATCTTTGGTGAGAGTGTACAAGAGAGCATGTCAAAGGCACGAGAAGCTCCTTCAGCAACAGCAAAACACAATAAATAAGTTTAATTACTAGTGATAATAATTAGACATTTCTGTGAAAAACAGTTCCCAGAACTACTGAATACTATCGAGAAAAATAAATGTTATGGCTACTGCAGGGAAATCCATTTAAATGCATTGATAGTGATAAATAATTTAAAACTTGTGAGGGGTTGTTATTATTTTTACTTTTTGAAAAAAGCCTTCCTGCAATTCCTTAGGACCAGCCCATATTTTACTAATAAAAATGGGGTTTTCCCATCACTTTAGTACCCAAGTATTACTACAACAATAATGACATAGTAATTAATGCTAAATAATAAACAGCAAAACAACCCGTCGGTCTCAGAATGGTGCAGCAACTCTGCACAAAACAGCAAATCTGAATGTCAAGAAACAAGCATTGCTCTTCCTATACACAGCCTTCACCTGGTGAAATGCATCTCAGCATTAGCACACCTCAGTTTATCAGGCAGACAAGAGTTTTAACTCTTCCTTGGTAGGAGTGATAATTTCCCAGTCTCTTGCCTATGAACCTGGGTATATGTAATTTTTCAGGACAGTGTAAAAAGCAAAAAGAGATTGCAAAAACCCCACACCAAAGTTGGCATGACAGATGGGAGGTGCCAGGCAGAGTTGAGGGTATTGCCTCTTCTCTGTGGTTGATAGTGCACAGTTTTCTTAGCAAGACAGGAGGCAGGAGGGCAGCTGGTAATCTTTCATTCTACGTGGAGAATCCTTATCAAGGATTTGGGAATGAAGCATTATTTCTTGGATGGGTGGGTGCCATTTAATGTTTTCAACAGTTGTTAGAAAACATGAAGTCATTACTGACACAGACTGGGAAGGTGGTAAATAGTGATGGCAGGCCACTGAGGCACAAAGGAAACAATGAGACAGGGGAAATGTAAAATGATAACTTTGGGTAAACAGGGTCCAGGGAATACTTACAGAAGGGGAGGACTCTCCTGGGGAATGAAATGGCTCCAGAAGGAACATGGCAGGATTGTGAATGCTCTGTAGCTGGAAGGGTAACTTCAGTCCTTAGGATATTTAAGCAGGGGGATATAGCCTAGAAGCCCCGGGTAATATTATCTTTTTCTGTGGCACTGTTGTGACCACTAATGGAATAGTGAATCCAGTTCTGGTGCCTATGTTTAAAGAGGTTGTTGATAAATTAGAGAGAAGAGCCAAGGGAATGGCTAAAGGACTAGAAAACACTGTGAGGATTAGGAAACAATTGTGAGAGGCTCAAGAAGCTCAGACTGTTTAGCTTAATAGAGAAAAGGTTAAGGAGTGACTTGACCACAGTATACAAGAACTTTCAGAGGAAACAGAATTTGATGGAGAGCTCTTCAGTTTAACAAAGATGTACGTAAAACAAGATCTAACATCTAGAGGTCAAAGCTAGATGAATTCATGCCAGAAATTAAGGGGAATTCTTTAACATGAGAGTGCTTAACAATGGGAACAATTTACTGAAGGTTGTGGTGGCTTTGCCATCATGATAGTTAAACGTCATTGGAAGGTCTGCTGAAAGGTATAGCATCATAAAAAAACCTTCAACGAGTCCTGTGGCCTTTACTAGACAGAGAGGCAAACTAGATAATGGCCTTGCTTCTTTCTGCCCTTAGCATACAAAAATTAAAAATCTATGCACTGTGCCTTAATATTCTTTGTTATCTTTAATGATGTGTAACAGTGTGCCTGCTATTGAAAAAAACAAAACACTTTTGGTCTGTTCATGCTCTTAAACTCTTACCAGAGAATACAGAACATTACTCTCACACAACACACATGATGCTGAAAATTTTCTAATAAACTTGTTGATCCTTTCAGATCACTGACAATGCTAAAAAAATAACCTTAATGTTTTAGTACTTTACAGTATAAGCACAGAAGGCCAGTGACTCCTTCTACTTCTCCATTTTAGTCAGATGGTGCCCAAGTTTCACTTTTTTAATCTGATCATAGAGCTTGCCAACAATTATAATACTGTCCTCAGATAGTCCCAGAGGGAAGCTCAGTGGGTATAAAATATCAGGGTGTTTTGAAACAAGTTTTTAAATGCACCACCACAAACTTAAAAAGTGAACTCTCCAAAATGAAGAACTGCATTATCAGTGCTGACCCACTCTTAATCCTGCCCATCATAGAATTAACTAAAATATGAGTCTAATGACCAAAATTAATGCATTCTTCTACCAGGGTTTTGATAACAGTCCTAAGAGTATGCTTGTCATATTTACTTCTTCATCCATCCCTGCAACATTTTGCATGCACAGTCAATTTCTGTGGATTGTTTTTTTGTTGAATCAACATGGTTTGAAGCTAGTTACCTTTTGAAAGTTAAAGCTAGGATGAGCAGTGCAATGGGCTGATCAACCCTATGGTCCCAAACATTTGTCAAATAGGATTTAATGAAAGAGGAGTGTCCTTGCTAACATGCTAAATCCAGCCTGTAATCCCCAGTATAACAAGAAAACAAAGACGTTTCCATCCCCCCTTATATCACGAATACAGATAGGATGATGGAATGATGTGAAAGTAAAATAATTGTACACACAGAAGCTTATGCAAAAAGGCTTTGTTTGGAAGTGCTGGAAAGCCACTCACCCCGAAACAATGGGGCAAATTAGCATGCATCCAGCCCAAGGGTGCAAGCAGCACACACACGCACTCCCGGTGACGGATGCTTAGCTCTTGCTGGGAGGTCACCACTACGAATCTTTCTTGAGAAGGCAGCATGTCAGATTTCAGACACTTTCCCTACAAATGGGCTTTTGCAGCTCAAAGGAGGAGAGTGGGGGAGCTTTTCGATCCAGATAATAAAGTCCATTTACATGAAAAGATGCCGCTTTCAATGACATGATTAATTTCGGAAATACCTGGCATCTGAATGAAGCAAAGACTTCAAGAGATGACTGATGATGAGAAAAGATAATTAGGCAAATGTCAAGAGTCAGTGTTTTGATTGGTGACTGAGAGGCTGGTCTGACTAGGTTATCGTATACTCATTCCAGATGGAAATGAAAGGTCTTTGTAGGGAGAGCAAGGTGATCCCATCATGATTAAACATAAACTCTGTTTAAGTCTCTCCTAGGTTTTCTTCCTAGGAAGCCCTTCTACCCCAGCAAGGGCTCTACCTGCATGGTACTGGATCAAGCTTGCCCTGTCTGAATCTTAAGGTATTTTAAACATGAACAATTTATCTTGCATTTTATTATTGCAAGGCTAGAGTTGTCTTAGCCTTTTGAAAACATCCTGAACTGGCTTCTCCCCAGCTCTCCAAAGGCAGAAGAAGATAATACAGCCATTTTGCAGGAAGGGCAAAAGATAGTAGTCCCTTTCCCAAATGTGCCCAAATATCCCTCCTCAGCTCCTCATCAAATGCCCAGGGTAGCGACTGCCATTGAATACTGGTGCCCTCCACAGGACAGACAAAAGAACGAAGAGGGTGGCAGGGACTCTGGCGTAGCTTACTCTGACAGGATTGCCCTGTTGAGATTGACGGATTATCTCCCCTTCAGAAAAGGGATCATTCACAAGGCCCTCTCCCTAATCCATCACAGTGCTCGGGGACCACACTTCCCATCGCTTGCCCCTTCTCCATGCACGCTGCTTTTGATTTGTGGGATATGCCGGCTTTGTACAGGCGCATTTAATCCTCAGCAGGAAAACTGACGACACCCAGAGACCTCACTGGCTTTCCAAATCGGAGCTCAAAGCAGCCTTTGCTTCATCTCTCTATTGTTGTGGTGCAGACCAAACACCAGGCCTGGTTCATCATCTATCGAAAGGCCTCCTCTGCAAAGGCAGGCCCCAAAGACCAGCTGACAAAGCACCAGTCTGATAAGTCATACCTAATTTGGCCAGCCATCCAACGCTGAGGCTGCTATTAGTTAATCTTCGTATAATTTGTTGAAGTAGGCTTTATGAAGTAATGGAAATAATTGTCTCCCTTCCCCCCCCCCCCCCCCCTTCCCAATCCCGCGGCCGTGCATGGTTCGGAGTTTAATAACAGACTGAATCGCGCAGTCAGAACCAGTGAAGGTTTTATAGCAGTGCATTAGCCAGAGGTGGATAACCTATCTCTAGAGGCTTGATTGACTGGAAACATATTCTTAGCCTGCTTAAAACTGCTTAGAGTGTGTCACGGAGGTTCCCCAAAATAAAACGTTCAGTGTATTTAGTGAAACCCTACACCCTAAGTACATGTAAGGGCACTGTAAGATACTAATTAGGTTGTAACATAAAACACCGTAAAAAGCAAAGCTTGACATACCAAAAAAAAAAAAAGTTTAAGCTCTGGCCAGCTCTTTCATGTTAAAGAAATACATTAAAAATATATTCACAGCAAATATACTGGGGCTTTGAATAAATCTGTTTCTCATAGTAGCCTGTAGCTGTAAGGGATAGACATTGTTCATTACAGAGAACTTTTGAGTTAAAACTGACCTCAGATATTAGAAACTATCTTTATTTACTTTTCCTTTAAAAAATATAAAATCTTCCTGCACTAAGATCAGCAAATGATCATTTTGATAACACTGGTTAAAATATGCATGCCCAAATTTTTCCCCCCAATCTTTTTTCTAGGAAAGGTGAGTGGAAGAATGGTACCAGATGAAAATACTGCATGATGGCATATAAAATTGCTATAATAATAATAATAATTTCAGAAGAGTAAAATGCCTCAGAAAGCTTCCCTTGAAATTTAAAAGTCCAGTTCAAACACCTTTCAGTGAAGCTGTAGCACAAAGTTAGATTTTTAAGGTGAAAGTCTTCAGATCTATCTCAAGAAATCACCCTCAAATTATAAGAGCAATGTGCTATGTCTTTTTTTAGCATCTGTAAATTCTGACATTCTTAGTATTTCATGTTCAAAGTATTAATTGTCAGTCAAAAGATTTTCTCCATACTTATGGGTGTTTCTTCTGTTATCTGGTGCCACTTAGCTCTACTACACTGTATAAATTAGAAACACTACCTCCTTAATAACATTGGAATTAGTGTAATTTTTTAAACATTTAAGAATATAATTATTTACTTCCATCATAAATATTAACTATTAACATAAAATATGTGTGATGTATTGAAAGAAGTAGAACTCAGCATTGTCAAGCAAAATTTTAATTGTATCAAACAAAATTAATATAGTTATCTGGAAAGAAAAACTGGGTGAGACTGATACCAATGCCTTTATAAATATCTCTAATGGTACATATATATATATATATTTTTTGCATTGTGCAAAAATAACTATAGATTTAAATATTATCCTACAACTTCCAAAAGGTACCTTTTGCAAAAGCCTTGCCATTGTTGCACATTATTGAAAGGAATGAAGTGTTAATTTAATAAATGTGCCACTAAGTGTGTTCAAACTAAACACCATTAATGTATGTTTGTTGTTGTATGTGCATAAGGTTACAGATTGCAAATCCCTTTACTAGGAAACAAGCTGCATTTTATCAATGAATATATTCTTTTTGGGGTTTTATGGCTTTGCTTTAATGTGGACCGCCACTTTTCTTCCTTTGTTCGGAAAGGTACAGTTAATATTTCTTCCCAGATTTAGCATTTCCCTTGAAGGTTTTTGTGATTAACAATATAATATTTTTATTGAGTTATTTCACACACAAATGACTGGGCCCGAAGGGTATTCTTGGTTTACAAGATTTTACTAATAACTACGCTCCCCTTTGTATTAAAGCTGCTAATTAGTGCTTTTAAACAGCTCAACATCTAATTCTTTGAAGGTACCATATAAAGGGCTGATATAAAACTGTTTATGTAGAAGGATATATAAAATAAGAAGGTGTTAAACCCAACACAAATTGAGTGGCAGGGGGTTCCCTAAAGTGCTAATTTTATGTTTGTTTTCGTCTCATTTAAAGTTAAGATGTCTGCATTGTAACAGTGATGTGTAACACGCTTTACATACAGATTAAGCAAAATGTGTCAATTTATGAGCCTTATTTGCCTGGAGAAGTATCCACCAGTAGTTTCATCAGTGATTTTATGCATGTGTACATTTACATATGTGTGTGTGTGTGTGTGTGTGTGTGTGTGTTTTCACATGAAGGGATCCTAAAACGCGTGTTGTATATACAAAGATGTGTGAATTCCCACACACACACACACACACACATGCACTTTTATGTCCTAATAACTAGCCCTGAATTTCAGTTATTATGGAAAACTTCAAACTAATTAATTATGAGGGATTGCTCATTTAAAAAATTTAACTATTTCATTTCATTTAAATATATTGCAAGGTATTAAATCCACATTTTCTTTAATTGGTGTTGCTAAACTGAACTGATTTATATACACAGACGATATTGTAAGCTACATTTTATCCTTGCTTTCTCCAGCCTAATCTTCAAAATGTTTCTGAAATCCATTAAAAACGTGGGAATTTTCACTAAAAAATGCTGAATGAAAACTGGAACACTGCTTCCTAGGAAGCTAAACATGAACATTTCCATTTTACAAATACGGTTTTGAACAAGGTCTTAAAAATAATCTCGTGAAGTCAATTTCTGAGTCTCATAAGGAGCTGTGAATTGAGTCAAAGTCTCAAGTGACCATGTTCAGGTGACCTCACTTCACTTCCTGAGAGCACCACCACTGAGCTCCACTCTCTGCGACCACTTTCAGAGGGGTGGTAATTGTTTTCTGACATATCTGTAAGAAGACAGGAGAGACCAGATTCTGAGAGTGGGAGAGCTCAGTTCAGAATCCCACCTGAGCTAAGTGGTCCTGGTGCAACTAATCAGTTTGCAGGTCTTGAGCTAGTACAGGTGTACTCATTTCAGGGTTCACATGCAAAAAAATTGATGAAAATTTATTTATGCAACCTGGTGGCTGTGTGTAATTATGTACTAAGTGTAATTTACATACTGCCAAAAATGTCTGATGCAAATGTTAAGATGGAGAATGTCAGTAAGGTAAAGCTGCAAGAGAGGAAAAAATATAGGAAACTATCTCTCAGGTAGGATAACAAATACATCACTGTCATTCCTTTAATGCTATAACTTACTGCAAAGAAACGGAGTTTAAGAAGTAATTATCCATCCTTTGCATAGCACAGTAAACTTTTTTGAGAGTTCCCTTCTTAAACTACATTAAACTCTGTCTTTTTGCTTTTGATAGGCAAGTAAAAAGACATCAGCATCTGGCTATGCTGGCCAATGTACAAACATATGCTAAAAATAGGCTTTCCCCATAGATAGCAGTCTAAGTAAACTGTCTGTTCATGGAAAGATGATAATGTAAGAAGAATAATATAAGCAATAGCATCTTTGTGGCTTGTTACTTCAAGAACAGTGTTTCACCACTATGTTATGTTTATTTGGGCAAGGGTTTTTCACTTTTGTAGGATGAATCACTTATTTTGCAACCCATACTACAAATGTTTTGGTCTGTTTATTTTATATGTATGTACAAAGCAGTGGGCGGAAATGAATAGGCTAAACTCAGGATTTTCTTAGCAGGATCTTGAGGAAAATCCAGTGCACCTTTTTAAAATCTATTCCAAAAGGCCTCTTAAAGCTTTACCTCATTCCCAAAGTATATGATCAGCTGGCATTGTCAAAGCAGAAGTAGTAATGCTGTCACCAGCATTTGCATCTGATTTATGCCCCTCACCACACACTGAAGTGTCTAGAAAGACACCTTTATTGTTTTGTGTTCAAAATGTAGGGTGAAATTACATATATGATGTTTTCTAGTTGCCTCAGCATTAGATCCTAAAATACACCAATCTCTCATTTTCATGGTCTTTGTTTCTCTATTCCTAAACTTAGCTTCCCCTGAAGAGCCTCTGGGAGAAAGAAAAATTGGAAAGTTGCCCTGACTCTCATTCTGCCCTGACATATGTGTTGGTATGCTTCAGAGCAGCCTAGAGGCAGCTTCGACAAATAACATCTGGCAGTTTGCCTCTAAGACTTGCATTTATCCTGTTGAACTTCAGGCACACACACTGAGGCATCTTTGGTGGGAGCCCCATCACTTTGTTTTCTCCCTAGGCAAGTAAGAGAGGCAGCCACATCCAAAATGGGCATCCTTGAGGCATGTGGGATTTGGTTTTCTTTATAAATAAATCTCATGAAAGAAAAGAGAAACATAGTTATGATGTGTCCTCTGGATCAAGTAGAAATGGGAGAGCAGCTCTGCCATTTCTCCTTTTTGTAACTTAGGAAACCTAGCCATTAACCCACTGGCATGGGCATTTTTGCAATAGATTGATGTGTCACTGGATTTTACTGTACAGTATCAAAGAGTTGTTCATAGATGAAAAGTAAAAAATAGTTTGTCTCTCTTTTATCTTTCTCCTTTGCTTCTCTGTGAAGTTACTGTACTGAAGAGTTGCCTCATACTACTGCACGACAGTACAATTCCTAATAAATCCCACCTGACTGAAATGAATTAGGTCTGGGAATATGTGTTCCAGATTATTAACCAGCACCTTTGCAAGTAACTTACCATCCACATTTATTAAAGATATTGGGTGATAATTTGTGCAGTGTTCTGGATCTCTCTCTGGTCTAAGAATTATGGTAATTAGTGCTCTGAGAGAAGATGTCACTCGTATGTTTCTCAGGGTGCAGAGAATAGCATATCATTACACTCCTTTTAGATTTGAGATGGATAACTCCCAGGCTATTCCTATTTTTTAACCTTGGCCAGCTGTGTATGGATGGAGGCTGTGAGCAGGTCAGGACACCTGTGCTCCATCTCCAGCTCTGCCAGCACAGGACAGGGCATTGTTGGCTTTGACCTGGCCCCTCATTTTCAGTTGCAAATGAGAATAAAGATCTGTCAAGGTTGGGTTTCAATTTCAGCAGGCACTTTCACTAAGAGCAAACACCATGATGAACACCATGGAATAAAAGGTACCTGCATCTTCGGTGCACAGTGCCAGGTGAGCATGTGATGATGGTTCAGAGGGCTGTAAAGTGTGAGGCCACTCCAGAAGGAAGGATCAGTGAGGAGCTCTTCCTGAGACTGACACACGTAACGATGCTGGTGCTGTAGAGTAACCACTCCAAAAAGTCTTTTAAGATCTTCTTAAAAGATGAAGAAAAGGGCAGAAGAGAATGAACTACCATCTGCACTTGGAGTCATCAGAGAGCAAGTCTTCAAATTCTAGGAAATAATTTAAGAAAGAAGAAAATTATTAACTCCTCCTTAAATTTAAATATTAAACTCTACAAATGGACTTTCACTTTTCAAAATCCTCAGAATTCTGCCTGCACTAGTCCCAAGTAAGCAGTCTGCCAGAATTACCCAAACTGAAGTGCCTAATAGTAACACTCAAATCTCCACGTTTCAAGAGACTTTAGCCATGTCCTTCACCTGAGTCACACTTTTTCTGCAAGGTTATCTGAAAATCTCTGGCTGTTAGATTCCTCTGCTGGAACATGATGTCTTCATACCACTTTCTTGGAAGAGAAAGTAATCTACATTACCACATGTTTATTTCTATGTGCACTCCTGCAGACACACAAAGGGCTGTGATAAAGTACCATCAACTGTTTTCTTCATCCCTCTGTAAAAATCCTCCTTGGCTTATTTCATAGCTTGCCATTAGACAGTGCAATAATTTCCATGGTGTTATTTTGTGGGATAAAAAACCCAGTCAACTTTTCCCTTCAACAACATATTCCTGCTTGACTTTCATCAAAGAGTTAAACAGCCAAGGGCTTTTAGCATCTCATTTCACTTACACACACAGGCCATTATAACCTGCATAAACAAGGATGACAAGTTGAGATTAATGAAGGTCCCAAAGTGACAGAACAATTTAATTGTCAGAAATCATAGGAGGTGAACTTTGCCAGTGTATTTATATAAGACTGCCATAGTCTAAAAACTTCCCTAATTGATTATGACCAATAAGTAATAACACTGGAAGCAGTTTTCTGGTGTACAAATAAGAAATGACCCAAAACAGTTAATAGTGGTATTAAGATTCATAATATAAGAATATTAGATTGATAAAATAAATGCCCAATAACACTCTGCAAATAATTGTAGTGTTTACACTTAAAAGTAGAGCAGAGAAAACTGCAGCTCTGACAAAAGTCAAATGAAATGGGCTGGCTTTAGAAAAATGAATTGCAACAGTCAGGCAGGGAGGCTTCCAGTGATATGAGTACAGCAGAGGCAAGCAGGATCCCTGTAGATCTGAAGTGCAATGCTGTTTGTTCTCTCAGTCTAAGAAACTTTAAAACTTATTTTTGCAAAGAATCCTAAAATTATTGTGTCTTTTTGTTCAGGGGGAATAAAAGCAGTGCTGTGTAAGAAAACGAACACACACACACAAACACACAGAGATCTCTAATACTAATTAAGGGGGGCAAGCCTTTAACTTCTAACCTGTGAAATAGTCACCAGGTAATTCAAAGCTCAAAGACACTACGCACAGTTCTTTGTATTTTTGAATTCCACATGCTTAATCAGTTGTTGCTTAACTATTGCCCTTGGAGCTCACCACCTTAACTGGGAGCCTGTTTAACCTGTTCCTTCGCCTTTCTGTGATCATATATCCTTATTTTTCACTTCCACACATCCTGTATTACGTTCTACTTATCTCTTCTAGTCAGGCTTTTCCAATGATCCCAAGCAAATCATCGAGCTAATTAGAATGATAACTCTTTGAGAGCTGCAATAACCTCTCTTTTATGTTTTATAATTCCTGGTTTTTTGCTGTTGTTGGTTTTTGTGTGGTTTTTTTTTGTTTGTTTTTGTTTTGTTTTGGTTTTGTTTGTTTTTTTTTTCTTTTTTCCAGAAGGTAAACTAACTGTGCTGGCAGTATTCCCCCTTCTAAATATAAAGAATATATCTTCATTCCACTAATATTTTACTTAAATGGCTGCCAGGGATGGCTGTATAATTGATCTTGCCTTCAAGCAGGAGCAAAGGATATATGGCCTATGGAGTTTCCTTCCAGTCTTACATTTCAGTGATTCTCTGATGATAGAGGCAAAAGGCAGCACTTAATGCATTTCACTCATATCACCTCATAACTGTCCCTCCACATGACTAAAGCAGGATCATTGCACCATCTTGCCCTCTCAGTTACAACAGCATGTGTCAGCCTAGCTATTCCAAACTTCTTCTCATACACAAAACCAAACAGGATACTGTAGACCAAGCTCTGCCTCAGTATCCATGCACTGTTCCCATTAGATCAAAGGGAAAGGTAAATATAGCTGAGGCAGAAATTGTCTCCATATGTCATTACTGGTGTTTTATACAACGATACTTACTGTCACCAGCAATCTGTGAAAGCACTCCCAATTTCCACAGGATCTTCCCCTTGTCACACTTTTCAAAAGCTTAGGAAAAGGTTGGATGTTTCTTTTTCCCCAGGAATTTTTATAAGCATCAAGTCGACACTTACTTTTCAACAAGAGCTTGAAACCTTCAGTCCCAAATGCATTACGTGCATTTGGAGCTCAGAAAGAAAGTACCCACATTTCAATTCAGATTAGTTAGAAACCTCTTGATAAAAGCTGAGGTCTGACTAACTTTCCTTACATCTGCTTTGAGCAGGGCATACACAGCACAGAGGGCAAACTCTTTCCTCACAAGTTTAGCTTCTCCTTGATAAATACATTATCTGCAAGACTTCTAGCAGAGACTCTTGTTTTAGAAGATGGCCAGACAAATACTTCGTGCAGACCTCTTTCAGGCAGTAGATAACTTCTAGTTGCTGCCTGGGTGATGGATTTTGAGAAATGAATATTCAAAATTCATGATGACTTGGCTGGTCCCTGGTGTATCTAATTCTTTGATCAGATAAATGTAATTACTTCAAAAAAGTATATATCTTGAAGGACTGGGAAAATGAATTCAAAATGTGCTTTCACAATCAGTTAAAGTTACTAACAGAGATGCTGGGCTTCTGCAACCTTTCCCCCCCCAAATAAACTGTATTTTTATTTACATGGTGGGAAGGAGAAGACGCACAAATCTATTGCCAAAGGGTTAACAAAATGTAGGTTTTGGGGAAGGCTCATATCAAACCACTCCAGGGTCATGTATTCTTTCAAGACTTTTATCATAGTTAAAATCCTCACTGATAACAAAACCAGAGCTCCTTAACCTTCTTACGTCACCTCCTGTTGGAAGGTTGGGAGCCGAGCTCGCAATGGGGTTAGGAAGGACAAGCTACAAACATCATGGTTTGGCTCTGTCACTTTTACTTGATAAGTCCAAAACAGTCCACTTTGACAGGCCCTTTATATGCAAGCTTGAAAAATAACCTATTTAGCATTCCCCAGCCCCAGCACATGATTTCACTGGGAAACTATGCAAAAGATACTTTGGAAATAAATATGCACAAGAAATTACAACTCTGTCTGAATGACCCCCTACCTTGGAATGTCTAGAACTGTGAGAATTATAAGGTCAGGAAATATGTACAGGCCTAGTGCCTCGAAAAATTACTATTCCTTATTAGGAATCTGCACAGACATAGAAGCAGGAGTTGTATAAACTAAAAGGAAGATTTTTTTCCTGTCGCTTACATGCCTAGTCCTTGACCTATCCCATTTATAGTTTCCTTTAAGATACTATGCATTGCAAGTTCATTTGTTTCCTAGGAGTCCTCCAGAAGTGAGATTCAGCTGCAGCCAATACTGCAGACAGAGCAGGGCTATGTAAGCAGAAGCTTGAGATTTATATGCCTGTAAAATCACAGGTATTCATTTATCACTGCTAACAATTTTGAGCTCTGACTCTACAATTTCCAGGTAAAAGGTATCCTTACTCTCTGTCTGAAAACCTTAAATGCAGACATATAGAACTGTTTAGTCTGCTTTACTATAAATAGGAGGTAATATGTTATTTCAAACAAAAAGCATACCATAAACTACACACTTAATTTTGACAGATTGTGCTTTCCTATATATGGTACGGTCCTGCTGTGCTTTCATGGATCAAGCTCCCATTGACTTCAGCTGTCTCTCCTAACAGTGCAATTCCAAATATTGCCTTTTGTTATATTTCACACCTTTGGGGTTTTTCCTAATCCTTTTCTCTGCATAAAAGCACCGTATTCTGCAATATCCAATTGTAGGCTTGCACAGGCAGCACAAAAGCCTCTTAAGAACTGAAAAGTGCTCGCAAGAAGAAATTCTCTCCATTTCTTTTCCTCTCCCCACACCACTCAAATAGTTAGACAAACCATTCTCAAAATTCAGGAGAATATCACAGCTGCAGATCACCCCCAAAATCTGCAAAAGCAAAGAACTGCTTTCACACTGCAGATAACCTTTCAGCCAACATTCCTCTCTCTATCCCCCCAGTTTGCAGTTAAATTGCACTGTGTGTTTATTCTTCTAGTGAACAGGCTCATTATATGACTTAAAAGTGTTAGTGTACAGAGCACTGACACATCCATTACATCCATACACACTGATATGCAGATTCCAGAGAAGTTCAGGTTACCTAATTAAGAATTTGAGCCACATTTTGGAAACTGAGAAGCAGGAGAGAGATTTGGTTGGAGCAGTTCAGTTTATACGCTGACAAAAACACTTTCTGTTTGCACCGGATCTGAACAGCGGCAAGGAAGGAGAGTGGGACTGAAGGGAAAGATTTGAGAACCAATATAAATAAAAAAATGCTGGCCACTAGTTTAGCCACTGGGAATTGAAAAAATGAGTCTGAAAACGAGAAGATGTGGCTTGTCCTCCCTACCAGTGTGGAAATGCAGGATGGGTGCAGCCTTCCGTGTCTCTGCACTTCACGGCTGCTTTACATCCTATAACCTTGTTTGCTCTGGGGACTCATGCTTTAGGCCAAACAGGCCATTGACAAAAAAATGAAGTAAAAATTAAAAAAGACCTCAGCCAACAAACAAACCCTGCTACACCAGGCACAGCAGCCAGCACCTACTTTCTCAGCGCTGTGGAGTTAGGGCACACCAACCTTTCTGCTTTGAGCCTGCCATTGTTTATCAGATTGTCGGCTTTAATTAAAATAAAGTAAAAAAAGTGCAAGAGGTTTTCTGAGCCTTTAGTTAAGCTGAAAACCTAAGCATTACAACTGCCAAAGATGTCCAGTGACTTTGAACATGAAGACTGAAAAAAAAAAACCCCAGCCCCTGAGGGGGGATTAGGGCTTTTGTCTTTGACATGGCTCTTGCAAGGGGCTCAAGCCACAATTAGGAATGCTGTGGGCTGGCAATATCGCTCTGCATGGGTATAAATAACCCACGTGCTGTGGGACAGCAGTGCACCTTTCTTGGTGCTTTGAAACTTCTTTTTTCCCTGGTCAGGTCCATGCCATGAATCATTTCAGGTTACCAAGAGATTCTTCCCTGACTTCAGTGGGAACAGAACTGAACCCTAAGCGGTTGTCAGAGGAGGACACTGATAAAGGCAGCTTTAGCTGCTTCCATTTTATTTAAAGATGTTGTTACGTGCTTTGACAGTTCAGCCCTGCACATTTAAACATTTGGTTACTGTAGCTTTAGTGTAAGTGATTCTCTCTAGCAATACAAATCTCTGGTTACCAAACATTTACTTTATGCTCTCAAAAAGATAATCTAACAACATCCAGAGTTTTCTGTTTCCAAATAAAACGAATTCACAATATTCCCTCATGTTATTGTTACAGACTGTACAGCTAAATTTAACTTCTTTATCTCATGCTGATCTTTCAAATAAAGTTCATTATTATATCAGGTATGTTCACGGTTAGCAATGATTGTTTAATATTAAACACCCTTTGCCAATAAAGCTCCATGTATAATTGACTGTTACAATCTTGGTTACAGCTGCTCCAATAATAAAAGCTATAATTAAAATCACATTCAGATTTCCAAGATAACCACTTTGGCCTTACTGGCAGAGAAAGTAGAACCTTGTAACTGTCCTGAAGACCAGAGCAAGACCATTTCTGCAGTGAAAGACTGCAGAAGCTGTTCATCTGTATTAACTGCTGTCTCCTTTGGGAATAAGGGACTGGAATTTCAGTGCTTTCAGGATATATTTCTAGCTGGTCAAATTATTCATAAATCCAGACGAACTTCTGAATAGTGAGACTTAGCTGAAAAACTTACACTGCTTCCTTGAACTCCCTGCAATGTTTCGTAACAATAATTTCCCTAATATTTTCCCTGATATCGATAGTTACACTTCATATTTTTGAATTAAACTTTTAGCAGAATAATATATGTATACTTATACATATATAGGTTGCCCTGGGAGGTTGTGGATGTCCCAGCCCTGGCAGTGCTCAAAGCTATGTTGGATAAGGCCTTGAGCAACCCGGTCAAGTGGGAGGTGTCCCTGTCTGTGGCGTGTGGGGTTGGGACTAGATGATCTTTAAGGTCCATTCCAACTCCTTAACATTTTATGGTTATATGATTCTATAAATTGTGAAACTTGCTCTGTTCCTTCTGATGTTCTCTCCTCTTCTTCTTTCCCATCTATTCCCAACTTGAAAAAAACTTTAGGGAAAATCTACTCATACATATTTGAGTTTGGAGTAGATGATGGTATTCTTTTCCTAAGATAAAAGTAATAGAATCTTCTTTGCTTGTGACTCTATCAAAATGCTGAGCAAAAAGGTCACCTTGCTTGGACATGATGTGCCACAGTGAAGACTTAATATTTCATTACTAAGAATGTCGAGATTAAATGTCAAAAATTGCGGCGGTTTAAAAAAGCAAACCTGTGAATTTAGAAGTTAACTTTGTGGCATGCTTTTTTTGGGGTTTTTTTGCACCATGTAAGAAGCAAACGATAACCTGAACTGTAGATCAGCTACAGGCTAATAGGATAATGCACAAAGACACGCCTTCCTCCCCACCAAAGCACAGGTAAAGCTGTGCATAGCATAGCTGTGCCCAGAAGCAGGAAAGCAGAGCAGATTCAACTTAACCATAAACAGCTTAAAGAAAACACAAATAGTGTTATGCTCTGTTCCTCCATTTATGTTCCCCCTCCAAATATTCATCTTAAAGATACCAGCAGGAACAGGCAACAATCACAGAACAAACTAAGCTGTTTTCCCTGGTAATACAACTTTACAACTAACCATTGCAAGCAAACTTTGGCAGAATGAGATGTATGGAGTAGACTCTCGTCTTGACTCAGTCATAATCCTGAAGCATCATCTAATTTTCTTAATATTCATGTATCAAAGGAATAGCAGTTCTTTGTCTCTTTAAATAAAGCAAGCACACAGGGAAACTAAAAACACAAAATGCTGAAAAGGATAGAAATAGGAATAATTAAGTGAGAAAAGGAGATTCATAAAGTTTCTACCAGAAGACCAGTTTACTGCCAGCAGGACTTCAGCTACAGGCCAATATTTCAGCTAGTGTACAGCAGTGTTATTGCAGGCATTTCTATCACAGTACTCTAGTCCACAGCCTACAAAGAACTCAACCTTGCACATGAGCCTGCAATTATGGCTTGGCAGTCTTGACCACTGGAGTGTTTCTTCATCAGAATGACAACTGGGTCATCCAGAAATACTCCAGGAAAATATCTGTGGCACTCAAGATGTCCTCCTTTCTCCTCCTTATCCAGCATTGGTCCTACTGTGGCTGACTGACACTTTCTTCTTTGCTCTGCATTCACCTGTTGAGCCCCTGGCTTGTGGGGTCAGCTGGGGAGGCTGTGTCACTGGTACTCAGCAGAAAAGACACACTGCCAGTTTTTGAGCAGACCCCTAACTCATCTGAATTGCTCCACACTGAGTGCAGTGATTTAGAAAAGCCCTGCTGATATGCAGAGCTATTTTGCAATCATTCCCTTATGTTCATCTGCTCTGCTCAAGTGAGTGAACACCGCTGTGGAAAACTTTGTTTCCGAGCTTCCTCGCATTTTAAATTTATATCCAAAGTCTTCATTAAGAAAGAGGTTTGGTGTTTCCACACAGAAATAAAACCAATTAGTTTTTATGAGGGCTAAATAAAAATAGCTTTATGTGGCACTTCAGAGTGGAAATTAACTTGGGGAAATTCAAACCAGTAACCTACAGAGTGCTGACCTCCAGAGACCATAAACCCACCCTTCCCCTGCCCCTTGGTATACAAGTTAGGTAGGACAGTATTGAGTTTGGTAGCACCCGTTTCACTGCATCATTACAAAGTGCTTTAGAAAGCAGTTCTGCTGTCCTGTCAGGTTCAGCACTTTTTAATAGATTCTTTTCTCAGTATGCACAAGGAAAGCTGTGCATCCTTGTGCACACCCGGACACCAAAAGGGAAACAAATTTCACACCCAGTCACTCAGGTTTCCCTCATATGTCTTCAGTGAGACTTTAACTTCATCTGGTGAGCTCTCAGAGCCTGACAAAGCATCTTTATTCAGTGGCAGGTCTGAGCCTCTCACTTCCCATAATAACTGACCTGCTTCTCCCCTCCCCATCTAAGAAGTGAACTCACATGATGTATGTTTTAATGTAATACAGGGCTCCCCTCATTGCATCTCCTTCATTCGACAGCTTCTCCTATCTGGCACCAAAGCCTGATTAAATATTAACTTGGGGTGGGTCCTATTATTTCCTGACTTCCAAGAA
Source organism: Pyrocephalus nanus (assembly GCA_038380795.1). Taxonomy (NCBI): domain Eukaryota; kingdom Metazoa; phylum Chordata; class Aves; order Passeriformes; family Tyrannidae; genus Pyrocephalus; species Pyrocephalus nanus. The sequence goes on from CM076260.1 coordinate 106,997,833, forward strand.
TCCATTGGTAAATTGAGATCTAGCTGCTAAAAATTTCTGACACAACATAATTTGTATTGAACCCCCTTTCCATGCCAGAGTGCCAGTGTTAATAAATCAGGCTGTTCACATTGAATAAATCTATTTAAATACTTATAAAATATTAAAGATGCATTTGGGAAAAGCCTCTGAGGTGATTGTTGCACCCATGCACCTCACAGTAACTAATTTATTAAAGAGTTTGCAAACCTGGGAAGGAAGGGAAAAGAAAAATGGTTTCATAAACCAAGAGCAGAAGCCAATTTTTCAGCTCAGATGATGAAAGGAAGCATGCATTTCTAATCAAAAAGACAGATACGCCTTTTCTCTCCCACCATTCCCTCAACAGCAAAGTGCCTTTTCATCATCAACAACACTCCATTCCTAATGTCTGCTGAGGCCTTTCTGCACCTTCTCCATACACTAGTAATGTATACACAGCATCCCTTTGAAACAAGAGCCCATTAGCCGTGGCAGACTACCTTTTCACATGAAGTCCTTCCGTTGGTAGTCATCAGCAGAGTGCTAAATCATCCCAACTGGGCATGCTCACATCACAGCAGAGGGATAAACAGATATTTAGAAACGTAGAATGAAAATTGCTTTTCTACCTTTCTTGAAGGTTAGATTTTTTTTTTTTATTATTAATTTTTTTTTTTAGGAAAGGTCATAAACTGCACAGGGAACAACTACCTCTCCTCTCTTACCCCCTTCCCTCCTCCCTTAAATACAGATTTTTTAACAAATCCACTTTTGCTTACACACAGGTCATCTGTAATTTTAGACCTTCAACCACCAGCCAGTCCCCTTTAAAGATTACATAGTAAATGCGACCATAAATTTGCCCCACAATAAGAAACGAGTTGGAGCATGCCCTGCAAGAGGGATTTATGTGATTGTTTTCCTTCCAGTGGGCGTGGTGAAGGGATATAGAAACTGTCAGCGAGAGCAGCAAGCGGGGTGATACTTCACAATAGCTACCTGAGTAATGCAAGAGAGATTAAGCCTAAATTGAGGACTGCCATTTCAGAGGACAATTAATTTTCAGGCTGTTGTAAAAGCTCTGTTGACATTTCTCAGCCAAGATTTTGCTTCTCGGTAAGGGTTTAAAGAGCTTTATTCAATAGAGGCAGTGATGCTGATGCCATTCTTTGGGATAGGTCTAGGGGGTTCCCCCCTAGAAAAGCTTATTTCTCTGACATTCAAGGAATGTTCCCTGTATTTTTTCAGTGCTGTCTTCTAGATCTTCACCTGAGAGCTCGTCTCAGACTCTTGACTGATGCTTCCCCATAAGTGCCTGATTTGATATCCTGATACAGTTGGACAGACCAAAAATAAAGCAACCAACCTGAAAGTAGCTGCCTCTGACCACATTTGGGCAAGAGTCTGCTTGTGCGACCCTTCTTCTTGTCCCTTTCTTTTTAACCCCAGCAAGCACCTAGGAGCACAATGGACTATTCCTAGGGGTGGGAACTCTCTTGATCTCCAACTATGCCATGTGCGGGCAAAATTTTTTTCTGCATGCTCAAGCCATCCTCCAAGTCAGTAATGAATTTTACCACCAACCATGACAGATGACAGTTCCAGGTCCATAAAGAGAAACTCTGGTCTCTGCCTGTCAGTAACACCAGAATTCCCTTTTGCTTCAGTGACAATAGTATCCCATTCAAGCTCTCCACGACAACAGACTACCATCCTCTAAAATTATTTGGCCAGCATGGCCTGGGGCATGTTCCTCCAAGAAGGTGCCTAAAAAGACCTGCCTAAGAGAGCTGCTGGGCATCTTAGAGAGTCCAGAGATAAGAAACGAGGGAGATAAACTTTGGAAGAAATCTTCTGCTACAGTGAGGCCACAAGGAAACTCCAGATCACAGTACCTGGCTGTATGCATCCCCATTGGAATGGTTGGCCTTGCCACTGGGTCCAATTTATTACCGGTGACAAATTGCCTGTCAGGAGGCAGCTGCTTTGTAGGAATATACAACTGTTTGTGTACAGAGGCTGAAGGATGAAAGGGTTAATTATCCAACAAACTCAGGCAGAAGGAGAAAAAAGTTTAAAGCCCAGGGAGGTTATCGTTGCCTTTTGCACAGGCTGGTTTTAATCACTTTCTTGTACCTCTCCCTGACTTCATTTATCAAACCTTCACATAAAAGTTGCAAAGTGAGGTTATTCAGCGGATACCTCCATTCATCTCGGATGATTGACCAGGGTGGTTTGCAGTACAAGCCAACCTGGGTGATGGCATTCCTCTTGTTTTCATTGCACAGCCTGCTTTCATTTTATGCTGTAATTGTGTTTCACAAAACCATAACCAAGCAGGCTGCAGATCCCAGGTTCCAGATTATTTACAAACACCCCTGACCAGCCCCCTCTGCCTTCTCCTGTTATCTGCTTTATGCTGCTTTGCATCTTACCGCCAGGAGTCTGGGGTGGATTAGCACAAGATAGGAACTAGATCCAATCTATCCAAGGGACCTAATCAGCTCGTGCTTCCACCTCTCTTCTCCTCATCGGCATAAATCCTGGTTCTGCTTCCACACAAACCTTTCATGGGAAATGCTATTCGATACTTCGTGACTTTGTAGGAGGTGGTGTCGACCTCAGGCAGGTAACAGAAGCGCTGGTCTTACTTGACAGAAGTAGGTAAACTGCTCCACCAGGTAATTCAGGAGATGTAAGTGAAGAGACTAGGTCTCTTTTGAGGCTGTTCAGGGACCTGGGGATCACCATCTCTGCACCTGATGCGTCATTAAGATGAACGAGGCAAATTCTAGATACTCTTACTAATCAAGGTGAGTATACATGAGTGAAGAGCAAGAAGAGAGCAACTGCTCTAACCCTCTCTGTATTAATGCAATTAAGATTGAGTTGGAATTTCACCCACTGGAAAGGCCTCAAAGCTCATCACAAGGCAAAATGTGATAAAAACATTTTTTCCTGACTTTTGTGGGAGTAAAACCACTAGAATCTGGATCCTGTTGATTACTAAACAGCTGATTCACATATAATATACAGGGATTTTTTTTGTTTGTTTGGTTTTGTGCAGGTCAGGAACTTTAGCTGGGGTAAATCAGCATATTGATGGCACCGAGTCAGTTCACACCACTCCACTTGAAAGCTTGAAAAAAATTTTTCCATGTATTTCCTTTGGGAAATGTACACTGAGTCAGAAAAGCCCAGCCAGTGATTATGAAGAGTTTCTGTCGGCACTGTTCATCTGCAGTCACTTTCTAGGTGAAAAGCCTTTTAGATAAAAGTAGCATTTCCATCCAAACAACCTGGACCATTTTGGATGGAAAAGAGGAAGGGCAATGGTGCAGAATAGCCGACCAAGCCTTTGTTCTATTTAAAACATTCCAATAAGTTTTCAACCACAGAATATGGCAACAGAACTGATCACAGGGGAAAATGCAATTAAAATACCTTCCTGCATTTTGCAGCCACAAAATCGTTGGCAAATCACTGTAATCTGGCTTTGCTGAAGTGGAGGGCATGAGTCAATGCACCAGGAAAGAGTTTCAGCTAAGTATTTTTCAAGTTAATAACCTTGCCCAGGGACAGTTCAGAGCCTTTTATACCTTCCCTCATAGAAACTGGGATCCACAAGTGACTTTTCTTTGTGTTCTTTGCTTGCACTGCAGTGTTGAAACCTTGAACAGACTCAGTTCAGTGACTGTGTACACCAGCTCAGGTGTAGCAGCCAGAAAAATTTAAGCTTCAGGTTGATAGAGATTCTGTTGCCCTTTTTTTTTACCTTTAGGTTTTATTTCTGTCTCTTAATATGAGACTGGTCTTGAAGATTGCAAGTTAACTTTGAGCAAGAGTTATCAAGCAAATCCATCCAGCCTGAAGCAAGCAGAGCCTTCAGGCGTGTGTTTTTGGGCTTTCTTTAGAAGGGCTCCCTCGACACATAAAAGGAGTTCCTTAGTGGTGGATTGTATATCACTGCTGCTATCTTTTTGTCTTCTATCTTCTTTGCCTGAGTCCAATTCGGACTGGAATTCAGAAAGAAGTAATAACCAGAGAGGGATTCTCATTCATTTTTTTCATCTCCTTCCAAATTCCTTGCTTGCAAAGGTAGTTCTTATATTGCATCTTTGACCAAAAAGTCTTCCACTATTGCTTGTGCCTGGACTGAGATCAGTCTTCCTGAGAATATTTATTCTTTCTTGTGTGTGTGTGTCTGTTTGTGTGCACTGAAGTTGAATATTAAGATTAAAAGGAGCTTTTGGTTCTTTCTCATCACAGAGCTGAATACTCCTTGACCCCTCAGTGAGCTTTCAGGTGATGCTTTGGGGAGTCTAAAATGTTCGAACAAGCAAAGGCTCAAGACATGAATGTTATTACCATTAGATGATGAGAAAGCCTTTAATTGGGTGGAGTGGAACTATTTGATAATAGTTTTAATACAATAGTGAATTGGAAAAACTTTTGCAGGTAGATTTCTTTATCTATGTGACCCATAGCAGACATCAGGATTAATGCAGACAAGTGCAAAGTTTTGTTCTTTTCTGGAAATATTTATAACACAGGTATATTTTATCATAAAGGTAACAAAGAGGATTTTATCAGGATGATTACTAAGGTTACCATCCTGCTGACACGACCAGACCTTGCTATTACAAATGTAAATTGAACTGTTACCTTCAGGAAGGTAACAAAAAAGGTTTTGCTGCATAGTGTTTGAGACAATAAACTTTGGGACAGAACTGTCTCTATTGAGAAATGGATGCATCAAATTAAAACTTGGCAAGAAATTTTTGAAAGACATATTCTCCAGATGTAACAAAATGAATCATTAGAGAGTAAAATTGGCATTATCCCTGTAATGAATCTGAGGAATGAAACAGGATTCATTTAGGGCTGCTTTTTCTTTGAGGATTGCAAAGATTAGCTGATTTATGAGAGAAATTTTAAGAGTTTCCCTTGTTTCAGGATAAAAATCAGGTTTTGTGGTCTTTTTTTTGTGTTTCCTTTTCTTTTTCCATGAAGTGCTGTTATAAATCAAAACTTCTAGAAGATATTTCAAAAATTCAGAAGTCTTACTGTCAGCTTGTCTTTATAATCAGTGTAACCTTTTTGCTTCTCGTTTCAGTGTGTTAGCCCACTTTATATCTCCTGAAACCAAAAAGGAAAAAAAGCCTTATTTGAACTTTACCCTGTGATGTAATATCTCTTTGTTTGTACTCCAAAATTTTATAGGCCTCCCTTGCTATTGTGCCTTATTGAAAACTCATGCCTTATTTGCTGTTCATTATTATCTTTTCAATATTTCTGCTTCTTAAGATTCCTCATCCTCTTCAAAATATTTGAAACATTTGTTTCAAATGATTTGTTTTCTGCAAAGGTATGCACTTGCATTTTTGAAGGCAAATGGCATAGTGCTATCATCTATCAATTTTTGTAGTTCTCTGGGTCTCTCTCTTGAGCTGTGTTGTCCAAGAGAGATGTTTGCAAAGTATATTAGTTACGAGTCTGCAGATCTCAAATGTCTGGCATGCATGGATGATGCAAATAGGATTAATGACAGGGAAAGGTAGGCTTGAACTTTTGTTTACTTGTGAGACAGTAAAAATTAATAAGTGGATGAGGGAGACAGTCCATTCTAAACACATATGATATCCCGCTAAAGTCAATCCTAAGACACAGTGCTGCTGTATTTTTAATGCACTTGCAAAGTTTCATCTGCAAATTTCATTAATATACTCCTGTAGATCCAGGATGGCTTCTCCTCAGGAGTCTCTACTTTCTGGATCATAAAGTTGTCTTCACTATAATTTAGGAACCTCTGCGATGATGCATGTTCAGCTGTATTTGTTACTCAACAGATGTCTGGGTAGTTAAATTCCTCCATGAGCCTTTATCAGTACTTCTATTCTGGGATTCCCAACTGGTTCAAGATGTACCTCTCATAGCCAGCAGCAGCACCACTGCTGGAAGATCAATATGTACAGCTCTGGTCAGGCTGGTCCAGCATGGAGCTGGAGTGCCCGGTTGCCCTGACCACACCAGTCTTGCTGCTCAGCTTGACTCTGTAGACTCTGGAGTCAACATCTTGTTGGTTCCTGCTCGAGAAGAACCGAGTTATAGGGGCAGCTGGGGATAGGTCCCCACATTCATAATTCTTGAGACCATCTGCTGCAGTAACTGTCACTGCTCTTCCTGTGGGGCTGCTGCCTGGGCTTGCTGCTCACCCATAAATTTTGACAACACCTGCTGCTCTCGTTATTCCTTCATATATTATATATCTGCAACAGAAGCTCAGAACCAGGCGCTGCTCACACTTCATTCCATCAGCCACCTCCCTGACACAACACACCGATTCTGAACCTGCCCCTTGGAGCAGTTTGGTTTCAATAAAACAGGAGGGATAACGAGTTAACGACATTGAGGGTGAACATCTCTTCAGAACTACCCCAGGTTCTTCAGCCGTCCCAGCTGCTCTTCCCACTCCCTGGGTCACTTCTTGTCTTGGAGAATTACTAGTGCCTGCCTTGGCCACTAGTTTCAAGGACTCAGGAGGTTGCATTTAACCAGGAGGATCAACACCCAGTAGCAGTGTGGGCAAGTTTTAGGCAAATGATGCCAGCCTGCTCTCTTCCCTTAGGCTACTTCTTTGCATTACACGTTAAGGAGCTTTCCCTAGAGCTAGTCAAAGAATCAGATGATTTGATTTGCAACTAGAAGTGCTGAATCTGGATCACTATGATTCACAGAGTCATAATATTAGTTATTAATGAATATTCAGCCTACTGCTGGGTATTTGTGAAAATTCTCCCAACCACTCAGTGTTTAAGGAATTTTGGCCCAAATGATATTCACCCAGGAATTTACATGTTGCCATTCTGCCATCTAGAAGCATTTGCCATTCAGAGACCAGAAAAAATCCCAGCCACTTTTTGGTTTTCTGGGCAATCAGAAAGGAATAAACACAATCAAAATAAATGGTTAATTTTGAGTAATCTGAAAAACAATTGTTCTTCTCCATTGGCTGTGTAAGCATTAAATTTACAGGTGTCAGAATTGGTTTGCAAAATGTTTCTTATTAAAATGAGGGTTATATTTCCACCTCCCACCAAGGGCATAGTTAAACTCTGCTATAATTTCAGTTAGTCCTGTTCTGCACTGCAGCAACTGGCAAAGTTGCTCCTCTGGTGTGGGAAGTTATGACTCCATAGTAGACACCTTTTACTTTGTCTGAAACCAAAGTGCTCCCTTCTCCTGCTGAAAATGAGCAAGTAAGGATGGAGATGAGACTGTCATTTGAATATAAGTTTTGGTAGTTTTGCTCCTCTGATAATTTTTTCCCCCCAGTCACTTAGATTATGCTGATAAAAGGCAGGATGGGTTTCAGGATACTACTCTCTACATAAGAAAATAAAGTGCAACCAAAAAGCATTGCTTTTTCCTTTTCAGCAACTAAATTGATCTCCTTTGCCTACACCCCTCACCAAGAATCTGACTTCTGGCTAGCTAGCAAATATAAAGTAAAACACCTGTTTACCAGACACAGAGCTATGTGTCTGCCATTGCTGATCCATCTGTGGAACATAAACATAACTTTCACCAGCTGCTTCTTTTAGCATGGGCTGGTAATGGAAGCCATTATAGAGCATATCAACAACATACTTTCCTAATAATCATGGGCCAGAGCATCACAGGGTGTAAATTGGCAGAGCCTCACAGAAGGTGATACTGATTTACACCATCAGAGGACCTCACCCCACTGTGTTTGTTTTCCTCACACTCTTCTCCTTTTAGCAGCCTTATTTTCCTCATTTCTAGTTTGTTTCTGGGTTTTTTTCCATTATATTATACTAATGAGGCAACATGTCGTGAAACAATTCCTGGGCCAGGCTCAAGCAGTAATGGATAATTACCTTGGGTACATACAGCCTCAATATTAATGACTCTAAGAAAACCTCTGAAGATTCAGAGGTGTTATACTGCAAAGACTCCAACTGGATTTGGTCCAAATGCCCCATTCATATAAACACGCTCAACTCTATCGACTTCAGGAGAATTATTCCTGCTTTTGTTTGTGCAAATGTGCTGTAGGTGATTCACAGAAATCATGCCCAACCACGTCCACAGTCTTTAGCTTTAAATCGAGCTTGAAATCTCATGGTGCAAACAGCAGATTCCTTTTTGTCTTGCACGAAGGTGAGTGTGTTACAACTATGATTAAACTGCTGATAGATCCCCTTATCTCTCGGGCTACTCCAGGACGCAGTAATGAGACTCTGCTCTTGACAAACATCAACATACCTCTTTCTTTGTGTCACATCAGTTAGGCAGGTCAGGATCTTGATGGTGACCCAAGACAACATTTGTCCTATGACCAGGCTGTTTGTCTTCCTTGCAGTGCAAAGGGCAGAAAGGCCACAGGACTTTTTGATTCTTTATTTTCCAGTCAGAAGACAACCTGAAACTAAGAAGTGAAATTCCATTAGCACCTGAAGCTCTCAAATGGGAGAAACTTGTACAGTTTTAGAGATGTCAAATTCGGGGAGGCCCATCCTGTTGAGTTCAGCCCAGAAATGCTAGCAGTCCCTGAGATTCAGCCACTAGAATTTGCTTTCCTCCTAGTCATTTTGTAACATACACTGAAGAATGCTTTCCAGGAATTGCAAAAATCAATGCTTACCTCTAATATATTCCCACTTAAAGTGTGCAACCTTGTTTAAAATGCACTTCTAAAGCATATATTTTCACGTATCGTTATGTCTAAATGCATGATAACCAGGTAGAAAATCAAATTATCTGTGTTAAGGTGAATATTACAATGTGACTACTACCTGCTGTGCCACAGATGAATCTTGTAAACACAATCAAACGTCTTTCCTTCTCTCCCTCTCGCACACAGAGAGAAACAAATGCACGCCCTTGCACAAGGAAAGAGATTCTTCACCTTCTGCCATCGTATTGTCACAGCAGCTCATGTTTATTGTGAATGACATCTTCAGCTACAACTCAGCATGAGCTCTGGTATGCTGGAGCTGAACATCCTACCAGGAAAATCAGCAATGACATTAAAGTTGTTTCATGAATAATGAAAAAATAAATATCACATTGTAGGTACACAAAATGCTTTGTTTAACTAAAAGCATTTGCAGAGAAATTCCAGGTCTCTGAGGGTAGATACTATTTTATTAACTGTGGATAGAGAACTTATTTAGATGGAGCTGTTTTCATTATATTGTTAATTTTCTCAGTTATACAAATGAGAGAACATGTGATCAGTACTATTAGCAGGATACAGACTTCTCTTTAGAACAATCTAAACTCTCAGAAAAATCACGAAACAGCAAATCCTCAGTGCTGGCAGCCAGTGGGTCTTTCAGCTGCTTACATTCTGTATAAGGAGTTTTACATGCGTCTCCCAAGTCTTTGTGCAACAACAGTTTTAATCATTTATGGGGGCAAAAAGGCTTCAGAGACAGTAATGTAATTATATAAGTGTATAATGCAAAAGAGAATTCAATTGTCTCAATGCCATACAAGGCAAGCTTATTCCCGGATCCCAGCAAAAAGACACTCAAAACACGACTGCGCTGTGTCCAGAGTTTTGCTGGCTGCACCAGTGTGTGTTCTTGCCAGCCCTCAGAAGTTCATAATCACAAATTTCAGGGAGAAATCCTGAAAGCCTACTTTGAATTATGGGGTTACGGTGACCAGAGTTTTATATGAAAGTTATTTGCAGTGGAAATGCTATATTTTGTCCTATTAAGGACCTTGCAAGCACACTTTTTTACATAGCAATAAAGTGTCAGGCAAAAGGGAAATCTTTAAATATTTCAGGCTTTGTGCTAGACTGAAACTTGTGATCCCAAAATGCAACAGCTTTTAATGAAACACAAAAATACTTGCTCCAAAAAGGGAAAAGAGTCTCGGTATCATCCCTTAGCAAAAAAAAGAGGGCTGTTACTCCCCATTCTTTGGAATGTTTATCCATATTCATAGCAAGAACCCTGAGAAATGTTCCCAAGTGCCAAAAAATATGAAAACTAATACCAAACACATTGTCAATATCTTACTAACTATTGTTTATGAACTTATCAGCATGGAAATGCTTATTCTCAGTACAATTTTCTGAATGGCAATATGGAAATCATAAATAATCAGCCTCATAAGTTGTGCAACTTTAAGTATGGGCTTAAAATCAGTGATCTAAAAGACCCATTTTCTCTCTCAAGGGGAGTGAAAAGACTTGGGTTTTACCCTTTACTGGGGCAGGGAAAGTTAAAAAGTGAAAGGCACAAAAATGGTGTCTTTTCTGTAAACTTAGGTCTTCCATTTTTTATACAGAGTAATATACTTTATGACTTCTTTCTTGTGAGTTCAAGTTGCCTGTATTTTCTATTCATAGAGAAATGCTCATTTCCTGTTTAAAACACACACATGTATTTACTCTTATTCATTTAACAACATTCTAATAGCAGTAACAAAAAACAGTAAACAGAAAATAATCTACCTCATTAGTACCTCTACAAAAAGCCTCTACTTATTCTTACTCTTTCTCTTTAAGCAAGACAGGAAATTAAGAGCATTTTATTTTTCTTTTTGCCATGTGCCAATGCTTGCAGCCAAAAAAAAAAAAAAAAAAAAAAAAAAAAAAAGTCAGATAAGTCTAAGGTGTGTTATCTCTTTAGGCTCCCACTACTGACAGGTGGGCTTAGGCAGGTGGTTTAGAGCTCCTCCTTACCAGCTGCAAGGACAAATCATGAGAGACTGCCAACATCTAGATCTGACATGCAGGAAGAGGTGCATAAGGTGTCCCCTGACACACAGGCAAAATAGTTAAAAATAATCAAATGTATGAGCAAGTAAACCCCATTTATTAAGGGGGAATGTGTCAGTCAATAGCAATGCAAGCTGTATTTCTATCTATTATACAAAAAGGTAAAAGTATTCTAGTAGGTCACTTAGTTACTTCAACCAGATGGAATCCAAAATGTTCAGAAAATTAAAAATCCATTTATTCCTCCAAAGTTGCATTCCATCTGTTTTCAGACATTTATGGAATCTTTTTGCATACAGGATATGGCAACCACTGGTGCCTTGGAAATATTTCTCCCTCGTGCATCTCACGGAAAGCCAGGATGGATATAGACAGCACTGAAGAAAGCCCTTTTATTCAGGTGCTCTTATTTCTCTTTAAAATCTAGGAAGCCATACTTTTGTTTTAAATAGAGGAATCATAAAATCCAGTGTATTATTGTCTGCAAAAATGCAACAGGAACTTTTAATCTTAAAAACAAAACCCCAAACCAAAACAAATAAGGCTGTTCTCTGCTCTATCCACCTTGAAAATTTTAACTTTCCTGCCAGTCTGTTTCTCATTTTCAGCTTGTGGAGACAATAAGAATGATTCAGATGCTATGAAGGAATGCAGCCTGGCATGTAGTGATCTCCACCCTGAAGATAAAAGTGACAAAATTACCCCAGGAGTTATGAGCTCCAGTCTTCATCAATCATTTTTCAAGATATATTTTATTTCGTTCAACTACATATTGTGCATGGATCTAACTGGGGTATGGTCCCCTTCCTCCAATCCTTGTTCTCAGCATCTTCAGCTTCACCAGATGCAAGGATATCATCTGGCATGCAGGCCAGGCCAAATTTTCTGCATATGACACAAACATCCACATTTCCTCTATTTCCTTTGGACCTTCTTCCCTTTACAGTTAGTTCCTCATACAGTGGCTCACCATCAACATGCATTTTCCTGCTTGGTGCAGAGAGGATTTTATCCTCCAGTGAAGTTCACCCATAGGATGTGTAGGCTGTACCTCTATTGTCAACCAGTCATATTCCCACTTCTCTCCTGATTATCCACACCTCATGTTAAAGCTCTCCCATCTTCTGTGTTGGAACGAGCCAGCTGCACCCTTCTGAGCTGAAGGACATTCAGCAGGTAACTCTGCCCCAGAACTGTTTCTTATAGGTCAAACCCCCACCAGGTTTGGCGACCTCAGAGAGCCCTCTTGTGCTACATCAGCAGAACTTTGCACCATAAACACCCTTCACAACCTTATGCCAGGGCCCAGAGTACTTCAGAATATTGTGAATGGGGGAAAGGATCATGTCTTCCATTATCTACATCAGCATTTTGTTCACCTCCCCAAATCATCACTGGCAGGTGACTGTCACAAGGAAAGACAAAGCACTCAAAAATCCCAAGGTGGAGATCAAAGAGCAGAGAACTGGCTTTTAAGAATAAGACCACATTTGAAAAAAACCCCCAAAACTGAAAAAGTAAATCACAAATGGTGGACTATTCATTTCAGTCTGTGTGTTTCATTTTGAATGTCAGGTTTTCTTCTGCAACTCAAGGATGGGGAAAAAAAGGAAGTAAATATTCATACTTAAACTGATGCTGTCCAAAGCTTACACTTGAAAAAACCCAAAAACAAGCAGCCACACAAATTCAGTGAGAGTATTGCAAGACTCTACTGAAAAGTGCTATGAGTGACATTAAGTTCTGATATAACAAGCCCGTACTTTTCATCACTCCAGATTTGAAATCTACCAGGTCTGACTTTGGTGTTGAGGACCACATGCTAAAAGCCCATATTCAATCAGGGGCAAAATGAGAGAGTAGATTTCCTCCTTTTTTGGACAAATATTCTCCTTCAGGCAGTGGGAAAGCTGACAGTGAGCAAGTGGGCTGCCCAAGACGGACAAAACACAAGTGGCAAAACAGCAGAACCTGAGGAAACCTAAGTGGTACACAAAGGGCTGTGAGGAACATCCCAAGAGTTGTTGCCTGCCAAGGCAGGCGCACATCTCCTGGTGTCAGCTTCTCTCAACACAAAAATGAAATGCCTCTCTCTCAGGAGTTCAAACTTATTAAAGGTTTCCTTTGATTACACTGAAGGACTTGGACCCACACCTCCTTATCAGCTAAACCACGTGCCCTGGTTCCCTTTAGTTTTACCCATCCCCTGCTAAGTTTAGAAGAAAAGGCAACAGCTGTGGCTACTGACAGAGCAAGGTTGGCAGCTGCAAAACGGAGATGCCACATTTCAGTATATAATTTTCTTTCCACAGTGTCTCTCCCTAACTTTCCTCTTTAAGAGGCACTTAAAATCCATGTGTCTGACTCAATTATTGTTATTGTAGCTATGGAACAGAATGTGATGCTGATGAGGGCCTACCTGTCTAGTTAACTTCCCTTTCTGGATGCTTTCTTTCTTTGATTCATCATTGCTTGTGACACATGTATTGTCTAAACTATGTTCAAGAACAAGTCTGTAATACATTCAATGGAAGAAGGTGAAAAAAAAAATCAGAAAAAAGCATATCAGTTGCAAGCATGAATTTATGCGCTAACTTTAAACATTCTGTTTCTGAGAAATATCTTACATAGAAAACATGGTCTCACTGCAAATTAAGTATAACATTTGCAGTAAAATTAAGAATAAAATTTATTTTGCTTCCTTTGATTAGGAGAGCACCGACATTGCAGAAATGCTTTGTCTTTATGAACTCATCTAGAGATTCTGCGTTCCTTCAGCACTTGGTACATTATCAAATTGTATCCGAAACACTATGAATTCATGCCCCAGAGGGCAAGAACCCAAATTTAAAGTCATCATCATTCTGTGTATTTTCTGCTCAGTTGAAGGTTTTATGATACAGGCTGAATGCCTTTTCAGGACAATCCTAAAAATAAGCTAATGCAGTGGGGACTGGATTTATTGGATGTGTACACTCACCTTCAGTTGATGTTCTCCCTAGGTCAGTTCTCATGTGATTGGCAAGGGATCATGACAGCTTGTATCTTCCTATGAGAAACCTGTGTAGACACTGGTAATTAGAACTGCCACTCAGTCCTCCCTGACAACAGCTACTGCAGTGGCTCTGGGCCTCTGAACTAGCTACTGCCTCTGGAAAATCCTGTTTCCCAGTGTTTTCTCCTCCATAGGCACATACCTAATTGCATGTAAACATTCTGTAATTTATTACATGACACAAAAACATTGGTACCTTCAAGCTGAAAATACAACGGTTGATAAATACCAAAAAAAACTACGATTCTAAAGTGTCACTTACAATATAGCTCTCTAACTGCCTCCCCTGACTGGTTGCTGAACTAAAGATAATTCCTCAGTAACGGAAAATCTGAGAAGGGTCTCAGTCTGTTTTTTAAGGAGCCTAATTCTTAGTCAAACTTATGGGTGTTGCAAGCTTGTAAGTCAGCACAGCTTTGGATAAAAAATACTGCATTTCAGTTTGAAAATACCAGTGCCTTGCATTTTCCCTGTACTATTCTACCTCAGTCAGCACAAGAATAAAAATGCTCTATTACCTATTAGTATATTTTTACCCATAATTGATTTATTCACAAACTGTTAATGACTGCAGCTAACAAGGAAAATAAAATAATGAAAAAAAGTGCAACGCAACAGGAAAATGAACACGAAACATTTCCAGTTCACAGCTGCATTTGCAAGAGACTATGGCTAAGGGGAGATATCTGGAAACACTTGCAAATTAAAATGAGGCTGAAATATTTCCTTATGGTAGGATATCTATAGAATGGAAGTTGGATTCTTTTCTCAGCTTTGCTGCAGTTTGGAGGTATGATTTCAGATACAGCTTCCTTGTCTGTGAAATGGGGCTGACAATAGAGCTGTAGTTTCCATGCACAGTGCCCAGTTATTTAGACCTCGTCATGTTAAATAGCATCTTTTTATCCCGCAGTAGGGAAAAAAAAAGATCCAGATTGAGGCAGTCAGGAATTGTTGAGACTCGAAGCTGAAAAGGCAGTGAAATCTAATCTCCAGACCATGGAAATCAGTGGAAATTGACTTCAAAACACTGTTGATTTCAGTGGTTTTGGGATCAAGGAGAACAAACTTGCACAAAGGCAAGTCTGTTTTCCAGAGCAACGCTTGACTTCTTGATAGGAGAAGCCTGTCAGACAGCAGCAGACTGTACCTTTGGGACAGACCTATACTGAAGGGCTGTACAGAGTTTTAGGGAATCCAGGAGCACACCAGGGAAGGAGTTCTTCTGCTCTCCCCACAGCTTCTTCAAGACAGCAAAGAGGATGTTCTGGCTTACCCCTATGGTTGAACAGAAAGTATTTGGCACCAGACCAGGTGTGCAGAGCCCCAAGTAGCAAGGAAGCCAGGCTGTGTGGGATAGGTTAGGCACAGGGACCTGCTTCTATTTCCTATCCCTTCCCACTCCATTAGCATCCAGCCTGCCAGCTATGGGAATTTCAGACACGTGCAGAATCACGTCCAGAGCACTGAGCATGCCAGACCTTGAAGGCATTGAAACCACTGCAATGCTAACTTCACTTTCCCAGCCCGAGGAGATCATGGCACAGTGTATTAAGAATCTTGACAAAGCTTTATGCAACCACTCTTTAAAAACCAACACAGAAATGGTAGTGCTGTATTTTTAGACAGATCACTACAAGAGTACTCCCATATCTGTGCTTCAAAATTAATCCAGTAGTGTAGTCAGGCAATGGGTCAGAAATTACTGAGTGAATAGTACTGTTGCCCGTAATGAGAACACAAACTAACAGAGTGTCAGTTTATGCGGTGCTTTATTCAGGGCCCGGGGTCCCTGTGGACTCCTGTCCCAAGACAGGTACCCCAAAGACCCACATTTTGAACGCATCTTTTATACTATTTTCCAAGCAAGGTTACATGATTGGTTTTACATTTCACAGGAGACATAGCAGTTAAACATCAACTTACATATCATTCAAATATTAATCCATTTACCTAACTGTAAACACCGTGTAATTAAATCCCACCACCAGATTACATCCTATCTCTAGTTGCAAATTTCTTTTGTTTGGTTCTGCCTGACTTATTGTTTCTTTTTGGTCAGCACAGCTTTAATGTCTAACCAGTCCCAACTTAGCTTCGGGCAAGCCCTGACTTGTCTCTGGCAGGGCCTTTTCAGGCTTATGCTCCAGGCAAACCTTGACCAAACTGCAACAGTACCATTTCCTTTTTAGACTTCTATTATAGCATGGTATTTGGATAACACCTTGGCACAGTGCACAGGGAAGTAAGTGTGAAGCTCTATACCTGTTCAAGGGCTTTTCCCCTTGGAGCATCTGCCCACCACTAACCCAACACACCCTTCCCTCCTACCATTGTTAAACTATCTGTTCCCTGCATTTAAAATTCCCACTAAATTCAGCATCAAACCTGCAGAATTCTACTCCATAGTCTGCACACAGTTTTCAGAGGATGCATAACGCAATGTGTTGGTAGTGCCAAGCTTATCCAAGATAACCCATATCCCTCTTCTCAGAGGTGGCAGGGGGGAACAATGTTAAGCTGTAAGTAACAAAGTACACACTGGTAATCTGTGGAAAAATGCATTTTAGAAATGCAATAGAAAGCAATCTGCAATCCCAGGCAACACAGGCAGAAGATGAAATCTAAAGGAAATCACATTTTAAGCACTGAAGTACAGTTATGGCAGCCAAGTAATTAGAACTCTGCTCTTTTAGACAGCATGTAGTATCATTGCGCTTAAGAGCTCATGCTGTCCATAGTATTTCAATTTTGAAATAAATAAGCTTTTTCTTATTCCTCTCTGCCCCTACTCTTCACTACCATGTACTATATACTAGTTTTCTATGTACTAGTAGAACAGGTACCTTCTGAGAAAAATATTCTGGATTATTAATGGTTGCAAGTTGTTGTTGTTTGGGGTTTTTTGTTTGTTTGTTTGGGTTTTTTAATACAACTGCTTAGGTATTAACAGAGGCATGGAAAATTCCCTTTCAGAAAAGTGT
The DNA here is from genome assembly GCA_038380795.1 of Pyrocephalus nanus. Lineage (NCBI taxonomy): Eukaryota > Metazoa > Chordata > Aves > Passeriformes > Tyrannidae > Pyrocephalus > Pyrocephalus nanus. The sequence goes on from CM076260.1 coordinate 107,014,634, forward strand.
GTGAACTGTTCCTTATCAAAGCTGTTCCTGTCTGCCACTTCTTCCAAGGACCACTCTGTCCCAGGTCTAGCCTTTTCTGCTCCCTGTTCACATGCTAAAGGAACAGAAGTAAGTGTGTGTCCAAGAGTTATTAGTAGTCAATGCCTAGTTGCATATGAGCCCATTTCAGTTCATGTTTGAGCCTAGAAATCTCACTAACTTTGAGAAGTACCTTATTTCCACTGGTGCACTTATGAATACCAGCATCTTTTCTAGCAGGAGAAGGTCAAAATCATTCTGAAGGTCTACAGGGCCCAAAGGAGGATCCAGCTAGTACCCTGGAAATGTTCTTAGTTTACATAACATACAAAGAGAGCTAGAAAATTATTCTTGCTGAACCTGACTAAAAATGCATATGCAACATCATTAATGGTTTCTATTTCCTCTAACTGAAAGGCAATTTAATATATCATCCTTTGCCATAGTGCCACTAATTGCAATAGATTCTGAAAAAAAAAAAATTCCCAAATGATTTTTTTAGAAAAGTCACACGTCCTGAAGGTACACTGCTGGCAAGCCCTCGAGTGTTTATACTACAAGCCAAGCAATTTAAATAATCCCCAAGTTCATTACGTTCAGCTAGATGCTCAAGAAAGGCTGTCTCTTCCACTGGTTTCCAAGAATAAACCAACACACAGAGCATCTTATTTTTCACAACCAGTAGGTTTTGTGTGGCTGGGACTAAAGTACAGTAGCAGGATTTTAACAACTGTGGAAAAGACTATAAAACTTTCTGCCCCTTATTAACTACTGTGTGACTATTAGGTTTATGGGCAACGTTAACTTTGCAGCATAAGAACAAAAACATTGTAAACGGTCTCCAAAATGTTGGAAGCAATTTTCCCCAAGAGAGGCGGGGGCCCTTCCAATCCCAGTAAGGTATGGAAAGGGTCATGTGGCACACATGTAAAACTAGATTACACTCTCTGTTGCTAAGTAATTAAACCTAATTGTAAACCTGGGCAAGTGCTGAATTTAGAACTGAGCTCCCTGTTCAGAGCTCCAAAATCTCTATTGAAAATCCATGGAAAATGAAAACTGCCTCTTTAAAAGAAATCGGCTTGCAGCTCCCCAGAACAGAGCCCCTGGGCAAGTGGTTCAAAATATGATTTTTATAAACAAATCTGACATAGCAAACTTAATGCAAAACCCTATGCATATAACATCACTTATGTGTGCAACTCATTTAAATTATAGCTGTAGAGAGAAGGAAATAAAACTGGCATATTAACCTTTGGCACAACAGTGCTCACATACTAGCGATGTTCAGCAGCAGATGATATTATTGTGACTCCCACTAGTATTGTCATAGTGAAGGGTCTGTCAGAATTCATGTTTGAAACCTCCACAGTCAGAGTTTATTAATTCAGCCATGAGCATCCGTTCCAGACCTACGCTGGCATGTACAGTGTTAGGAGCAGAATTTTTTTTTTTTTTTTTTTTGCTGCAACTTCCCTTTCCCCCATCACTGTTGTACTTAAAGTCACTGAATGCAAAAATAAAATTGAACAGAAATTCAGGAAATACGTTTCCGTATCACCATCATGTTTAAAAAGACTGAATGCAAAAATAAAATAAGAAAAATGCAAAAGTAAAATCCATAAACTAATGAAATATAGCTTTCCACAGCTTATTGCCATAAACTCATCGAATTCCTTGCTTTCCAAATGTTCTTTTTAAAGAATGGACTGCTAATTCTTCCTCAAGAGGGAGAACCCTTTCCAGCATTTCAAAAGGATAAGCTACATGCATAAGCAATATACACTTAAAAACATATTGGAAATTAAATTTAAAACATTCTCAAATTTTTTTGTTAAATGCTCCCTATTATTGAATACATTCTTATATAACTAACAAAAGCATTCTGCAAAATGAACCGTCCTAATTAAATAATGTCTTACTGTGACTAGCTTTGGCAACAACACTCAGGCCTTGATAAAAGTTCTTGGCCTGTCTATGTGTTCTATGTGACATTTTGGTCAAAAGTTTCAGATACCAGACTTATTCAACAGCTTGATATGTCCTTTGATTTGGTTTCTTCATGCACTTTGAAAATAACAAAAGGTTTGTTACAGTGAAGGTCATGAAGCTTACCTGTGGGTAAGGCTGTTCTCACCTGGAGAGCAGTTATCCTTCAGAGTGGTGGCAAATGGATACACCATCCAGTACAGGTCCAAGGGAGAACATTTTTTGGCCCCTTATTTCAGAGAGTGACTCATAAAAGAAAAGTATAAAGCCAAAAATATCAGCAGTAAATGAAGTTGACCTTAAGTGAACCAATCTTGAGAGATAGCAAGTATGACCGCAGGATGAGTTTTGAGGTCCCATTGCACTTCCCTTGCCCACACAATGAAAGTGAAACAAGTGCAGACCTGGTGCTGAGCTGTAGGATTCAATGGTTGAAATTCTCATCTGGTTACTGGCAATGCCAGCAGATTTGAGAAAAGTTATTTTATCAAAATATCAGAGGGCTATAGCAAGACACATTTATATTGGATCTATTTAAATGACATCTAGATAGTTTTAAGCAATTGTCACCTTCTCTATTTTGTGGAAGAATCCTGAGAGCTACCTCTATTTTCCTGGATTCCTTCTACCAGCAGTCCTTTAAACCAAGCAGTGACAAGGGCAATGCTGAGCAAAAAGTGCAGTTTTAGCATTGTGAGATTCAGAATGTGTTGACTTTTCTATCCTTACTTTCTTTGATAAAACTGGAACAAATCAGGACTACAGATGCTGCTCTACAAGCTGTACTAGCACAAGGCCAAAGATCAATGCATGGGAAGCCAAAGGAAAAAAAAAAAAAAAAAGACAGATTCCAAATACCAAAAATAAACTGCGAAGAAACTTAATCCTCAAAAGGTCAGAGGTACATCTGAAAGGCCCAGGCCATGCCTTTGTATCAGAATGTTACAACATTAGCCCTAATGACTTAATAGTTTTGCCCTTGAATTGTGTCAACAGGAACCTATCTTATTACATGGTAAATTAGTTGCTTCCAGCCTACTCCAGTCTCTTAGAGGATGGGAAGACAGAGCTACTTCTAGCAAAGTTAGAACCTAGGTTAGAACCTGTTTAGTACCTAAACAGGGTTGCTTAGCATTATTTAGTAGCATTTTAATTTTTGGACATGTGTTCGCATAAAGGAAGGCTGGAAACAGCATGGGGAAGAGGCTCCTACGTTTGGCATTCAGGAGCCAAATTTTGAAGGAAGGCATTTCTTTCACATACTGTTGTGCAGTGTCATCAAAGGTCATTGTCTGCTGCAGATACCAGGGGATAATGAGCAAGGGTCAGGCCTAATGAAGGCAGGCTCTAGGTAACAGAGGATGCTTTCTTCAGCTCCTTCTCTTCTCTCAGAGAAGTTTGCATCTTTTACAGGCTTTCCTCACATTCACACAAAAAAACAAGTTCCAAGCCTGGCACAGCACAAAACCATCATATGCCCAAGGAACATCAGCACCCAACCATTCATAGCATCTCCTTGCATAAAACAAAGAAAATCAGTAGTTTCTAAAAGTTACTGTTACCAGGAAATTGTCTCCTTCTATTTAAAATGGAAAATTCCGTATTTTTCAACTTATCTGGAAGTCTTTGCTTCACATCGGTCCTAAAACTCTGTTTCCTGTCAGCTAAACAAAAGGTTACTTTTCACAATAAATAGACAAAAAAGGAGAGACATGCTTATACCATTCTTTAAGTCTTCTTTAAGGAGTTTTACAGGCAAGCAAGATGCAGCTCCAGACACTAGACTTTTAAATCATTTAAAGCTGACATAAGCTGATCCTAGGCATGGTTTATAATCATGTTTTAACTTTTCAGCTCTGACAATTACAAATTGTTTGTATTAACTCCACAAGTATTCCTATTCAGCAGTATTGTCAAAGCCCATTCATCCCAGTCTCAAAACGGCACACCAATCCTTTGCTTTGCCAGCCTCCATCCATAAACTTCATCTAACTGTTACTAACCATGCAGGGAAGGGCAGGAGAGATCTACGGCCTGCAAAGAAAAAAACCCTTCATCTGCAATCTGTGGTAGCTGCAGTTTCCCCATGTTTCAATGTGGTTTTCAGACCATCTCAGCTTGACAGGAAGAAGCCTGGCATCCTCTGTGCATGCTGTACTTCTAACCTTTGAGGATGTTCAAAAGGAAAGAAAAGAAATAATAAATGAAAGGTCTTAACCATTTTGCATGAAGTTGCATGAAAAGTCTTGGGCCCTGACTTGACTGGAACTGTTTTAAGTACTCCTCTACTCCAGCAGCGGTGTGTCATATGAAAGCCTTTGTTTGGCATCTATCCACAGTTATAAATAAAAAACATATTTATCTTTGGTCATGCATATAATTTAAAAGTCGGACAGAAGAAACCTTTTTTCTCCTTTTAAATCTGTAGCAAGCTCAAGATAAATTCTTATAAATTATTTCTCTTAAAAGCAGGGGGGAAAAAAGACCCAAACAATAACAAAATAGCTTGGCTATTTGGAAATCTGGAAAACAGATTATTTCTTTGGATGGAACAAAGTGTGTGTATGTGTCATCATGACTTTAAACAGTTCCATGATTCCCCATGGAAATACTTAATTGAAGCTAATAAGATGTGGAGTTATCAGTGGTTTTCTGTGATAGATCTCATATGGTCTCTTCAAGATGTTTCACCTCCTTTAAAATGTACCGACCTAAGATTGTTTTAACTGGTGATCTGAGCAGCAACCACTACTAACACTAAATCTGAGTGAAACCCTACTCACAGAGGGGGCAGGATTTTGGGCAAACCCCTTATAACTCCAGCATCTATGCACTGCAAACACTTAAACTTCTGATTTGCAGCATATGTGACAACATCCCATAGAAATCTTCAAATGAAAGACTTACCTGCCTCCTAACACTTGCAGCATGGGTCAGAAGTCCTTTCTTTTGACATCACAAAATTAGGAAATATACTATTATCAGCAAACTGCAGATACTAACAAAAATCTTCCCATGTTTCATAAGGTGATCCTACAAGCTCATCCCTCTGACATTATGGAGGATCAGGCCACCCCTTCTTCCATTAAGCAGATTAGCTGATCACGAGCACAGGCTACGAAAATTTTTGACTGGTTACAACAATTCAAAATTTGTGCCTTTCTTAAATCTCAGTTTAGAAAAGCAAATGCCTGCTCGATTTGAGATGGAGATATAGTGCCCATATAGAAGACCACATTTTTAACCATAAGCACATACCTACACAGCCTAATGGAGAGCCAGTAAAGCTTTCTCTAAGTGCAGAAACAGGTTATTTGGCATCTGCAAAGTGCAGGTGCTTTATGAGCATCTGCACATACACATTTCTGATAACATCTCCAAATAAATTTGGCTTGAGCCAATGTATCTGTGTCACCATACATGATTAAACCATTCTGAGGTTTATGGAAGAGGAAAGGATTTTCCTATATTGACAGCAGCTGAGTTTAGAAAGGACTTAAGGTAGAGGTAATTTGCATAAGTTTGGCACTCATTTCACACCTACATTATAGGTAATTAAGTAAACTATCTTCCTAAAACTGGCCAAAATTAAGTGGATTATCATTATTCTCCTTCAGGAAGAGAAATTTGTGGACTTCTCTGGCAAAACCACCTTTTGCCTTCAGCAATTTTTTTTTCCCTGAAAACTTACTCCCTGTGACTGCAAATGCATCCAACTGCATATGTTTCTTCTTAATGTTAATATTCCTTTTGGATATGCCATCCCTGCTGATAAAGTCAAGTACATGTCTGTGGGCTGCAGGGTCAAGTTCAGTGTACCACCTATCAGTAATTACGTCAGTCAGCAGCAAGCACAGCGCATTCATTAACCTATAAGCAACCTTGGTATTTAACTTACACTGACCAGGGTGATATTCAGTATTAAAGAAATTGAATGCAAATATCACGATATAGGAAATGCATGGATACAATAAATGCCATGGGATAACACTGCCTTTGAACACAGTTGAAGTCAACATAGATTGAATTTTGAGATGAAGCAACTACTTTACAGATGCTTACCACCTCTCAGAATTAATGCAACACAGCAGTGAACAAGCTAAACAGGACCTCTGTATTCATTTTCCAGCCATCAAAGAGTAAAAGTCACCTTCTGAAGCCAATTCCCATCTTGGGCATGCAAACTCTGTGACTCCTCTCGACTCCTCATTGACCACACAGGGAAGCAAGGGCAACTGAGCTCCCAAGTCAGGTGCCGTGTGGAGTTAGCTGACAAGAAAAAAATCCAGGCTGAATTTTTTGGCATATTTCTGTTGCCAATTTTCCTGTAAGACAGTCTGTAACTTTATGTGTGTTCCTAAAATGCAAAAGTGCCTAAGATTTACAAGGTTAGCGATGCACACTGCTGTAAGCGGCACGCAAACTCAGATGCTGTGGGATTCTTTACCATGCAAGTTTTCATCCATTTCAGCATATGGATGAACTGAGCAGAGGGGAAGCAAGCCTGATTGTAATTACATTAAGCACTTTGGCAATAAGGAAAAGTTTGTACTTGTACACAGATGGCTTTATGTTACAATGCTATAAATGTGCCAAGTTTCATGGCTTCACCACATGATGCAAAGAAGGGGCTTGATCCAAAGTCTGTGCAAACCTGCTGAAAAGCTCTCACTGATTTCAGGGTGTTTTTATCAGGTTTATGGTAAGTCCACTAGACACACCTGAAAAAGGAAATAGCATTTTGTACTAAAATGTAATTATTTTTAGACCATTTTAGCTGGTTTGCCTAGATTTTAGCTCAAGTCTTCGTGCTCTGTTTTCTTTAAAAAAGAAACAATAAAGTCCAGTTCAGGTTGATTAAAATGAATTTGGCTGCCCACTAGCTCTCATCTATGCTGGAAATTTAAGCTTAGCAATCTTCATAGAAACTACAAGGGGGGGGATATTACATTTTTATTCTATGAGGCCTTCTGAGTTGTGGTGTTTTTGATTCAAGTCCTCTTTTCTGTGACCCTTCCAACTCTACTACTTCATGAAGGTAAGAGATTTTAAAACTTACTTTAAAAGTCCTTAGTTTAGAAAAATAAACAAAAATTCTGTCAACCCATTCCTCAGTGTCTCACTATTACTTATTTTAGGGTAATAAATCTTCATCCTGACAGCTCTCTGATGATGCATTATGCTAATACATCATAATGACAATACTTGTGATATATGATGAATATATTTTCTGAAAGGGATATCACCGATACATTCCATCTTCCCAGCACAGCAGAAGGTTGTCTGGGAAAAGGGGGGAAGGAGAGATAAAGGATGCACTTTACCCAGAAGGCAAAATCTCACAAGAAAATGCAGAAACAAGTTGATTGTCCTTGTTAAAATACCAAAGAGAATAAGAAATAAAATGCCGCTTGTGCATGAGCAACTTCTTATGTAATCAGTAAGATTACTTGTTTGCTCCTCAAATACTGGTGTTCAGGTTGGATTATAAAAGGGAAATCTAATCATGTGCTTTTATCAGTCATGCTAACACAGGAGTAACAAACTCTAGGAAATTGTCACGAGGATTTTGATAGGGTTGAAAGACTGTGATAGTGAGAGGTGCAATATTTAACAGCGTGGTCTGCAAACAGAAATAACTGGCAGCCTCAGTGAATGATCCGGTGAGAGTTATGTACATTCCAAAGAGTCACCCATGACTGACATAAACCAAAATCCAAACATGTACAAGGTGATGACAGGGGTTTTCAGTAAGAAATGGTTAACTTTTGATATGGATATCTGGCCTTCCACACCACCACAACACATGAGAACTAGATCATAGGCTGGTGTTTGCTGTGATGGGTTCTGCACAAACAGAACAAAGACAATGCTGGCCTCAACAAATTTAAACTCAATTTCAAATGCAAAACCAGCCCCTGTCTTAGCAGAGCCTGTTGCCTGGGCAGAAGGTAGGAGTAATTTTCCTCCAAAGGCTCATCTTGCCCATGCGACTGTGTGAGATTTGACAACAACTGGTTTAAAGTGGCCCTCCAGGTGCACTTGTGTTGCACACAGGTAACTGAGAACAACCTCAGTGCCCCTGCTTGTGGCACAAAGATCACAAAGGATGGACAGAAATTACCTTGAGTATACCAACAGCCTTCTTTTTTCCAAAAACATAGTCTTTCCATCCACTACCAGGTTACTGAAATCTTAGTATTTAATTTAGGTGCATAATAAACAAAACAAAACAAAAAACAACAACAGTGGAATGAGCTTCTGTTTTTTTAGGAATTCTGATACTGATCTGATGTTTTGGTGAAAAGCTTGACTTTTGCAAAACACCTACAACAGACTCTCTTCAAGACTGAATTGCTGTTGTCCACCAAAACTCCACAAGTATCTGAAGCCCATTTGTACCACTATTATGATTCCTAAGGTGTGTGACTGGCAAAACTGTCTGAGGATAAACATCTTTCATAACCTCTCTTCTCTTACAGACTAACAGGTACTCACCATGCCATCAAAACAGAGTCTGATAATAAATGTTCTGGTCTGACAAATACTCACTTGTTCCTCTGCACAGGACTAATGAGAAGAAGAGCACGTGAAGTACATTTTATTTCTGCTTGGTCTTGCTGATGCTGAAGGGCAGAGGTAGATCTGATGCCTGTTTTCTGAAACAACTCAGAGGCCTGAGGTATCCTCCTTATAGTTGAAGAATTAGAAAACAAAATTCCCGTGAGAGAAAAAGATATCATGATTAAGATTCACAGAAAAGGAATAAAATATTACAGTAAGAGTCAAATTTAAAAAAAAATACAAACATGCATCTGAGCATGTATTGGTGTGCCACCATCTGAGCTGACAAGCAAATTGTGTTTGAATGTACTTGCACTAATAGCAGCTCCAGTGTAATGTTCTGCCTAAAGAGAGGCCTTGGACATTGCTGTTTTGACTTTTCTAGAAAAGCTTCAGAGAAGAGCCTCAGCTTCCTGATAGGGACCTGCAGGTTTCAGAAATGCTGAAGATGGAAACAGCAAAAGTGCAAGCAAAATGATAGGAGCGTCAATTTTACTCTGTTGAATGCATGAAAACAAGCAATGATGCCTAGTGCAAGGCAGTGCAGCAATCACCTTCTCTGAATGTGAATGGAGTGTTTCTGAAAGGTGCTTATTGACCTCTGAATCTTCAACCTGCAAAAGAGATATGAGCTATAATGAATATAGGAAGCCACGAGGTGATAGCCATGGTGCCTTGCTAGCAAGCCTTTCTCCCAAGGGATGATTACAGGCAAAAATAAAAAGGTTCTAATGGAAATCAGCTGATACAATCAACACTGCTAAATCCACTGTGATTTTCCTATGACCACTTGCAAGAGCCTATTGTAATGCTATTTTGCATTGCATTCATTTGTCCTTCACTTGTTGAAGGCAAACAACCAGCTCATGCTGTAGATGATCAGTCCTTCTGGATACTGATGCTCTGAGTCAAGCAAACTGCATTATCAGGTAGATGTCATGGGCATGCCAGATGTCCTCTCTCTTCCAGAAAATTAAAAAAAAAAAAAAAGAAAAAAAAAAGAAGAAAAAAAAATAAAAATAAAAAGAAAAGAGAGGTAAAAATCGATGAGAAGTCTCACAACTGTATTGCCTTTCATGCAGGATTACAGTGACTTTCAGGTTCACCCTTAAACCCAGTGATAGGTATTTAAAAGAAATGAGTCAAAATCTGAAACAGATCATCTCTATTAAAAAGGTCAGCTGATTAAAATTATTTTATTAGAATGTTCTTTGTGATTTTTTTCTTTTTTTTTTTTTTTTTTAAGTGAGAAGCGCATACAGAAAGTCCTGTTAACTGCCATTCAAACCACGGATCCGCATTACTGTAAAAAATTGCTCAGTTAAAGTTAGCACAAAACAAAAGTGAAATTACCCCAAAGGAATCTCTGTGTTTCAAGACAATTTTCTTGCTGAGTTTCAAATATTAAAACTCTCCCAGTTGTTAAATAAAGAGTGATGAGAAAATGCATGCAATTTTAATTTCCACTGGGATTATGCCTGGTGTGAGACAATCATGTTGTTAGATATTTTTCTAAAGACTAAAATAACATTATAGCATCTGTGAAGGATGTTATGAAGAACAAGGTACTGAAATAAAAAACATTTTTATCCCAGATTGGCTACTTGTTATGCTTTTTGCTGAAATTGCCTGAATTAGAATTTACGCAAAGCTTTATTATCTAAGACACTTCAGCTCAACTTGGTTTAACTGATGTATCTATTATCTTATCTATCTTGTGGTTAGTGAAGGTTTGATATATCAGCTAAGGAGAATCCATGCAAGTACAATGGATATTTATCAAAAATGACATCATGTTTCCTTGTTGCCCCCCACTCCCCTTCCAGCAGTGCCAGAGCGACAGCATATTTTAAAATTAAAACTGGTGTTCATAATGCTCCCTGCAAAGCCACGGGTTAGTGGAATGGCCAGGCATTCACAACGCCAGTACACCTGCCTTTGTTCTCCCTTTGGGGTCTGATGGGATTTCAGGTGTTCTTAAAAGATCTTTGTAGGGAGACCAAAAATGAGGAATGGCAAAGAGGAACTTTAAAACCCCACAAATTACAGTCTTAAATATAACTAGTTCATCATCCCTAGCTCTTAATCAGGAGCTGAGAAACAGATACACCAGACATGAAGCATCACATTGTAATGGTAAGAAGGAATTTGCTTGGGAGATTTGGCTCTGGCTGGGAAAGAACTTAAAGGGCTTTACTAAACAACTCCATTGCAAGAAAATTAGAAGTGTCAACAACGACTAGGAAAGCATCCTACTGGAAAAGCAAACATTACCTTGTTTGATTTTGTTCATAGCTTTGTTTGTCAAATCTGTAACTTTTTCTAAAATATTTCAGCCTGGAGGAAGGAAATAACACTAATGGAAATACTACCTGAGAAATGTGTCAGTTTTGTAATTGAGTATACATACAAAAATATTGACAAAATCGACAATAAATACTGACAATAATTGATGTTTCAGTTCCTGCACTTCTTTGAATATTGGCAAAGAAAAAAATGATGGGACCTGCCTTCTTCAAGCTCTTTCAGGAACCTACAAAGCCTTTTTCTCCTTTTCTATTAGTAATGTTATTCAACAATACATTTAGAACAAATATGGGACAGGAGGAATAGTAATTTTCATCTCACTCCACTTTCAGATGGTTTTCACAAAGGAAACTGCTCTCTAGTAAATGCATTATCCAGACAAAGTTTAGGTGAAAACAAATTTTTCCAAATCCACTCATATTTGATTGTCCCGATGCAGGTATTTTCCGAGGGAGATGCTCTAGAAGAATTTTCTAGGCTAGAGGGCAGCTTGTGTGCTTTGTGTCTTCTCCTCTTAAACTGCAAACTTATTCATGGAATGGGTAAAATCTAGGCAAGCAAATCACATTTGTGGATCTTGGCATAACACTTGTCTGAGTGTAAGGAATGGGTAATGGTAGGAATTTTACCATGTATTCCTTGACAGGCAGCTGCATAGCTGAGGAGAGCTGTGAGAGTGACAGGGAGTTTATGTATCCTGGAGATATGGGGGAAAACAAAGAGAAATAGGAAGAAGGGGGAGAAAATTAAGTGGCAAAATCAGCAGTTGCTATAGCGGAACTGTACTGCTGGTTCATTTTTTTTGGACTTGACTTAGAAAGAAAAATAATGGGTACATTTTTCCAGATTTATTATGTTTGGAAATAGTATATTTAAGCAGAATAGACAGAGTGGATATGAGCACGAATCTAATGATAATAGTAATTAAAGGGAATTTCAAGGCCAACCAAAAGTGAAAGAGACAAATTCTCTGCCCCCTGCACTATTGAAAAACTGGTGCCTCTTCCATTTCTGGACATTTCCAATGACAAATGGAGACAAAACAGCATAAGTGAAGACAAAACAATGCCAAATCCAGGATCCAGGCAACAGCTCCAACAAAAGCCATTCCAAAGCTAAGACAATAATGGCAGCAAATCTAAAAGCATCAATATGGGCTCTAGGAGGCACTGTGCCTTTCTCCTTTCTTCTGGCCACCGATTCGAGCCATTGGCAGGGTGTCAGTCCACTTGGAGACTGACATCCTTAGATTTACATTTACATTCACACACACAGAGCAAAGAAAGGATTTCTTCAGATTGGTTCTACACGATTCATGTCCATAAGGTAGAGAGCACATCAAGCCATCCCTACAGCCTGTAACCTTGGTAGTCTCCATGTGTGTTTCTACAGGGCTGGCCTGAGGTGTGGCAGCCCTATCCTCCAGCTCTAAAGTTTCCCCAAAGGCCAAAACAGCCCTTGACAGCTTTTGTAAGTGACACAAGAGCTTACATCTATGGATGACAGAAAGCCTGTACCAATTCCAGCAGAGCTCAGACCTGTTTGAAATGACCCTGGTCATTACCACACACCGGGGAACCCATATTTCCACATAGTTGCCACAGTCTGGGCTATGGTTTGCTAAACAAGTAGCAAAGGAGGTCTGCACCTGGCTCATTTTTCATAAGTGGCCAACAAGAGGTTTTAAAACCTGAGGGGTCAGAAAATCTCCTTCTCCACTGTGCTTCAGAAACTCAATGCCAATTGAACTGGTTCTTGAATTACCTTTACTGTATCTCTGTTCTAAAGACCCCAAAACAACATTCTCAAAAAATGTGTAGCATAGTTCTGCCTATGCAAGGTCAGCACAGAGTTACTTAATAAAATTAAGAGAAGACCACTGGGAACAGAATACTTCACAATTTAATGTACAACACTGCAGCTTTCACAAACATAAATCATAGAAACAAAAGTTGAAATTAGGGATAAAAAGCAAGTTTAAATGTCTTTGATGACTTCTGTGCAGAAAGGGAGGTTTCAGAGCTCTTGCTTGTGTAAATGGGAAGGAAAGAAAAGCCAGTCCCTGAAACTGGGAACAGGACTCCAGAAAAGTCTGGTCTATTCCCCTTTACTCTGTAGACTCTGTAAACGATGGGCATATTTAAACTCAAGTCTCAAACACAGAGGACTGGTGATTAATACTCTCTACTGCTGTCCTGACTAATGAGTTTGTTAGATCTCTCATTAATTGTTTGTCCCAGTCATAGCACAGCTGAGACCAGGTCTCCTTTGGGGCCCCTCTACTTTATGATGCAATTAATGCACATAACCCTATGCCATTTACAGTCCTCAAACACTAACCTGTCACGTGTGCTGGGAGGATGGTGTTTGGGGACCAGCAGTGACTCACTGGCAGCAGGTCCCCTTGCTCTGCATCTTTTGTATCTACCTGTTCTTACAACCCCTCCAATCTCTCAGGTGCTGGAGCTGATGACAAGCAAGAGCATCCTGTTTAGGAGGCCAGAGTAAAGCAGAGATGACCAGGTAACTACTCACATGCATCCAATGGACCAACTCTCCCTTAGTTTATTTACAAAAGAAGGTTAAGTGGAAAGAGTGCTAAAACTCCCACTGACCTCAAAAGGGTCAGCATTTGTCACTCTACTGTATGTGACATTATTTGTCAGTGCAAAGAGGGTTTTCCTCAGACTTTCTGTCTCACCTCACCTTTTCCAAGTAATTTCTGTGTCCCCACTGAAGAGATTTCCAACCACCACTGCTTCCTCATTAGATATATTGCTTTTTTTTTTTTTTTTGTCCCAGAAGGATTTCATTCTTTGTATTTACTTATTTAATTTGTGTACCCCCACGAACTAACATCTTCTTTGCATTTAATAGGCAGTAGAGGGGCATGCAAAATCAAAGCTCTGTTCTGCTGAAACTGCAAGATGAAACACAAGAACAATACTAACTTCAGGGAGTTTTGTAGAGAGAAAATAGGAAGTGAAACAACTTTAAAAAATGCACACTTTTCTAATGCATTAAAGCCTTCATTGCTTTTGCCAAAACTTCACTTTTAAGAAGAACCAGCTGTGGATTTGATTTCTACGTTTCTCAGCCATAAGTCAATAGAGGATTCAATTCTAAAGCATAAGGCATATAACATACAGTGTGAATCATCTCTTGTCTGCATATAAGATAGCACAGATACATAACGTGCTTAGTGAAAGCTTTATCACCAAGGAAACACATTCATAAGCACTGAATCTAGCACCTTAACATTTACAATCCACTTTAAAAAAAATGCCAGCTGTAAATAAGTCTATACTCATAACTCGAATTATGTGGTATCTATCACTCATGCCTATTTTAAGAATTCCTCAATGCCTAAGAGTGGCAATGGGCTAAGTCAATTTGCAAAAGTTCAGAGCTTCTGGAGATTTGGACTCTGATCTTCCACGAGTTAATTGTTTCAGTGAGATAATAATTTTTTGGTAATTATGTCCAACCAATCCATAAGTAACCCCTCACAGAATGGGTTTTATCTGGTGCCACTTGCTATTTCCTAAAGGTCATGGAGTCTCTTTTTCTCACCTCTAACAGCTCACCTTTCCTGGGTGCACTATGGGGAAGCATAATTCCAGCAGAGTGGAAATTCAGTCAGCAAATGAGGCATTGACATAAATATTCATGGGGGAAAAAAACTTTTGAAAAAATGTTGAGAAAAGAGAGTAGGTAAATCACATCATCCTCAGGAGACCACTAAGATATGCACTGACAATTTACATAGATTTGCTAAAATTTTGCCCGTAATTTAGGAAGTGTTTTCATACTTACTGAATTATCACCTTCTTGCCAGTATTTGGGCATCTACTGAGCACTGGACACTTGATTGAGTACAGAGCAGTTGCCCAAATGCCATGTGGCACCCATTTGTCCTATCATTGATTTACAGTCTGGCAATTAGCAAAGGGAAATTATTCTGGATTATTTAGGGAAATGTTTATGTCCCAGTCAATACACAGCAGTGTGAACTTGACTTCTTGTCTAGGATTCTTTCCCCACTTTTCAAACCAAGGGTTTTCAAACCAAGGGGAAACCACTTTTTAAACCCTTGAAACCCAAACTAAGGACCTGATATGAAGGCAAGCTATGGAAGAAGCATAGGAACTCACAGGGACCCTCTGCATGTACAAGGCCAAGTTTTTGTATAAACACTAGAAGATAAGCATTATTATCTCAGGATAGAGTCCCAGTAGAGTTCAGCATAACTTAATATGGCAAAGATTCAGTTTCAAGACATAAAATCGCAGGACAAATTTTTAAAATGCTTAATTATGACTTGTTCTGCTTGTAGCTGTGGTCACTCATAGCACTTTTATTGACCTTGGTAGGAAGAGAGGGAAATTGATCCCCCGTGCCCTTAGAAAGCCATCTCTGAAAACACAATATCCTTAAAATATTTGACTCCTTGCAGTTAATCCTACAAAGACACACATTCATAGAAACGCTTGTTTAATTGGGAATCCTCTGAACTCAATTCACATCTGGCTCTGTCTGGTTCCATGAGGGTAAAGAGATACAAATAAATTGAGCTATTTTCCAACTCAGGACTCAAATCACCAGCAGTCATCATAAAATCCAGTGCCTGAACAAGATTTTGGGATGTAGAATACCAGACTCCAGCACCAAAATTTGACCATTTAGTAAAGAATAGTATAAAAATGATTACTTTAAAGCCACTAAACATGAAGAAAAAGAACTTGCACTGGTGGGTAATGACGCAATCTTGAACTTTCACACCATATCTCAGTAGATATTACTGCACTGTAATTGAGTTCATCAGGTTCTCCATGAGCATGCCCATGCATTCTTCTCTTTTTCTGGATGATTTTCACTGCTGTGATGCAAAGGACACTACTGTCTACTGGGGGGTTGTCGGGGCTAACCTGAAACACATTCTTCTCCATTGGTTATTTCACCCCTGTTTGTAGCTTTTCAGCTTTCAGATCCTCCCTAATGAGGACAGTGACCAGAGGGATACAACACACATACTTTTTCCAAAGACAAAATGAGAGGCAATCTTAAGGTTTCCTCCCTTTTTTTTTTCTATTACTTTTCTAAAGAAAACCTTTTATTTAACCCTGATGCCATAAAAGAAGGTGATGTCATAATTTATGATATTAAACTGGTTACTAAAATGTCATTACACAAGTGATGTTTTAATTGATGATGTTAAACTGGTTAGCAGGAAAGTGTCAAGTGTCACTTTCATGACATAAACTGCCAGTTATGATTATATAATATCAATTATTCTTTGGAAAACTGCATTAGATCAGTTATTTCTGAACCAGTGTAGTTGAGGCAGGTTCATATTTTTTTAAATGCTGTTCATCCAGTTCCCATTATTAGGTGTAAAATATACTTCGGATGCAGTTCAGGCTTTTATAACTCTCTTTTTGAAACATAATACCTCCCTTTCTCATTTGCCCTTTCAGATGCCATCAAATCAACAGCAAGCTAAAACGAAAACTGTGAGGTAACTTTTATAGGCTTAACTGAGCTTGCCTTGTTCTGCAATCATACAGAAACCAAACTTTTGGGATGAAGGTAATCAAAAATAACAAAACACAATTGTAATAGTAGGTTAAATATAGAACATTAGAATTTGCTGACAGAATGTTGGTTACTGTGAGCCCTGTTTTGACGCTGCATCTCCTAAAGCTTTAGCATCCAGCTGTTCTACAAAATCCTCTAAATCTTGCTCAGGCACAGAACCAAGAGAACATATTAATATCTGAAATGCATGTAGCCAGATCTTAAAAGCTTAATCCCTTTTAGGGAGAGTTACAAGTAAAAGCAGCAAGTTTAGTTCATGTGTACTCTCTGGGTCCAACAGGAGTAGACTGATTCACTGCTGATGCCAATCTGATCAAACGAGATTATAACATTTCCCTACACTAAAGCTGCATTTTGTTCCTTGCTGTCAGTGAGGCATCTCTGGCTTACTGGCAAAGCTATTCAGAGATGTCCTGATAACCAGTTAGATGCAACATAACAGGATGAGATTCCTATAGGAATTTCTGAGCTGAAATCTCATCTATTTTATAGGAGAATAGGTACAATCACATTAGCAAGGGACTATCTCTTGGTCAAGACTGTTGGATTTGTCTATAAGTCAATTGCTCCCATACACACCCCGTAATGTAAACTGGCAAAAAAGTATAATGAGTAAATAAATGATGTACATCCATGCAACCACACCGACCCCGAGAAACAGCTGGGACTTCAAAGCCAACAAAAGTTGGCTGTTAAATAAGCCACACTTTTACTTTCCTGAACAGTTTTGCGCTCAGAGCAGTTGTGCTTCATGATGAAAGCTGGATGTGGAAATGACCAAAAGGAGTACATTTCTCTCCACTCTGTTACCTGTACTAACTTGGATCAGATCAGAAGCCACGCTGCTTGGGAACAGTCTTGGAGGTTTGATCAAAAGAGTTGTGGAAGGTGAAGCTGCAAAGAGGTAAGAGAGAAGTGTGATAAGAAATATTTAGAAACACACATGTGATTTTCATTAGGTTTAATGGAGTTGGTGGAAATTAATCTGCAGGGCAAGACTGAAAACTTACCTCATGATTTCGTCTATGCAAAAAGAATCTGTTGTCTCCTTTTAAGTCCCTTGTTAACTTCATGGTTATGCAAGTAATGAATTTGGGTATTATCCCACTCCCCGTATTTTTCTGACGAGCTTAATGATGTTTACTGACCTGAATTCATAAAAAAAGAAAAAAAAAAGGGACAAAAAAATGAAAAGAAATAAAGAGGAGCAGGAAGAAAAAAAGGAAAGAGATATGTTAAGTATTGATTATCCACATGTATTGGGTGTTTTATTCCCAAAAGATCTCCAGGTAGCACCTTACCTATCAGATTCTGGGCACATATAAATTCCATTAAATATCAGATTTTTAATGCAGATGGTTAAACAATGCCAGAATCCTAACCTTAAATCCTTAACCTGCCCTCACATCTTCTCTATCTACAGATATTCTCATTGGAGACTGTAACTCTTTTACTCTTCTTCCTGATTGGCCGTAAATATTTAGAATGCACTTTCAAGGCAGAGAGAGCTCTCACCAGGCATCAAACAATGCACCATATCACTCTGATTTACAGAACACGTCAGACAAAATCTATGCATCAAAGAATGCACACTTGTTGACAGGACAGACGGTTGAAATCTTGTGAGCTAGATGCCTATTTCAAGAAAGACTAGGATAAAAATTCTTTCAAAATCTTAGAGCAGGTTGAACCTGCCCATCCATGTAGTTGCTGCATCGTGGAAACACATCCACAGCCTGTGGTTGTACTGATCAACCTGCAACAAAGCTCCAGCTTACAAAAGTGAAATTGCTCCTAACATTTCCTTGTAACTAAAAGAAGGCATCCAGACACTAGTGGGCTTTGTAAAAGTTATATCATAATTTATAATTGGTTGCTAATTAATGTCAGATCACAGTGGAATTCCTATGGAATTACAGAGTGGAGCCTCTTTAATTACCAGTTTATAATTATAAATCTCATTGGAATGAAAAACACAGGAACTGTAATAAATGATGATGATCTTAGAACACTTCTTTGACTAATAAAATCTTCATGTATGTCTCTTAAGGAATTTTAGAACATTAGTCTTCACTTGGGGCAGAAAACCCTTTCCATGATAAAGGATTTTCCTTCTTGCATGATGCAAAAACTAAGAGACAAAAATCTTAAACGTTATTTCACAACTAGAGCAATTACACCTTGTGAAATGAAAAATACATCTCAGGCCTCTTAGCACCACATCTTGCGATTTGTGTACCCCAGAAGTCACTAAGGTAGGACCTTTCCCGCTATTACTCTGTACTTTTGTCATCCTCTACTGATTTCCCTTCCAAAAACCCCAGAACTAGCCCTGATTGTGGCAGATCCTCTACACAATTATACAGCAGAGGACTGCAGCTCTCTGTTCAGGTTGCTGTGATCTGTGCTGTACTTGCACACAGTCAAGGATGAGATGATTAGTACTGTGCATGTTGATTGTTAATTAAGTGTACACACAACAAGTCTGTCCTCTGTTCTGCTGCACACATTTGGACCTCCCTAAACACCCGTGGGTGGAGTATTACAACTCTAACAGCTTTACACCAGTACCCTACAGACCAAAACCTGATGCAGCATGAATGTCGTTACAAATCTATTCAATCATCTTTTCCTCCTTTCAGTTTGACTTTGGGCTAGATGAAATGAAACAGAAGTTGGGGTGTCTGCCACATGGAAGCAGCCCTATAAGCATGAGTTCCCAGCAAAAGGAACTCATCTCTGCAACACATACAAGAGGCAGGAGGAGGAGGAGGAAGAGGAGGATGAGGCAGGCGCCTCCCTGTCTCACCAGGGGCATCACAGCACAGGATCCCAGAACAGACCTGTGGATCCACATCCTCGCAGCCATCTCGGTCAAAGTCATTATCTCCAGAGCTTGCATGGGACAAGGAAGAAGACACTGATTTGAATTCAGTGATTGTTTTCACAATTGGCTTGGCTTTGCTGGTGAGCAGCAGGTTCTGAGCCTCACCAGCTTGCTTACATGTCCCAATAACTTCAGTCACTTTCTTTCATTCTCTAGACTGCTCATTACTGCTTTCAGCCATCCTCCTAAGATGTATTTCTGCTCCATAAGGACATGAGTAATTCATATGCTGAGCAGCTCCTCCCCTGCTTCTAACAATGTTGTTTTTCTCTGTTCCTTGCATTTTTCCCTGGTCCTCTCATAGTTCTGTTTCTCTGTGCCTTTGAGGCTGCAGCCCTGTGCTTCTCCCTGTGTCCCATGTACAGCTGTGGGAATCTGTAAACCTGCCAATGTGCACTTTGTAAAAACTTGTTGCAGATCTGATGGGTTTCATTTTGCAAGCCAAGAAATGAAGGCTTACAACATAATTGATACTAACAAATTGTGAGAGGAACTATGGCCCCTACCTAAAATAAAAGACAATCACAGTGAATTAAAGGTCATGATGTAAAAAACTGTGCAGAGAAATACTGGAAAATAAGAACAAATGTAACACAGGCTACAGTGGAGTTAAACCAGAGATGAATTTGGCTAAGTAAAACATAAGAAACCTATTTCCTGTACTAATTACTCCACTTCTTAGAGAAGTGTAATGTTGGCATCAGCCTTCATACTAAATTGCCCCACAAAACCCCAATGCTTAACAGTGTTTTAACCTACACATTAGGGGAGGCATTTACCAATTCTTATTTTGCCTAGCTGTTGTTTATTTCCTGACAAAATTTCCTTGCAAGTTTTATCAAGTGGAGAGATGCTCCTTGAACAGCAGAACTGTTATTCAAGGTTTTTGAGAAGTAAGCACCCAATATTATTTGATTATCCATTTGTTTTTCATTCAACCTTGCAAAAGTGTCCCTTTAGTAAATCCAGACCAGCAGCATCAACAGAGTGACTTCCACACACAGCCAGTGTTTCCCACGGAGCACATAGGTTGCAGTCACTAGCACAAGGCAAAAGGACAGCTTATTTCTTCTCATTCGTTTTGTTGGTAGAACAAAGACAACTGCACATTAGCAACAGACTTTCATATGGACACTGGAATTAATCAGACTGAAGTTTGCCTTCCCCTAAATCACAGGGTCAAGTGAAGGTGGGGAGAAGAATTTCCAGTGGTATCTTCGTGGGACTGCATTCCTAATTCTGCCTGAGATAACAGAGCCCCAGCTCCTTGGATTGCTGATTATTACAATCACCAACAGACACACATACATATTCAGGGAAAGTGTGCGAACTCTCACATTTGTATTCATTTTACTTTGACTCGACTGGAATCATAAAAGGAATGTGAAAACGAGGAGAGCCTGTTGCTGAAATGAAGTTGAATTTTTTCCCCACAGAAACTTGGGTTCATGACAGCTTTTTGTTGGGCAGGACATTAGCCTTTTGTAATTTATTGCTTTTAGATTAAATCTGGGGAAACTCAATATTGCAGTTGAATGATTAGAGCAATACCCCTCGGAGTAATAAATTTTCTTTGGTGCTGTGCATCTCCCGATCATGTTTCCCTTCTAATTACATTTACATAAATGATATTCTGCAAAATTAAATTAACATTCAAACCGTTACGCTGGCAAGGAGAGACAAAAATTAGTTACAAACTTACATCCCTAAAAAAATGATATGACACCTCATTCTTTCGGCAAACTGAATCACTGCTATCCCCCAAAGTGTCTCACACACAACTCATTATTCTAGTTGGTTAATCACCGACCTAGACGCTCTTCTCCCCCTCTTTCGGAAGTTTATAGCGTGAGGAACTGCTTTCCACAGGGTCTCATTAAATAGAAGCAATTGGTGACAATCCAAATTTGGTCAGCAAAGTGCTCTATTCAGACCCAGGCTTGATTTCTATAGTTTTGGCCACAGCCTTTCTTCAGGGCTTCCCTCTCTTGGCTCCTGTGTGCCATTCCTGTACTATGGAGCCAGAAGGTGCTTGGCAGGGCTCCCTGTGAACTTAGACTCAGTCCTGTGCTGACAGTGTCCTGACCAGGCTGAAGAAAGATGTTCTTGGTCTCCACACACCCACATCGCCACTCTGGCTGGCGAGCAGAGACGTGACTTCCTGGTCTGCCCTCCAACTGATGCAGGGATGCAGGATTCCACAGAGCTACTTTTCACTTGCCAAGAGGAAGGACCACTCTCCTGAAGAGGGAAAAAGAGTGCCAGCCTACTGCTAGCCCACGAAGCCAGCCTTCAAACAGCTTTTCCAGGATCTGAAGTTTAAATGGATTGTGCTGCATGGTGTTGATTTGCCTAAGGTCACTAATCTGACTACTCAATATTTTTTCTCAGTGCTGTTTGAGGATCAGTAACTTTCGCAGAAAAAAATTATTTCCTAAGGCCTACTTTGAAAGGCATTATTTTTGTTGTCCCGTAGAGAATTTGGCCCTTCAGATACTCACTATAAAGACAGGGTACATCCATCTCCTCTCTCCTCTCTTTTGTCTTTTGATGCCATTAACAAATCATCAAAATACTTAGGCAAGAACACATGTCCTGTTCTGTCAGCGTGAGGCACCACTTGGTGCCCCTGTGCCACTGCGCTGAAGATCACAGTATTTTCATTCAGGAATGTCAATCCTGAACCTTATCCTGTCCTCCCTTTTAATAAAGAGCATATGCCATCACGTCTCTAGTGCTGTCAACTCTTACGCAAGTATACTCAAACAATTTTGGGACATTAGTGACAAAAAAAGTGGGGGAAAAAATCAATATCTATTATATGGCACATCCATATATACATATATAGTAACATCTGGAACTAAGTGTGTCAGCTCTAGTGCAAAAGTGCCTGAGTGTAAGTACACTGTGCAAATTGGGAATACTTCAGTGGGGGAAAATACAATATTTGGAGAAGGGGGTTAAAGTAAAAATGTCAAAGCTGCTGATTAAATAAAAACTGTGTATATGTGAGCCTACTTTTTGGTTTGAAACCTAGATGATTTCAACATTTCAATTTTTGAAAGAAAAGTTTGATTCAGCGATTGAATTTCCTTCTTGAAACACATCAACATTTGCATTTTAGCATATTTCACTTTACTTGGCAAAGAGACTGACTTTTTTTTTTTTTTTCCCCAAAAGAAGGAACGCTGGGCAGCCTGGCATTTGTTTGAAAACCTAATTTAATTTTCCCTAAACTTCACAGTTTCTGTATTTCTATAGGTCTTACAATAAATAAAGTTAATTAGTTGTAGACATAACATTTAGAGACCATATTTTCTCAAAGTGTTTGATGGCAGTGAGTCATCTGCATGACAGTTCTCTTTCCAGGACTGCATTTCATTCCTGCTCGCCTCACCCTGGTAAACATAACGTGCCAAACACTCTAGAATTTCTGTTAAATAAGCTCGTCTCGCAGTGTTATGGCCCAGGCCTATTCAGAGCCATAATTGAATTCTTTGGCACACAAATCGCTTGGAAAGACCCGGGCCGGTTTATATGTTTAGGACCATATGACAAACATCTGTTTCACTGCAAGGAATGAGAGGGCATAACCACAGGTACTGAACACAAATCACGTAGGAAATCTTGGGGCAGGTTCATTAACCGTGGTGACTCCTGGAAAGGACATGAGACCCGAATTTCCATTTGATGGAACAGCCCATGCCAGACCATGATGGAATTTCTGTGAAATCAGTGAAAATCCAGAGCAGTCAAGGAGATGGGGAACATAAGAGCAACAGACCAGCAGGTACCTTTACAACAGCATTGTCATGCAACAAAATTCCCTAAACATTTCCTTCCTCGAGGACTTAAAACTATGGCTTTAGAAGACAGAACAATATTACTAAAATGTCATAACTAACTTCCACTGCTAGCATTAAACCTTAATATACTTTATTTCATCAGTCTCTTATATTATTCCCAATACCATTGCCATGGTATTTCCCCCCTGTATTTAAAAAACAGCCTAGTTTCAAGACACATTTCAGTGGAACCCAACAAATGTAAGTCTGAGCGAGTACTCAGTGAATCATGGGAGAATCCCTGTGATTAAGAAAAACAGTAAACAGAATATGTGAGGTTTCAGCAAAGTTATCAAGAATTCATGAGTACACATGGGTGTGATTCAGATGGCTGAGGCTATCAGACTCCAGGCACACTGGACAGTGCCTGTGAACAAGCCAAGACCATCTGCCACCCACAAAGAGAAAAATATACATCTATCTAGAGCAGGGCTCTTCCTAACCTTTCTGAAAAAGCTCCAAGGTGGGATCCCAGCATTTTTGAAGGTTGTGTAAAGCACAGTCTTATTCAGCTCCTCTTCCAGGTAGCACCGTAGCTCTGAGCAACAGAGAAAGGAGAAGAAATATAAATTTGTCAAGGTGTGTTTCAAAGACAACACAAAGAACACCTGGAGGGATGGCTGCTACTGCCTGTTCTTTAGGACAGTGGGAAAATTGTGATGATATTTTATCTCTCAGGAATACCACAAAGAAGAGGAGTTTCGAAATTGCCTTTGTACACTATCGGGAGCAACAGGAATGATTATGATCTAATTTTACTGTAAAGATTGGGTTAATATTTGCATATCAGAGACTATTTAGTAAACACTCTTGACCACTTCAGTACCTCTATCATTTACCACCCTTCCACTCCTGCACTGCCTAAGAACCAAAATGCCCAGGGATGAGATTGGTGTGGAGTAGTCACATTTTGGGCTGTTCTTCTCAGAATTTTTTTTTTTTTTTTTTTTTTTTTTTTTTTTTTTTTTTTTTTAATTTTCCTCCTACAACCCTCAGGGACTCCTTGGGGCAGGTTGCTGTAGCTGCAAGGAGAGCACCACTGTGTGCACAAGGCATGGCAGCAATAAAGACCAGTTGAAGCTGCTCTTACAGCACTCATGTTTCTCCACTTCTGCATTTTTGACTGCCTGATTTTTGTTGTTGTTGATGGTGTTTGAAGATTAAATGTTATGTACAGCAACAGATGTTAGTGATCTCATTCAGAGCTGAATATCTTTTTACACATGGTTTGGTTGTGCACCAGGGGCCAAGAACTTTGGCTGCAGATAAGCAAAATCAAAATCTGTTTTAACTGGCACATTGAGTCCACTGTCTATAAACATTCACGTTAAGAGAATGAGATCAAATCTGCCAAGGGACATTATTATGTCGTGAAATATATTTGTCCAGCACAAAAGAATGACTGGAAAAGAGTGGAAAAGTGGTGATTATGGAGCTATGTATCAGTGGCCTAAATTTGCCCAAGAGCTCCACTAATTGCAAGCACACACTATCTTAGGGAATAGGGAGTAAAAAATGTATGTATAGAAAACACTCAAGAAAGACGAGGCAAGGACATTCTTCAAGAAATAAAGAAAGGAAATACTAGAGCTTGGCAGCTGCTGCCCTGCTTTGATTGAATGGGTGGCAGCAATTAAAGGGCAATGCCAAAAAGATCAGTGTTAGGCAAGATGAGATTTTCCTGGGAATATGAAAAACAGGCCAGGAAACAGAAATGCTGTGACACTGATCAAAGTTTTTCAAGCTTTCACAGATTTTTGATGTAAATACCCATAGATTGCATAAAAAGGGAATCACCAGGAAGATATCTCAGGAGCTGTTGTTACAAGTAGTGTATTTAAGGATCTACATTGCTATTGTTAGTAACATGGGAGCTGTGTTCTCTTTGGAACAGTGAAGGAAGCAGCTTGAGAAGGAAATGTAAGGTTTCAAGTCATGAAGATGCAACTTTTGCATCAATCTGCTTTTGATGGATTAAAAACTGGAATTAATTGATTAAAAAAAAAAGGCTGTAAATATCTGACTTGTTTGGGGGGAAATCCCTGTGACTCTCACACACCTTTGCAAACTGCATTCAGACTGCAAGAAAAAAAATATTTCTCGAAGAAGCAAAGACAAGGAGTAAGAATCTGGATGTTATTAAACAGTATCAGAGAAAGAACCATACAACAGCATTAAGCTTTCTGAATAACCCAGTGCACTCAAAGTAATTTGCTATAGATTTAACAGCCTTAGTTCACATCTACAGGCATGTTTCTCCCTTTCCATTGCTCCACTCACTTTTAGACAACACATGAGCTCTGTAAATGTGTGAAGAAAGCAGGGAGTGAATATGATTATAATGATTTAGGTATCTTATCTATCTAGCAGTAAGTCATCCCAGTGACCTAGAGACTCCACCCATTTCTACTGAATGCAGTGAGCTAACAAAAGTGATATCCAAAGCAAATCCATGTCTCTTCTAACAGGATAAGAGAAAAATTACACTTTATCCTCTCCAATATCAAATTCAAAAGCCACCCAAAATCCCAAACCTACATTTATATTCACTACAAGATGGCAATTTCCTTCCAGATCCTTGTCCCAAAGGGGTAGGGTCTCTGCTGTGTCCATGAGCTAGAACACAGAGACTAGCAGTGTCCCCATAAATACCCCAGCTATCTTCTCAGCCTCATATGTGCACCAGTGTGAACAGAATGATGATCAGGGCAAGGAAAATGTTTTTCCCAGAGGTCTATTGACAAAGACCCAGGAGATATGAATAGATATCATGGAGAGAGTCCCATTGACTTCAAGGTTCACTAAACACAGTCAGCATTGTCAGAACCAAGCTCTTCTTCCAGAGGAAAAGGAGGTTTAGTGGCACAGTACTGGAAAAGCCCTTTTGTGTCTCCTTGGTGTGAAGCATAGAATTATTCTCAGAATTGCAAACTTGTTCTTGGGTTAGAAAAAAAACATTTGATTGTGTTTTGCTGTGAAAACATTGTGATTTGCTATACTGTCCATGATTAATGCTAGTCTTTCAAAAAGTTGTTTTCCTTTGTGCTATATAAATAAAGCTTCTTCCCAGTGTTGATGAAATGCTGGCTCTCATTATGCATGGCAAAGGAGAGGCTGATGATGCTTTATGATCTTTAGCAAGCACCACAGACATTTCTGGAACACGAAATCAAAAGTAAGAGCAAGTAGCATTAAAATGTTCTTTGAGCTACTTTCTGTAATCACAACATGAAAGTTCTTTTTCATTTAGTGTGTGTGAACAGCGTTCAAAGCAAAATAAAAATAATTCTGAAACTGAGCCTTTTTTTTTTTTCTGGAATGAATTTAGAGTCTTGGAATATGGTAAAAGCAAAAAGTAAAACCTTCTTTTCATGACAATTGAGTTTGAGTATTGCATTTCTTATTTGATGTGACATCTCATCACAAGATCCTCCAGGCACTGTGCATAGACCACCTTTAAAATATAAACACCCTAATATTATAGTTCTTCTATTTCTCCGTGGTAGTAATAATTGGCTTTCACTTCAGCTTCTTCGAAGGAAAACCAGAAGAGTCCATAACTTTTTATACCATGTACATTTCATAAATAAAGTCAATCATGAAGACTTTCCCTCCCACTGGGAACTTCATCATTTTGCAGTGGCAAAGACACTCCTGCTGCCTTTAACAGAAAGGGATTGTGAACAAAGTCTGGGAAAAGGGACAATTTTTCAGGCAGAGTGAGGCTGCATGACTACATTGACTCCTGCCAGTCAAATCATCAGCTGATTATTTGTTTCTGACTAGTGAATTTCTATGAACATGATTTAATAGCTGAATCAAAGCATGAAAAATTCTCAGTATCAGAAAAATCTTGTCAGTCTCTCAGATATGTGAATCACAGTTTGGAAACTACTGATTTGATCCATCTTCCATCCTGTCTAACAACTGATCATACTTCATCCTGAAGTGGCCCAATGAGCGAGGTTAGGAAATGAGTAGTATTAAGATCTTACTGTTTACTGCATAGCAGTGTGATGCACTTGATTTAGATGACACCAAAAAAGTATCTCGTTTTCAGGAGATCAAAGCCTTCCAGAAAAGAAAAATGCTTATATCAAAATAAAAGGGAGCACCCTCAAATTTGTTATTAGCCTGAGGAGTTGGATTAGACATGGAGATACTTCTGCGGGAGGTAGACCTGAGATGCCAACACAGCCTTGTTTGCTTTAGAAATGTGGTAACAGAGATATACAAATTATGCACATCCAGGCACTAAGAGACTGAAATTCAACCTATCATTCAACAAAGATTTCCCTATTTTATGCCATCACAAGTCAGTCCTATTCTCTTGACCATCCAGGACCTTCCCAGACCCAAATACTATGTCTCCTATCCTCTCTACATTGCCCTCTGTCCTCACCAATACACAAATATTATTTCACAAACTATTCTCTCACAATATTTTGTTTCTTCTTTGCTGCACCCTACTCGGGAAAACATTTTCTGAACTGATGTCCCAAGCATCTATGCTGTCATGTCTTCAAATCAGGAAGATTAATTTTTTAAAGGATTGCACATTCTTTGAAATGGAAATCCTTTATATGCTCAGATTAAAAAAAAACCAACAAAAACAAACAAACCCAAAAACAACAGCCAGAAGTTATTGGACTGTCACAGTAGACCTCCTTGACTTTTCAGAAACTTGACATGCAGAACATAACCTGATTGCTTTCCTGCTCCACATATCTCCCAGCAGTGAGTTGCTGATTAAGGCTGGGAACACAGGACTGTAACTAATCTGAAATGAAGGAAAACGTTTAACCTACAGTCCCTCATACTCAGAACAAATAACTGTCTCTGTGTCCCTTGCACATGTTTGATGGAGTCAAAACTAGGTTATTAATGAAGAAAAACTCCATAAAAATGAACACACTCCAATCAGTCTTCTGGAACTACAACATCAAGAGGAGATGCCAGTCAAGCAGCTAATATTAAACCTGTAAATCTTTACCTATTTAGGATGCTTTAATCATTTCCTATGAATTAATACCATAAAATGTGATTTATAGCTTATGGAGGAAGATCCTTATAACCATTAATACACAAATTCAATCAACAGACATTTGCAAATTACAGATTCACTGGAGCTGTGTGTTGCTCAAGAGAAAACCAATCCTGTCCCCTTCTCTGCAGGGAAAGCAGGGCTTCAAATGATGGTAGAGGTGCAGTTTCATCAGTGCTGCATTCCAGGCAACCTCTTTACACAGGCTTTCTTCAACAGATGGTCTTCTTAATTTGGTACAAGATAAATGATTTATAGACAACCCTCAGCAACATGTGGAGTGCTTAAGGTGTCAGATGAAGCAATAAACAAATGGGAGAGCAATGGCCTCTTAACAAACAAATTCTCTAACCTTTCAGGGATTGCTATGACCCTGCTGGTCCTACACATACATCTGAGAGAAAATACAAAATTATTTAGGGTGGGTCTTTTACCATGGAAAAGGTATTTTATTTTTTTGTCTGCTTGTGCTGCAAATTATTAATGGTAGTTAACAAGACCATTTAAGCATAAAATTCCAGCTATGTTGAGCTTATCAGAAACAGGTTTGCATGTAGTCTATCTACCACAGTCTCCAGGACACCTAGAGATGCTCTGGCTGTTGGTTCCTAAGCAATCCTAACTCTCAGCTTCTAACCGTCTTGCCCCCACTGTGTATTGAAAAGAGCTAAACCCAGGGACATTTGTTTCACATTTCCTCCTCTCTGTCACCAGAGGTGACTGCCAAGTGCCCATCACTTGGTCTCATATATTTCTGGCTACCACTGTTTTCCCCCTTTTCTTTGGCCCATACTTACAACCTCCTTCATCTGTTGATCCTTCCTCTGTGTCACAAGTTCTAATGCCCTTTTTTCTCTCTGCAGACTCATACACACTTTAACCCTTTAACCAAATTCATCCTTTCCAAATCTAAGCATTTCCTTGAGGTGCCAAAAGTTCAAAATGAATTGCCCTTTGCTTCCTTTATCATCAACTCAGGGAGGCATTTTATGTGGACAGGATGACTCAGGTTTCAGCTGAGCAGAATCGCTCTTTGGAGATGCCCCCTGGTTTCTACTGACAAGAGAAAGCTTAAAGTCCCCGGCTTTCTAAAGCATTACTGAAGTGCTTGCAGAGGATGAATCCAGGACAAAGTATAGATGTTATTTTCCAATCCCTGATTTGTGATTCTTCCTCTTTCAAACTCTGTTCCTTTTTTTTTGCAAGTTGCTTTGCCTTGTCTGGTTTACGTGGACTGTCTTATTTTACCTAAAAAGGAAGTTTGAACCAACAGTTCAAGAAGAATTTTTGTAACACAGCTCTCCAGTGTGGAGACAAGGCAGGTGACGTGCTCTTTATATACTTTTGCAAAGTTTTCCAAACAACTTTTTAACCTTTGTCTGTTCCAAAAGTCAAATTACCCTACTAGGACAGACTGATATTTATACTTCTATTAAGAGAAGGGGGGAAAAAAAAAAAAGAAATTGGAATGGTGAGTACTCATTCAGTACCTGAGAGCAAGAGGTTTTCAGAGAGCTAGAAACTAATGCAGAGGACAGCTAAGCTTTTGCCTCAGGGCATTTAAAACTTCTCTTTCTCCTGCTCCATCTTTTCCCTTCTTTCCTGATCCCTCCTCCAGCATATGTCTGCTAAAGACCTCAGCCTGAGGAACAGAACTGGGAGGAAGCCAATCTCCAATTCATCTTGGGAGTTTGATTTAATTTTCCGTACGGCCTGACTGCTTCTTTAGCAATGATGTACATCCTGGCTAGCTTGACAAAAGCAGTGCTGGCTTTCCTGTAGAGCACCAGCATGATGGAGTTTCATAGGCAACCTGATACTTCTGCTACTGGTCCAAGTGCAGCAGCACTTAGACAGCATCCGGCTTTGTTATAGACGGAGGAAGTGCCAAAATGTCCATTAATTTCAGTGGTACCAGACTAGGCCCATGGAAACAAGATGGAAAGGGTAAAAGTCAGCAAATCTGATACAAGCGGGAAGACAAAGCGTTAGCAAGCTTTGAGAGAGGATGAAGAAGAAGTTACACAGTCAGAAGGACTGGTAGGTGCAGGAAAAGGACAGTTATTTCAACAAGAGCAACAGACACCGTTTTGAAAGGAATGCAAGGAAATTTTATAGTTATTGTTCAGAAGTATCTTCTTCTCCTTACGAGAAAGGTTATGATTGATGACTCACTTTTTAAAAATGAAAAATTTAGGTCAGAGTGGTTTTGGAGGGTTTGAAAGGAAAGAACAGCTGTTTGTGGCAGGAGGAGCTGGTCGGATAGATCAGACTACAAGTTTGGCTGTGTTTGTTACTAACACCTACAAAGCCTTTTAAACAAGAACCCTTCTGACACAGAGAAATGTAAAGGAGGAGGAAAATGCATACAAAGAAATGGAAAAAAGGAAATACATAATAAGGGTTTTGGCTGTTCTCTTTATTTAATGTCATGGGACTATGAATTTTCCTCATTCTCCCTGAATGAAGTCTCTAACTATGTCTTCTTGGCAGCTGACATAGCAGCAATAGCTCCAGTTTGATCACTGTGAACATTGCATTGGCTGCACTTTCAAATCATCTCAGCACCCAGTGGCTACTGATTTTGCTGCCAAAGTAGGAGATTCACACACACTTCCCCACCTACATCCTAATAACAAACATTAAAATGGAAACTACCATCAAAACAAGAATTGTTTTACTTGGCAGAAACAAGATAAACCCATGCTTGCTGAGCACTTTTCACCTTCAGTCTGAATTAGTCTATCTACAATGAAGGTCTAACTCACGGTCTGTAGTGCACCTGAATGAGTCAGTCGTTTAAATGCAGTATTGCAGTCCAAACACCTTTTAACTGAATATTATTGTAATTCAGGAGTGCACAAGGACAAAAGAACTGTTAATAGGACAATGATTTCTGGAATGAAAATAACTGTCAGTTAAGTAAATATTCCCCTCAATCTAGATTAAAACCAGCAGAACCTGGACTATGAACTCCATCTTCCATACTGCCAGCCTCAACACACACATTCATACACCTTTTTTCTGTACTCTTCCAAAGTGGACAAGCACAATTTACTGTAGGAAATTGAAAATGGAGGCCCTTGGCTAATGTCAGCAACAGAAAACAAAACAAAAGAAAAGAAGCCAATTTGCTTGCCCATCAAAAATACAGTATTGCATTTAATGCAGACTACATAGTTGCAGTGGGAAACACACTATACTCACTTAAGATCCAGTTCATTAAATATTCCCTATATTCTTGGTATAAGAAAGAACAGACCACATGTGTGGGGGAGCATAATTTCCTGGAGGCAACATTTTATCTTTGATTTCCATTAGGTCTTTCATGAACACACCACTCAATCCCCTCTGTCTAACTGCCCCTGCTGTGCCAGTGATCATACAGTATGTAATGCCAAGTCTGTCTGCATCAGGACTGGGATCAATTAAAAGGCCCAATATTCAAATTATGTACTTGATTCCCAAAGTGTTGCAGCACTTTTCCCTGAGAAAAAAAAGAAACAGGTCAAACTGTTCCATTGTACATGGGTTTTGAACCGCATTTTGCATTACATTTTCTCGCTAACCCAAACCAAATTTGTACCCAGGTGCTTTGAACATACAGAAGAGGTTCAGGGTGGCACACCACAGACCTGGAGTCACACAGTCTCACTGGCGGCATCTCAGTTAGGGGATGACTCACCCAGACTCCATCATTAACAACAAACTACAACCTCTTTAGGAGATGATTCATCCCATAGGTGGGCTGATACGATAATTTTTTTCTGGTAACTGTAAAAGGTTGTTCTTTGTTGACTGGGCTATTAATTTAGTGAGGTGGGATTAATTTGGGACACAATTACAGGTTGTGTAGGGAGCAGTTTGTGGAACCAACGTGTGAAATCCCATTGTGGGGGCAGCCATTGGTTCAGTGATACCCCTAAAAGTGGGATCAGAAAAAAACAAATTATGAGGGGCACAAAGTTCACATGCTGCTCCTGAAATCTTCAGCCTCAGGGAAGAAGACAGTAAAAGTTTGCGAATATAAACAGGGACTTTACGGGAACTTGACAAACCCCATACTTTTATAGTTATTTGCGCATAATTGCCCATCACATAATTCACTGCAGAAGAGAGATTCCCTTTGATTCCAGTCAGAACTGGCACGAGCCCAGGCATTTCTGCACAGGGAAGGAACCAAACCCAGAGCCACTTCAGTCTGGTCTGGAGAGTGAAGGGAAGTCCTACAACTCCACTGAACTGTGAGTTGAATTTAGCCAGCTCCTTGTAACTCTGCTTTAGCTATGATTTGTAACGGAGACTGACTTTATTCCTATTTGTTCTCTCCAACAAATAAGCTTTCACTTTATGTCCCTTGAGTGGCTCCCTCTGACCTGAAACCAGTCTCCTGATTAACGAGATACGGAAAGTTTTAGGAATAGAGCCAAACTGGGTGGGGGGATTTTTCTTTTTGGCTCTTTTCAGCTTGCACAGGGCTGTGTTATGGAAAGCTGTCCTGCTAGTCTCTGCAAGAAAGGCTTGCGAACGTTACTGCAGAGTTTCATCGAAACTAAAAGACTGCAGAATTCTTTTGTAGTCTCAAAAATATGCATCATTAACGCCAATTCATTCACCCTGAACAAAACAGCTACAAACATTTGTTTTAACAATATAGAGAACTTAAGAAACGTGTAATTTCACAGCAGCAACAGAACATTTGTATTGCAATCATTAACCTAACTTCTAAGCTCCTGTAGAAAACTCTAAAATTGTTTAGCAAGAAGGGCTTTCTAAGCTGAGAATCAAGCTGTGAGAAAGAATAAAAAAAAAGAGCATTCATTTAAACATTTTCAGAAGCCCCTAAAAATGCCATTTTCACACAGTAAATCCGCTGCACTTGAATGTCTGCTGGCTTTCTGAAAGGAATGCTCTTCACTGGGATGCAGCCTGCTGTGGTCAAGTATGATGGAAATAAAAGTGTTGCTAATGGTGATTGAAAAGGATTCCCACTGCTGCTGGCCAGTGTTGGTTTTAGATGGGCCAACTCTGTCGAACAGAGAGCAATAGGAGACAGTAAACTTTCTCTAAAGCTCTCTAAACTTTGAGTCACCTCTTCTTCCCTTCCTTTTAACACCAGTTTCTACACAGAGCTTTATGTTAACTCAGTCTGGACCAGACTATCACTGGACATGTAAAGATGCAGATTTTCACACAAACGGAGCAACACACACAAAAAAGGAATGAACCATGGGAATGAGCATTAGCACAGCAGCAATGCTTCTACACTGCAGGTTCGACCAAGAAACAAAATCGTTACTCAAGGGTAAATATTCAGACATCCACTTTAACTGGGATACTTCACATCCACGGCAACCTCGGGAGCAGGGCTAAGTTGTGCCAGGCATCTTGGCTTTTTAAGGAAATACAGCTTTGCACAGGCACACAGAAACTTTGCTCAGATAGTACGTGGCAACGCTAAATGCAGGCAGCAAGGCTGAGGCAGGGAATGTGGGTAATCACAAATTTGGCCTCTGACTCCTGAATCCCCATTGAATGCGTGAAGCACAAGGAATACCTCTCCTGCTCAGCAGGAGAAGACTTAACTTGTTTTCTGCCTCACATGCTGCAGGATCAGCACAGCTCCACTGCAAATTTCCTGTAGTGGCTGACATTTTAACTGGGCTCCATTGCTCCTTACAGCTCACTATTTGAACTGTCTTGAGACTTCAGAAGTATCCTGTACCTTCAGGCTCAGAGGGAACTTGGAAATCCAAGTCCTCTACCACAGGGAAAGAAAAGCAATTAATGACAGTAAGGAAGAAAAAAAAAAATCAGAAATAACTGAGGAAAACTTGTCTTTTCTGCAAGTGGACTTCAGTTACTTGAGCACTAGAAGAGCAGACATTGCCTGGTCTTTGCAACAGTGATGATGCTGAGGATGTGTATGGGTGTCCCCCCACACCTCATGGATCTCTCCTCCCTGGCCCCAGCCAAGAACTTCAGTCAGCTGAAAAGCAACCTGGCAAAGCACAATAATGGGAGAGTCAGGCTGGGATGATGGTTGCTCAGCCATGATGGTTGTCCAATAGCACAACTTAGATAAGCACTGCAGTCTAGACCCTCTGAGGTGGGAAGAGCAGGGTGTAGAGTGAGTGGCAGTGGTAGGCCATACACTTTGTCCCAGATGCTTGATGTGCTTTGTTCAACCAAGGCTTTCTTTACTGATTTAACTTAGTATAAACCATGAACTTCACCACCATCCATGAGGATTTCAGCTCTGCTGTACTATTTTTTCTCACTCTGTACATCTCGACAAGTGACAAGAAAGGAGAAGATGAGCCAAAACTTAAATTGAAATTAAAGGATATTTTGATGGCTGGATAAACTTTCAATTCAATGTATAGAGTCCCAGAAACAAAGCTGGCCCTTCCTAGGCTATTTGCAGTATATTATAAATATACCACTTTTTGAAGAAGGACCAGTCACTTGTCCAAGTCAGCATGTACAGGCCTAGGAGACAATCTCACATGGCACAATGCAAGCAGTACTTGGTCTCTCATCACGGTCTAGCTTAGTCTTTTTGATCAGACTAGCTCTTTTTCTGACCAGTCTAGCTTAGTCTTCTTTACCAAAATGCCAAGTTGTGAATAAAAGATTCTAGACAGAGTGCTCATTTTCAGGCCTGAAAAGACACATATGTGCAGCAATTCTTGAAATTCGGCTGCTTGCTACCCCCACGCCACGCTCTCACAGGTATCTATTGCAAGTGGTAATCATTTTGTGCAATCTTTTAATATATACTTATCATTACATCAATGACTGAAAAATACAATTCTTGTGCCTCATTCATTTATCTAATCCCAATCCCTGGCAAATTCCATTACAGATCTGAGAGGGCATTTGGCCTTCAGTCATTCTGTGCTGAGTGTGAGTGCACCCACCCAGCCCCTTCTCCCTGCCCATGGATGCTGGCTGGGCCACTGGAAGTGAAATATGCAAACAGCTGGTTTGTCAAGAAAGACGTGAACTTTACAGAAGACAGAAGACTAGGAACTGTTGTGAAACCTTCACTTTGCATGCAGAAGTGCAAGGGAAGCACTGATGGAATCCTTTTGATCTAAGAGCATGGTACTACTTTTTGGGGGGTTCACAGTCCTCCCTTCCACCTTTAGTCACCAGCACACTTCCCAGCTTGCTCATAGTTAATGCTGGCACTAAGCAAAGCACCTCTCAAGTCACTGGAGCAAGGATGCACTGGACATGTAATCAGTGACGACAGAGAGCAGCACTCAGCCTGGCTTCCAGGGAGGCTCCCAGGTCAGAGAGACAAGAGGCCTGTGGGCACAGGCTGAGGTGTGGCTCCAACACACCCTCCAAAATGTGTTCAAATGTCAACTGGGACCATTGCAGAAAATAATCATGAAGGGGCAAACAAGGCAGTTCTGGTCAGGGGAGCGTCTGCCACACCCCACAGCTCCATGTCCCCAGTGATGCTGGTCTGCCTGGTCACAGCAGGGTGGGCAGGGGGACAGGGGATCTGCTATTGCAAATGCACAAGGACCCAGATTGACCCTGATGATTGCTGGTTCTGGATGCCTGTAAACCATCGGCCGAGATGTTTTTCTGATTTTTCCCCTCTGTAAATCACAGGGTGAGAAAATGAAATGAAGAAATAACAGCTGGGAAGAGCAATTAGGAAGTGTTGGCATCAAAAGCACTGCATTTTCTGTCTTGCCACATTTTGTCCTGGCTTTTTAATATGTTTCTTACACTTTCTAGAGTACAGCCTCATCTTAGTCCTACAGATCTCACTGAGCAACCAGGATTCATCTCCAAATTATCAGATTGGTACTGTCCAAAGAGAGGTCTGTGCATCTCCTATTTATTCTGTTCCTGTCTCCAGACACAGTTATCCTGTCCTCTTCTCCCTCTGATTGCCTCTTCCAGGTTCATGCTGTACTCATGACCCTTAAAACAGTGAATTATCTGGATACCAGTGTCAGCAACCTGGTCTCAAATGCATGACAAGAAATTAAAGCTGCAAAAAAAAAAACCCAACAAAACCCATTATGACTTCTTTCTTGGGCACAACAGAATTTTAATAAAGACTTAGTTTCCTGGTGAACTAAAAAAAATATTTTAAAGTCAAGGCATAGACTAGAACTTGTCTTGCTGGCCATAACCATCTCCTTGGCCTTACTTTTTCCCCAGTGAAAAGAGGGTTGCTGAACTACTCAGAAGGAGTTGCAAGTGAAAACATCTAGAGAAAGGCATCTTTGTGTTCGGAAAGTTCTCAGTATATAAGCATAAATAATCTCATCAGGCTTTTAAGACACTGAAGGGGAGCAGCAGTTTCCTATTGGAGGTACCAGAAAACGTGCAGTCATACAGAAGAAACAGCTAAAAATGAAAAGCTACCAAGTAAGAGCAATGCTATCCCTTATCTCCTTCGGAGGTTGGTAAAGGGCTTTCCAGAGTCCTGCTGTGAATTTGTTTCAGTGTTTTTTAAGGGCCCTTAAAAATGTCATTTGTCATAGAGCAAATCCTGGATGTCTGGTTACTTTCTGTGAGGAATGCTCTTTGCTGGGCTGCAGCTTGCCAGGGGTCAAATATGACAGAAATGAAGTGTTGCTAATAGTGATTGAAAAGGATTCCTACTGTTTGTGGCCGGTGCTGGTTATTAGAGAGGCCAAATTTGTGGGACAGAAAGCAGCAGGAGACAGTAAACTTTCCCTAAGACTTGCTAAACTTTGAGTCACCTCTGCTACCAGTGCCATTCTGTCAGACCTATTTGGAGAAAACTGATATTATAATTACTAATCTCAGCGAGAGCCTAATGTGCAACCTGAGGCACTCCTCTGCCAGCCATATAATTACAGATGGGCTGGGGAGCCCTGCAGGCACTGCCTCTGCCCCTCAGCCCTAAAACACATGGGATTAGGTTACCACTCTGCCCAGGCTGCCGAGGACAGGTAAGTGAGCAGCAGAGTCACTGGCCTGCCATGAGAGAATATTATTATTGTCAAAACCAACTGCCTGCTATTAAGGGTTTGAATGTCACCTCAAAAGAGCTCCTTTTCAGACACTTAAGTGGTGGCGTCAAGAGGGCTCTTTGAAGCAGGATTCACCCTCTTCTCAGGCAGCAAATATTGATGACTGAGAACATTTTTGTTTTGTTTTATTGTTTCCCCCACCCATTCTCCGCCCTACTGTTTCTGCACCTGCTGGATTAAACTTGCACGTAAGAATCAGTTTGGGCTGGATGTAGTTTGACTTTACCCTCTGTGGTCTCTTTTATACTTTCTAAACACATTTCTCCAAATCCTAGGCACAGTTTATCGTCAACAAGCTCTGTGCTGAGGATGTTTGTCCACCAAAAGGAGATAAGCCACTGATTTTAGAAAGAGAAATGCAGACTTATTCAAGTAGAGTGGAACAAGGAAGATGCACTTCAAAGCAGCAATGTGATAAGTGGACACAGACTGAGGCCCTGATGCTGTAAAGCCAATATACAGGCTGACTTAGGCAAGTGGGTGGTCCTTCTGCAAAAGGTGGTATATCCCTGCCCAAAATTAAGTGTGGATAGGAACACCGTGCAGGATCAGACCTGGAGAACCAAAACAGACTGATCACCTTTTCGGAGTGCTGCCCTATTGATTTCTATAGCAATAGAGTGGGCTTAGCACCTCGGAGCATCGAATTTCCAAGCCTGGAAGAGACCTGGGCTCTGGAATGGATTAAAGTCACATGTGATGTATTTAGAAAGGCCTGAATTCAGCTTCAGCTCTCAGTAACAGCAACCACCATTTATTCTGGTTACTACAATTCATTTGGACAGTGTTTACAATATCATCCCTTTCCTCCATTATTAGACAAACAACTTTGATAGGTAGCCTTTTATTTTTTACAGCATTTCAGAGCAGAATAAACGCACAGCCCAGGTTATTTATGGAGTGAGCTTTCTGTATGAGGTGCCTTTGCCAAGGAAGTGTGAATTCACATAGTGCACACGCTGTGTATGTTCAACCAGACAACAGTGACCCAGCAGCCAGTGAGGAAGGGGAGAAAGAAAAAACACAGGCAAGGCACCATCTTTTACATGTCATGTCATCAGAAAATCCTTCCCATAAACTTTAGGAACCTGTGTGCCAAACAGCATTTTACTGACTCAGAAAAGTGATCAGAACTGGTATATGGGGCTATTCCTGCTAGCCAGGGTAGCAAGAAAAAAATCTGAGGGTTCATTTCCCTGTTTATGCTTATTCCTTAGAGAATGCAATGGCAGTTGTTTGGGACAGTGTGGCTGGCATCTGGTGGCCATGAGTACTGCAGATCGTTACAGAAAGGCAGTCTCATTTGAAAGTTTTTTTTCTAAAACTTTAAGGAGATTTTTTTTTTTAATGGAAGGAGAGTAGATTCAGAGGAAAGGAGAAGGAACAAGATAAACAGGTTTTATTTCACGTGATTTTGACCTCAGCTAATGCATAAAATCTTTTCTGCAGGCAGGCTAGCAGAGGTCTTAATTCAAAACTAATTGACAAATTCCTATTTCCTTCTATATCCAGCACTTTAAGTGCAGGTCTTATCACTTTGGTATTTTTTTCATTTTTGATCCTTCATCCTGCCAATAATGTGGGATTATGCAGGAAAGCTTCATGGACATCACTAATGGAGCACTGGGTCATGGACTGAGAAACTTACGGAGCAGTTTAACAGTCCCATTAAGTTCAAATGCATACATATTTGTAAACATTATCTTTAAAGTTGCTTCACATTTTAATTTTTATTAAAACACACCCAAAAATGACCAAACAATCAGTTCTTGCTGCCTCATGCACTAATTAAACCTCCAGTTGCACATGCTGTGGCCACAGCTGAAAAATCCACCCCAGCTCACCCCTAGTTCCCTACACATAAATATACTAAATTAACTCAGCACATCAATAAATTAAAAAGGCTAAACAGTTTGTCAGAAAAGAATCAAACAAACAAACAACAAATCAAATAAATAGCATTGATTGCAACTCAGATGCATTTGCCTTTTGGAATGAGTGCAGTTCAAGTGTTTACGGCGTGTTCAAGATGGGAAGTTGATTTGAGGTCAGAAAAGTGAAGAAAAACCTCAAGGGGCTGCTCTGTGACAAAAACTGTAACATATTATTGCCCTGCTCAGGGGACAGGTTTCTCAATATGACCAGGAAGTTTTAAAAAACCTTCTTCTGGGTTCCATAAAAAATTGTGTTCCTGAAAACATAGATGAACCAAAAACTCCAGTCTCTACTAATACAGAACAGCCAGCACTCCCATTTCTTGCAAAGCACTTTTGGAAACCATCCCCTCCATCTAGACAAGATCAAAACTGATGTTGCTTCTTGCTGTAATGCAAAGTTAAATCATAATGCTAATTTCACATGTCATGTTACAGGAATGATTGATATAAATAAATCTGCAGTTGCTTGATAAGAAATATACAAACACGTCCCTTCTCTTTTAGAAAAGTGCATACGAGCCAAAGCCAAACCTCTCATGTTCTTTATCAGATAATTCCTCATTTTGAATATTTTCCCACGACTTAGTGCATTTTTTAATAAAAAGATAAAGCCTTTTTATAGGATAGACTTCTCCTTGCACAGTTAATAGTGGAGAAATCTCAGGTCTTCTTTCAAAATATTTGAAACCAGACTTGATGCATTAACAAATATGAAATAGAGCAACAGTAAAAGATTAACTTGTGTCAACCATCAGTGTCTCTGCTCTTAAATTACTCTCATTTATAGCACTGCAGCACCTAAAAGACTTCCATACGACCCCTTGTGTTAGACTGTCCCTACAGAGCTGTGTAGGAAGGCACTGTCTGGAAGATTTCAGACTCAGGAACTCTGATCTTCCAGTGACCTGTACACCAAGATCCTGTGTCTCCAGATCTGCGAGGAAGAGAATCTTCCAGCTCAGGGATCAAGAAGACTGGCAGGAATCACTGTCTGTTTATCTGGATATCAAAACCTCCTGGAGTAGCAACACTTGATGTTAAGCAACATTTTTTTCAGTGTATGATGCCTGGTATTTTAGGCTATAATGCCATCCTCACCTCTTGAGTAAGACTAACCTTCAAACAGTGCCAATCATCCTGTGGTGGTGTGATCTTCCCTCTGAGCCAGATAATGCCAAATTCAGAAGACAGAGAGACAAATCAGCACAGAGAACCCTCCCAAAATTTGTCACCTTTTGTGAATACACATAATTTTCAAATTAGTCCCTCAAAACTGAAATACAGTACTTTTCCTTAAGCATTTTTCTTTGAAACTGACTCTATTTGCAGCTGACATGGTTAATAGTCTGCTGTTCTTCCTCTGTTTTCTTACACAAAATAGAAGCTGTACAAGACATGCAAAGGCACACACAGTTACTTATAAATATATCTGCCCCAGGAGTCCAGTTTTACAGATTTCTCAACTGACCATGGCATTCCCAGCTGTGCTGGAGTCTGAAATCACAAAAAGGAGGTGTGCTTTCTTAAAATAAACATCAACCTCTACTCCAGAGAAGACTCTTTGGTGTTATTCATTGCAGCCGTAGCTTGCTACGTGAATATTCTCTCCAGGGTGGGGAGTACGTCTCAGAGAGGATAAAGCTACCTTGGCCAAATTCATAACAGATCTGGCTTAAAGATCTTTTTAGGGAATGGACCTCATGGAGGAGAGACTGTGACCAAAATAAGAGCATGCACCAGGAATTTGCAAGTGCTGTCTCCAGGGAGACAGTTATTGTCCTTGTGTAGAAGAAAACCTAAAAACTATTTTGAGCTGCCTGCCAGCTTTCCTCCACTACATTATGAGCCAACACTTTAAGAGAGAATAGAGTTCAAAACCCACCTTCCACCTTTTTTTTTGTGCACCTAAAGGTTTTATCCTTGTGACCTAGGCACCCATGTCTTCTCATTTGACATGGAAGGGGAGGAACTTGTTTACAGAGGGAATGATTTCCTTCTTTACTGAGATGAGTTGCTTGGTGCTGACTTGTTTTATTACTTTTAAATTACAATCAAGCACACTATAATTTGTCCAAGCTTGACATCTGCTTTCACTAGGATTCGATATTTGCAAAAGCTCTTCAAGAAATGCAAGGGAACCACTTTGGAAAAGCAAGGCTTCCACACCTCAGCATGCAGAATTGCAACACAAAAGACTTAACTCTTATTTTATGTTTTTCTCCTTATTCAGCTTTCACTTCAGGTTCCTTAACACCTGTATAGCACTAAGGTAGGTCTGTGAAGCAGTGCATCCCTCTTGTATCATACAAAGGTACATTTGCTGCTGTGGCAGTCAAGATCACTACCTCAAACAGACCTCTGTAGCCTTAGCCCCACATGCCAGATAAAATCTGTAGCCTTTAAAACATCACTCTGGGGAAAAGACCACAATACAGTACACCCTTCTTCTTAAAACGCAAAGCTGTTGTCTGTTTTCTGCACACAGGTGCCAATTTGCCACTTCTTTCCTAATTTAGGAAGAGGCTATTCCCCTCAAAGAAGGGAAAAGGAGCACCTAGCATACCTCTCCCCCAGTCCTAGAAGAGAGGTAAACTATTAACCCAGCTGTCACACTGTCAGCAAAAGCTGGCGGGATCCAGCAGATATGCTGATTTACACCTGGCAGAGTGAGGTCGTTTACCCCTTGCTGTGCTGAGGGCTCTGAAGGACCATAGTTTCCTTTGGTTTGTTTTTTTGTGTGTGTGCCAACACACAAACATGCTGATATGTGCTCATGGAAAAATTAGTGCTCTAGCAACATTGTCCCTTCTGAATGTACAGGCAGAAGCACAGTGCAAGAAATTCGTGGAATACAACCCTTGGAGTATTTTCAAATCAATAGTCCCTTTATTTATATTGTAGCTGCATTCCAATTTATCACTTACAAATATCCTTTGTAATAAATAAGGGAAGGAAATGGAAATATTACAATGAAATTGTAATAATTCAGTGCTAGCTCTGTACATAATAAAGTTGCAGAGGGAATCTGTGCTTTTTTTTGGTTGCCACTGAGCATCAGCAACAACTGATGGTCTTAAGTTAACAAGCTAATATTTCATCCATGGATACCAGAGTGATAATGGCTAAATATGCCAGTCGAGGGAATGAGCACATGTGCAGCTATTTGCCTGACACAACTTCTGCTGTCATGGCCTATTAAAACCAGTTTACATGTGCATGTCGAATTTGATGAATATGTATGTGACCTCTTTCATAGCTATCACTCATTGGACTGTAGCCCTCATGGCAGAAAAAAACAGCACCTCTCATTAAACACAGCTTGAGTTACAGGCATGTTATGTTAATATTCCTTCAGAACTTTAGGGGGTTTTCTTCTCCTTTTAATAAATCTTTAGAAAAAAAATAATTTAAAATTATAATTAAAAAAAACACACAACACTTTCCTATTTCTCTCCTCTTTCACTTGGTGAATGTGTTTTGAAATTATCCTTCTCTAGCAGAAGAGATGGTTAATAAATTTGTAGATGACATGTTCAACTGATAGTAGCCAAATGCAACTTCTCTTATATAGGGCTTTGAACAGAATTAGGTATTTTTAAAGAAACCAAACAAAAAAACTAGAGAAACCAGATGAGCTTTTTTTAGGTAAAAAGAGGACTGCCTGTCTTGAACATCATACTTGACCCAAATATAAATGGTACTGTGCATTAGAGTCTAAACATATGCAGTGTATGTCCGTGTTACCTTGCAGTTATCCCACTTTCTTCTGCAACCAGATGGAAGGAGAACTGCAGTTATGAATTAAAACGCTGCAGGAAGTTCTTTCACCAAATTTCCTATAGAAAGTGTAAAGTCTCAAGAGGCAGAGGAAAGCATCCAAGCTTTTGGTGTTTATGAGAATCCAAATGAACCTTTGAATCTTTTGAGGTTTCTTCATTGCTGTTTAAAAAGCATAAATTATAGAGTAAAATCAAGGATGCAGCCAGATTGTGCAGTGCATATATGGCAAATATTTACTCACACGAGCATTTCCACTCCATCTGCTCTGCAGATAGAGTAAATATTTCACAAACTGACACTTAATTTGGTAATACCAAACCAGAAAAGGCACATGCTATTATAGGCAGTGGTGGTTTTTGTACCATCCACAATGAAAGACACACTCTTCTCCCAGTTATATGGGTTCGATACACCAGCAATCGGAAGTCATGGGTAAGTTTGTATCACTATACAGCAAACACAGAAATTAATGCACTGATTTTTGCAGGGAGCATTGCTGGATCCTTGCCCACCACTGGCTCACTGTACTAGGATAAACCAGACACTGAGTGGTTCATTTGACTGAGTCCCACCTCAGCACCTGAAACCAGAGGAGTCACTTCTCTCTCATTTGCAATTTCTTGTGATTCAGCTGGGTCCCTTACATCCATATAGTCTGGGATTCTTGATTCAAGTGCTAAATAAATGGCCAAAATCTATATGTTTGACTGCTAAAACCCAACCCTCAACCTCAGCAGGGGCATGTCATGAGTAAGGTAAGAAGAATTCAGTAAGTGACTGGAGACAGCGTTAACCATGCTAGTGGTAGATACTTTCTGGACTGAAGTAATGCATGAAATAGAAACACATTTACATTCCACTTTAAAGGGAAAAAAAAAGGAAAATGGAAAAATAAGTCTACCTTGGTAATTTCCATGATATTTTAAAATGTTCTAAAAGAAAACATCACAAATACAGTTTAATTCCTACCTATGCCACTTACATCTAAATGTTTATTTTGCCAATATCAAAACCTTCTCATTAAACTAAAAATATTTTACTTTGATTATCGGGGGTTTTGTTACATTTATTTCAACTGTGATTTTATATTTTACTTATTTCAATATTATTAATAATTATTTTTTTAATTTCACAATGCTATAATAAAAATGAATTTTTTTTTTTAATGTTCCCATATCAATTGCTATGGGTTCTTTTGCAATTTGCACTCTGAAGTGTATTTTGAAATTATTACCCTTATTTTTAAGTCATTCTGAAAATAAACTTGGAATTCTTAAAAGTTCCTTTCTCTATTTGTGCAGGGAAATATTTTCTGCAACAGCAAAGTTCCCAAACACAACAGAATTGAAAGAAAAAAAAACTGAAAAGAAAGAGAGAAAAAAATTCAACTCACTTCAATGTTCAAATTAGATTAGACATGAGACCTAGTTTGACCCATGAGGGGCATTTATATTAGCTGAAATTTCTGCCCAAAATCTTTAAATAAAGAAGGGCAACCTTATCACCCCAGTTATGTTTAGCCAACCTCATAATGGAAAGAGCTAAAACTTCTCATGAGGGTGGTACAGTCTGAAGATATGGATACAATGTCATTTATAGAACTCGATTTTTTTCCCCTCCTAACAAGTGTATTTTCCTATAAGAAGGAGCCAGCAGCTCTAGAAATATAGACAAAATAATTTTCAGCCTCTTTTATCAGTGTAACAGAACTGCAGGTTCTGACCAAGGAACAAGGAGTCTGAACAAACTCTTGCCACCTGGCTAAGAAACATGCTGTGGTAGGGAGGCACCGCTGGCTCTATTCCCTGCCATGGATGAGGCAAATCACACTCTGGGGACAACTGTGGACCAGCTAATTCCTGTGCACGGGTCAAAATATGTGGTGTAGAGCATCTGGGTTACAGGTACTTGTCTTGCTCTCATATTGTCCCCTCCTTGCCTTTAGACAGCAGGATTTGAATGATTAGCCTGACGTGTGGCCTGAGGATTGCAGG
Organism: Pyrocephalus nanus; assembly: GCA_038380795.1. NCBI lineage: Eukaryota > Metazoa > Chordata > Aves > Passeriformes > Tyrannidae > Pyrocephalus > Pyrocephalus nanus. The sequence goes on from CM076260.1 coordinate 107,059,632, forward strand.
GCATCCTTCTAGCTGAGCATAAGGATGGTGCAGATGAAACCTAATTTTCCTATGTTTTATTTGTTTGGTTTTGTTTTATTTTAAATAAAGAAAAATGAGATGTTTCTACACCACATCTGTGCAGCACACAGTTCCCACTTGCATCCTTTCGAGGCTTTCCTTACATGTCTCCCTGGCATATCTGAATTGTCACTCCTTGCAATGCGAGCATGTTTTTGCTCCTCTACCCAACTTAGAAAAACATGATAAAAATTAAAACCAAACAAAAAAATCCAGAACAGTCAAAACAGATATAATCCCATGGTTTTCAATTTCCTTAAGGTTTTGGAAAATACTCCTATTGCCCCGAGCGGCAGAGAACTTCAGACAAGGTTTTGAGAGAAAGATCCTTCTTAAGCCACCTGCCCTGAAATGCTGGATTTCATTCACACCCAGTTTCTGAAGGGAAGCCAAAACTAATGCAAAAGAAGGTCAAGGTAGTTTGAACATCAGCATGTCCAAAAAAACTCCTCAAAATGTTTGTCCAGACATAGGCCTAAAACACTTACTTTGACTTGCACATCCCATTTTGGAGTATATCTAAGGTGAGGTTGCTTACATGCTCCAAGTTCAATTAGTGAACGCCAGGGATGTGGGTACTGTCTATGCAAAGTGAGCTCATAAATTCCAGTTTTTGCAAGTGCTAAGCATGCAAAAATGCCACACAAATTCTTCTAGAAATACAAATGTCAGAAATAGAAGTGACACTGTAAAACAGCTAATTACAAAAAAACCCCACAACCTTGACTGATTCAAAGTAAGAACAGAAATAGATATGACATAGTTTATGGACTTGGTAAGGAAAAATACTGCTGGGATATCAGAAATAGGTGACAAACTCAAAAAGTATCCACTCTAGCTCAGCACAGGGACTGATATGCATGGAGAGCTTCCCACAGACTGTTTCAAAGGTTAGAAAATGTCCATATCAAATTACAGAGCAATACACACTTTCCGTGTCAGCTCTTACTTAATTAAAGTAATACTGAAATAAAATGTTCCTGTCATATTCCCTTGTGGCCAAAGAGGAGTATAGAAATGTCTATTCTGAGTCTCTGAAATCAGATACACATTTTCCTTTAAATGGACACTTTCTGGGTACATATCAAGATAATTTAAATAAAACTAAATTCAATTAAATAAAAATCTTATCATTCTCATGTGGAATGAAACAAAGAAGAGTTTAAAAGATCCCCAGGGTAATCTTCTGGTACCCACAGTTATAGCCAAACATGCAATCTCTGCTAATAACTCTTATTTACATATATATTAAACACGTATACCATTAGGAGATAAGTACATATTGATAGAGCCATGAAGTTTAGTGGGGTTTTTTTAACACATATTTCTAAAGTAAGTATCTTACTTACAGTTTAATAGATATTCTGATTAAATTAGAGATTATGAACCAGATATATATTTCTAGGAGTTACTGGGAAGTTAAATCTTTGAAAAAACAGAAAATTGCTAGAAATGGGTATGGAAGAAAAAGAAATTTAGCTTTTCAAAGGCTAGAAAAAAATCAGTGTTTCAAAGCAGAAATGTATTCAGTTACTCACTAGGAAAAAGCTAATGAAGAATAAACCTGAAACTTCCAAAAATATGTTTTCCATCTCCCAATTAAAAAATGGAAAAATCCTTCTCTGGCCACTTTCCACCATTTGATATGAAACATGAAAAATCATTGAACTGAATTTCAGAAACCTCAGCTTTACACTAAAAGTATAAATTAACAGTGAAAGGAGAAGCAAAATTAGAATTTTAGGATTAAATATGGTCTGAGCTAAGAGTTGAGCTTGGCAAGTCTGATTACACTTGCTGAAAGAGACAAACTGAAATCTTCTTGATCCAAGAAAATACTTCTAAAGGAAAAATGGCTAAATAATATTTTTCAAAAAAAATTTTGGAACTCCAGAACTGCAGATTTCGAAAGTTGCTGCATTCTACAGGGCTTGCTAAGTGCTTTTAGAAATGCAGTCTTAAACAGAGATATTTAGAATTCAAAACCACTTTCCTCTCAACCAAAAAGTACTGCCTGAAACCACCAAATGTACCCCTCAGCTGCCTGCACCCCAGCACCACTGTGTGGTCAAGCACCGCTCCCAGATAATGCAAGGTGGCCAGCACATGCTGAGCGGTGGCTTTGGAATCACAGAACCATTGAGATTGGAAAAGACCTTTAAGATCATTAAGTCCAACTGTCAGCCCAGCACCACTACCATGTTCGTCATTAAATCATGTCCTCAAGTGTTATATCCACATGTTTTTTAAACACTTCCAGGGATGGTGACTCCACCTCTTCCCTGTGCAGCCTGTTCCAATGCTTTATAGCTCTTTCTGTGGAAAAAAAAAAAAAAAAAATGTTCACAATATCCAATCTAATCCTCCCTTGGTGCAACTTGAGGCCATTTCCTCTAATCCTGCCACTTGTTACCTGTGAGAAGAGACCAACACCCACCTCACTTACAACCTCCCTTCAGGTAGTTGTAGAGAGCAATAAGGTCTTCCTTCAGCCTTATTTTTCTCCAGGCTGAGCCTCCCCCCAACTCCCCCAGCTGCTTCTCATCAGACTTGTGCTCCAGAGCCTTCACCTGCTTCACTGCCCTTCTTTGGACTTGCTCCAGTACCTCAGTGTCTTTCTTGTAGTGAGGGGCACGAAAATCAGCCACTAGGGCCCTCCATCCCTCCTGTCACACCCCCTGCCACGTCTCGATGCCGGTGGCTCGCAAAGACTCATTTTCGATGAAAGCAAATTGCTACTCTCAGTCTTTGGGAATAGTGGCCAACTTGCCACGTTGAAGAGTTTGGCGCTGCCGGCCCTGCCTTCCCCCCTCGTGTTAAATCGGAACGCGGTCCCTGGACTGCCCAACCAGTCTGCAGAATTGCTAGGCAACCCTCCGCGCGCGTTTTGCCAGCGTACACATTTGTGCTCCTTCTTTTTAATTTCATTTTCTTTTGACGGGGACACAGGGCTCTTCCCTCCTGCCCATGTTTCGCCCTGCACCACTTCAAATGAGATTAAGTTTAGGCAAAGAGGGGAGTCCGTGCTTGCGGCAGGACCACTGTGCATTAAGCGAGTTTATTTTGGTAGCGCTGTGTTCTGTCTCTAGTCACTGTCTTTTTACACATAATCAAAACATGAAGATTTATTATAGGGAGCACTAAAAATATGGCTTTAGAAGAACAGAAATAAAACCACAAACTTGCTTTACAGCTGTGGCCTTAGGAATGCAACTGGATTCAGTCTGCAGTGGGGAGTGGCAGGGCTGTCAGGTTTCAAATATGACTTATCTGCTCAGGCTCTCAGAAACAAGCTCTCTGGCTCCCAACCTAGCCAGTAGAAAGAGAAGAGACTCACAGGATGTTTCACAGCAGTGCAATACACAGGCCACCACATCTATAAGTTGGTCCCTAGCAGTAGGTCAGCAGTCATCATCTCTGCTGCCAGGTTTTTCATTATAAGACTCAAGGTTCCATGTGTATTTCTTGAAAATCCAGCATCTAGCTGAAGATGAAAAGCAGAAGAAACAAAACCCCAGAACCCCTAAGGCTCCATTTTTGTTTCTTGATTTTAAATATAATATAGCCCTAATGACTGGGGGGAAAAAATGCATCTTAAAAAAGGATAGCTCCCAGCCAGAAAAAAAAAAAAATCAGAAAAAAATTCTATGTGTATTATTCTTGTAAACTAACAAATTAATGCCTTCAAAGCCCTTTTCATGATATTTTGGACAGTTGAAACTAGGCAGCATGACTGAGGCCCATTATCACTACACCTGGTATCACAGACAATAAATCATCCTTGGTATTTCTGAAACTACAGGCTCTTACTTTCTTTGGTGGATAGCAAGAGATTTGATATTCAAAGGTCTGAAGAAGGTTTTTCAAAAACAACTCAGCCAAAGACAACTATCTGTCTGTCAACCACACACAACCTGTACACAAGGATCTTGGACAAATATTTCCCCATACAGTAATTTGGTCTGTGATGAGCACTCCAGGCTGAGAGTGAGGGCATACTCTGCATTCAAGACTCATTGATGATACACAGCCCAGGGATGCACCACCCCCCCCATCGTTTTCCCTATTCCTGGCACACCTGCATCACTTGCTGATCCAAACAAATCAGCTGGATGCCATCCTAGTCTGGCCTGGAAGTTTCAGTAAGCTGATCTTAAGGAAGAGAGAAGCACACGTGCTCTTCAGTGGTCAGCAACTGAACTGTACATCTATATTACACAGTGGAAATCACTGCTACTCTCTTGCCACCTCACAGTTAATCAGCGTAAGCCGCACATCTAATTAATTTTATCCTCAACTTCTAGCAACACAAAGATCTGAATGAAGCTTGCTGTGACTTTCAGCACGTAGTCAGTGGTATGTGCTGGGCTGGGGAGTTCTCCAGCTTGGATGGTTTTCCTAGATGAGCCTCTCCTTATTAGTTTGACAGCTTTAAACAGCGGTGATGAAAAATCAGAATGAGAAAGGAGCTGACACTCCTAAACACATTCCATGTACCATTTAGAAGGAGGCAGGTTTCCTCACTGGCTGCAATTTAGAGATTTGTGGATCTTGAATAAAAGAGAACAGGTTATTATGAAACTTTTAAATCTATGAATGACAACAGAAAACAACTTCCAGAATTTAGTTTATTATCTCCGTATATTGTAGTAATCCTTTCACCTAATGTATGTCTATAAAGCAAGTATAGCAGAAGATGATGTGGGTAAAGCAGGGATACAACAGTCTTGGTCAGCATTGCATAATAAATCAGGTTTTATCTCCCGTTTCTTTGTCTCATGCTCTGCAACTGTGCCAAACCATTACACTCTAAAAAAATTTCCATTAAGATAGAAGTTGAAACCAAAGGGAAGTAAAGCAAGGTTGAGAGGTATTTTGAGGTTTTATTCACAGATGTGATAGCCTTATGTTGCAATGGATTTGTTCCCTTTGATAAAACATATGTGCTCAAAGAGGCAGTTTTCAGATACATACAGCATACATTTCCATTTTTTAATAACTGTTTCGTAACTTCCAGAAAATGTTGGTCTGGCTTTTTACGAATTCTTCCCAAAGAAGTAAAACGTTCATCGATTTGGCATGGGGAATTCCAAGTGTCCGCACATTCTACTCTACATATGTAATACCAATACCATCTTTCCTATCTTTAAACTCTGGAGGGAGACATAAGCTCCACAAAACACATGAGACAATCCTGACTGGTTTGGATTATGGGTTTCAGTCCTCATTTGCTCTTTTGTTTCATCATGGTGAGCACAAATATATGCAACTCGTTATACAAGCTGGCCTTTCACATCTCGACAGTAGGGCTGATATCCTTTGGGAGTTATTCAAACTTACACAAAAGTTATTTGAAAAGTGTTTACCCTCGGCCTCTCTCCTTCAGGCTGAGATGGGTGCAGCCTTAAATCAGGAAGGGAAGCAGTGCCTGCTTCCTGTGGGCACATGTGCACAGAAAGATGGATGAAGGCTCCACAGCGTGAGGGAAGGTGCATCCACTACTTTCCTCACGAACTTTTCCACAGGATGGTTGGGCTGTTCAGCCTAAGAGCACGCAGGGAACACATCTCTTGCAATTTCTCTCTCCCTCTCACCAGACACACTGCAGCAGTGGCCCCCGTGCAGTCCCACAGTTTTGAAAACTTACAACTGATACAGGCCATATGAGAAATCTCTCTCCTTGTGGAAAGGTCCCAAAACAACTTGATGGGGTAAGAAATCCTTCTCTTAAAATATGGAGGCCTGGAGTTTGTACAGAGAGATAAAATATTTATGCCTACTTTTCATGTAAAGAGTTAACATCCATGGAAGACCCAATATATCCCCATGACACTCTATATTCCCTTTTTCACAGTGAGTGAAAGGGGGTGTAAGCAAGGTCCTGGGCATCCAGCCTAAAAGATGCACAGTAAATATATCATCTGTTTTATGGTCCACTTGAGACTGCTGAATTGCCCTAACTATAGGACAAACAATGAGAACTGCCTTCTCAGATTTTTTTTTTAAATTATAAAAAAGACACCATTGCCCTAAATTATAAACTAATACTTCCAATGAATTTACACTGAACTTTATCATTACTGAGGTGAAGAATCTGTTAACATTAACATAAGGCAAGTCCTGAAGACAGTCAGGACCACACTTGCTCAAAGCAGAATCAGCTACAGCAGATTTCTCAGGACCATGTATAGTCACATTGTGAAAAGTTTCAAGGATGGCCATGGTATCACATCAGGGAAAGAAAAAAAAGAGCTTTTCCTAACACTTAAACAAAATTTTCTATGTTTCAGTTTGTGCCTATTACCTCTTATCCCATCACTAGCCAACACTGAAAAGATCCTGACTTTGCTTTCTTTACTTCCCCCATAAAGTATTGATACATGTATGTAAGATCATCCCTTGAGCCTTCTCTAGGATGAACAGGACCATCTCTCTCAACCTCTCCTCATATGAGAGATGCTCCAGGCCCCTCAATCACCTTTGTGGCCCTTCTTTGGACTTGCTCCAGTATATCCATGTATATCTCATATAGGGGAGGCCAAAACTAGTGCACTACTATGAAAATACTGAGTTGATGCCCTATTGCCCCTAAAGGCAAGCTTTCAAGCTTTATGGAATACACAGGCATTAAACATTGTTTAAAGAGAATAAGTAGAACAGAAGATGTATTTGAAGAAGCAGAAAATCCCAATCACTTACTAAAGTTATTCTTCATTCTTCCAATCCACTTCTGAAATACATGATTAATTTTGACTAGTTTCATTGGCTTACATCACTCTCTGCTTTTCTCTATTTACCTTTTTTTTTTTTTTAAAAATAATAAGGTTCTACTACCTTCCTTTTACCCTCCAAGTGTGTTGCCCTGGAGGCTATTATTGCTATATAGAAGATTACGGGTTTTTAATTTAAATGTACATTTCCACCAGCATATATTGGTGCAGTGGTTTTTCCCTCAGCTGCTGCAGGACCATAGTTCAGGCATTATAAAACCATGTTTGAAAGAAATAATGAATATTGGCTTTATTATTGAATAAATCTTTGCTATTCTGGCAGTACTGTTTTGAAATAATTTTTCTCTTTAGCGCTTAAGTTTCTAGAGTATTTTTAACTTTCTTTTTTTTTTTCATTAAATGTTATTTGAACTACAGGCATTTCTGACAAAACTGAAGAGGTAAGCTTGTGGAGTTGATGTGCTTGAGCTTTCTCTACTGCTGTGGTTTAACCCAGCAGGCAACTAAACACCATACAGCCGTTCGCTCACTCCCCCACAATGGGATGGGGGAGAGAATCAGATAAAAGGTAAAAGCTTTAGGCTGAGATGAAGACATTTCAATAGGATATAAGAAAACAATAGTAAATAAAAATATTGAAATAGAAATATATACAAAACAAGTGATGCCCAACACAATTGCTCACCACCTGCTGATGGATGCCCAGTAATCCCTGAGCAAGAGCCACCAACCCCCAACTCCAACATTTTTTGTTCAACATTACATCATATGCTATGGAACAGCCCTTTGGCCAGTTTGAGTCAGATATCCTCGCTGTCCACCCTCCCATCTTCTTGTGCATCCCAGCTTCCTCGCTAGCCAGGCAGTATGAGGAGCTGGAAAGGCCTGGATTTAGTGTAAGCTCTGCTCAACAACAACTAAAACATTGGGGTGTTATTGACATTCTTATCGTAAATCCAAAACACAGCCCTAGAGGGAAAAAAAGTAACTATCCTACACAGGACATCAATGAAAACTATTAAACTCTCCACTGTAACCTCAAAAAATTCTATGCTTAAGTACCTTGCTTGATGAAATCTTGACCACTGACTTAATTAAAAAAGAAAAAAATTATAAAATCAATGGAGCTTTTCTACCACAAAAGAAATAAATACAGACCCAGAGACAAAAGTGTGTTTTGCTTCCTACCCTCATATTTCTTTTAAATCTAGTTTGAATATTTTTGAAACAGATTTGCAGATAATTTTCTAGTACAATAATGAGAAATTCCATTTCTAGAGTTTAAGTTCTGAACAAGGAAAAAAGGATATCATGCAAACTGTGTTTGAGTTCTTCTGCTATCAGGGGAGTGTTATTTCAGTACCTTTGAAGGACTGCATTGCAGTTCTATGTTCCTCACAACACTAACTCTATTTTTTCCCCTCCCATCAATACTTCAACAGAGTAGCTAGAGGATGGAATCCACAATATTAATGAGATCATTAAAATAAACAAAATAAAATGCATTGCCTTTTCCCTCCTAACAAGACCAGTGTTCAATGAAACAGGAACCAAACACCTCATCAGTCATAAGATTCTCAGAAAAAAATACAGAATTCAGAGTTTGTCTATTTGGTAATCTCTCCGCCTTGCTAAACCCACAGTACACATTTCAAACTGATCAAATATTAAGTCATATAGCCAGAAACAAAACTGAATTGACAGAAATTATTCTATCCTCTTCATTGGTACTTAGAAGTCACCAAGAATAATCAGTGCAGGAGACCTTACTGGAATAAGGTAGTTAATGAGATCTGTTTCTAAACAAATATGAATTGCAAGGAGGTCTAGAGGAAAGCAATGCAATTGCATCCCTGATTATGGTGGGGGATCTATTGTGCATATACATTTGGTGCTTCTACTTTGGAAGGATGTTGAAAAACGGGAGAGAATTCAGAGCTACGTGAATGAATAAAAAAATGGAAAATATGCCTGGAAGTGAGAGACTCCTGGTGCTCAATCTATTAGCTTAATGAAGAAAAGGTTAAAGGATAATTTATTAGTCTATAAGTGTCTATTATCAAAGGGAATGAAAATTGATAATTGATGACTCTTCAGTCTAGCTGACAAAGGCTTAACAAGATTCAATGGCTTGAAGTTCAAATTAGACAAATTAAGGTTCAGAATATGGAGCACTTCTTATTTTTTTTGTCTTTACAGAGAAGACAACTGATTAAAGGTTGCAATTGATGTTCCATCACCAGAAACTTATAAATCAAAGTCATGTCAACAAAGTCATAAAAGGTGTCTGAAAGTAAGTCACAACTGTTGGACTTCAAGAAAGCTTTTGGGGAAATGGCTTGAGTAATGTTACACAGGCCATTAGTTCACAAAGGTCCCTTCTATTTGTGAAATCCTATTAATTGTTCTACCTCATCAGAGTTATGTCGGCCATATTTTTTTTCCTCTCTCAACATATAAGCCTGTATTGGAGTGTAATGAATGTTCCAAGATCTCTTTCACCATCAGTCAAAAGAACAGTGGAGGAAAAAAGACAAGGAACTGTATTTCCAAAAATGGTGCAAGGGAAAGAGTGTGATACAAATCATCAGAGTTGTTAAATACTTTTATTGCATAATTATGAAGCAGAGTAAATTAGAAAACAAAGTTTAGGCTCTTCTTAGAATAAGTAGCTGGTGTAACACTTCTGACACTGGATTACAGTCTCTGCTTTGGCTTGAGAGTTAAATAGTCATTACATTTCCCTATAGCCTACCTTTCCAAGGAAAACATATTCTCTGTGCACTCCAGTCTTTGACAATAGGATTAAGTATTACTGGCAGACAATACCACTTAAGACGTTAGCTGCATCAACCTCTATGATGACTGAAAGAGCTATTAGTCTGCAGTGCCTCTTTTAAGAGGAGGCTAAAAAAAAAAAAAATCCTTTATGCTCCCTGATAGGGAAAAAAAATACCTAGAAGGCAATATACCTCATCTAGATAGAAAATGTACATGAAAAATGGTTACAACAAGATTATTTACATTCTTTAGTCATTAGGGATAAAGTGGATGCTTACTGACCCATCTTTCTAAACAACAAATTGAAATTCCTCTGTGATAAAATCGCTCCGCATTGTGATTTCCAGTTCTGTCAGATACTCCAGAAAAATAGCGTTCACTTAGCATATCTATCTACTCAGTAACTGATTTGTGGTCTTTGCAATTTAGATACTCAGCCTCTCTTTCAACTCCACACGTCTATTACATTTGCTACAAATTGTATTAAGTGAGCGTGTGCTCAGGGAGAGAGGAACTGCAGCCTGGAGAGCTGGGGAGTCCAGGGAGATTGTGTTTCTCCACCCAAATGGTTCAAAAGAAGGCTGGGCCTAGTTGAACACGGAACTGCTCAGCCTGGGCTTTACTGCTCCAAGAGGCTCTGAAGTCAAGCTGGCCTCATTTACTCAATGTTTTGGGGGTGCAGGAGAGTTGGAGGGGTTACTCCATGGAATTGGGCTGTGAACTGTACAGAATATACAAATCTCAGGTTCACAGAGTGCTATTCTGCCACAGCACTTAAGGAAGGAAGACCAAATTTTTTGCAGAGCATATAAGAGTAAAAAGATAAAATGCCTCTATTTTGATACAGAAGGGTAAGAACAGCAAGGATTTGGGCACCTGCACAGAGACAACGTATGAAATTAACTGAACACCACAGTGAACTTATCTTACACTGTTTACCCTGAATGCCACAGAAAACACATTCTGTGTAATATGCCTTATTGTGCTAGGGCCAGTGCCTGAAAAATTCTTGCCCCTCGTTTTCCCTTTACCAACACAAACACGACGCTTGTTTCTCAAACACCTTCGAAAGACAAAGCCATAAATCAAATCTGTACATTGAGGAAGTACAGTTCTTCTGACCAGTGCTTACGTTATTATGCCATCCTACCCAGCAACAACCTAATTGCAGATAATGTGAAGCAGATCAACTTCTGCAGTCTTCTCTAAGGAAAAAAAAAAAAAAAAAGATAGAAAAGGAAAAGATTATTATACTCCGAATTTATCCTAAAGAATTTATTAATCTGTAACATAGAAGAACAAAATCAGTCTATGTGCCGCCAACATTTATGCAGACTCAGAGGTCACTTAGGATATGTAATGGTTAAAGCACATGTGCTACCAGATATCAGCTGACCAACCTATGGGAATGAACACTGTGAAAAATATCAATGCAAAGGAGGGGGGAAGAAGAGGGTCATTAGTGCAAGATGCTTGAAACATCAAGATGCAATAAGCAGGACAGAGCTGCTGATGAGAACACTCAGGGGATGCAGTATGAAGATCTCTGGACTGAGAGAAGTGTCGTGGTCAGGGAAGGATAATAAAAAGACTGGAACATACACCATCTGGTATAACAGAAGGGAGGATGGGAAACATCAACAGGGAGTTATATTTGCTAGGCAAAGCCAGACGGTGAAAGCATTGATTAAGATTATTTTGTCGATTAGGTGGTACCCTTTGATTTATGTGCTGGGAAAAGAGGAGCATTTACTATGCAAAGGTTGTGCTGCCTGGGCAGCTGAATCAGGATTGGACCTGGAAGGATGAGGGGGGGGGGGGCTTTAGCAATTCCCCAGTGGAGCTGAAAGGAGGGGTCACGTGGAAGCAGAGCTCACTTGGGGATTTGGGAGGGTGCACATTCCATTGTGAAGAAAAGGAGATATGAGGGTTTTTGACAGTGATGCAATTCACCTCTTCCCAATGTAGGGAAGTGGCATGTAGAGGGAGACCAAGGCACTGCAAAAAGAGCTGCAACAAGAGAAAATCATTTGGAAAATAACTGTTTGAGCAAAATATGTACATATCTCCATATCTATAATTATACCCATCCAGAGGCAAACCAACAAGAGATGTAAAGATGTTAAGCTACACTGAAACTAAATTACCCAATTTTGTTTGCTCAGAGTGCTGGGCTGTTCCTGGGACAGAAAGGGTTAGAAGTAGAAGCATGGATATAGATCAATGGCTCAGATTAGAGTCGCTCCCAGCTTCAAAAGTCCTCAATGACAAAGCACAGCAGGCAATGCAAAGGGTATGCAATAATATAGCTTATTGGATACATTTAGTACCCACCTAACTGAAAGGTGGCACCCTGTGTGGACAGGAAGCCAAGAAATAAGCCAAGGATTTAAAGGAGAGGGCTTGCACAGCACAATATTATTGGTATCAGTCAGTCAGTGGGTAAGATGGGAACAATATGACATCAGCAGCAATGTACAGCCAGTGAATCAGCAGAGGGAACAGGGTAGTAGGTGAGCAGCACCAGAGAAAAAACAGTCAGGTTGCCTGGAATAAGTCCCTGCAAATGTTTTTGTAACACTGACTCGAGAGGGATGAGCAGTACAGCAGGTTTTGCAAAACCCCAGTGGCACAGCACTGCTCATTTCCCTCACACTGAAACTGCAGAAAAAAAACATGGAATGTCTGAATGCCAGCAAACCCTGGAGAAAAAGCAAACAAGCATTTACTTGTTGTTTAAGTAAAAAGATAAAAAAAAAACCCACAACACTTCTCATGCTAAACTCAGATGGTTTTCTCCCCCATCAGGACGTAGGAAGTGTTTTATACTACAGCAGATACACAATTTAAGGAAAATCCTGTTTTCCTGCAGGTGAAGTGTCACAAAGTGAAGAATGGCAAATTCCCACGGATTTATCCATGAATAAACACACACACATTCCTTCACAGCTCACAAATCTCATCAGCAAATGTTGACCAACCTCCAGTTGCTCTAGATAAGCTGCATACAGGTTAAATCAGACACAGGTAGGTTAAACAGAGTGCAAGAGGGAGGCAGATCCACTAATGCAGCAGCATGGACAGGTATAAATTCGCTTCCTGTTCCCTTTGAACTATCTGAATGGGAACAGCCCTAAATATTACAAGTATTACATTTCACTATTCAATAAAGTTGTGCTGAATAGAATTATCACCTTGAAATTACAGGGTAAAACTCCCTATACAAAAACAGATTAAAGACAAATTAGACTGTGGGCCAGGTCACTATGATTGTTAATTAGTGATAATGGAAATACAATTAGCATAATGAGTTCCAATTACTGTATATGGAGAAATATGAGCATACTGCTTTCATAAATCTTGGTTCCAGGAAAAATAAAATGCATCTGGTTTAACAAAGCATGCCCTTCTTCTTTGCAAAAAGCTTCCTGGTAAATATCTTTTTATGAAGCTAAACCTTTCTTTTGCTGGGTTGTGATTTGGGAAAAAAAAAAAAAAAAAAAGAAAGAGACAGAATGGATTTACCCTGTCTGATAGCTGAACAGTTTTGTATTAGCTTGGCTTCTGTTTTAAGCTGCCTAGAAAATCTTACCATCTGTTTCTTCAGTCCTGGGTTAAACAACAAAAGACAAAAAATCATAGACCATTACGTTAAATGCACTTATTGTCTTTGAAATATGTATGGTTTTCCCCCCTTCTCTTTTTCTCCTTTTTGATAAGCTGTGAAATTGGAAAGCCAATTATATTCTAATATTTACACAATTAGGAATGGCTTTTCAAAACCTCGTTGAAAAATCAGTTGATGAAAGACAACAGCTTTACAAAAAGCAACAGCAGCATGTCCGATGGTTCTTTCATGAAGAATCCTTTTATTTACTTCCATAGCAGTTTGACACCTTTGCAAGAGTAGGCAAAATCAGGCTGGATTTAGTTTATCACTCATTGGGAAATTAGAAAAGTAGGGATTAAAATTACGAATTTGCAGATGCTGTGGACTGAAGTGCTAATGGAAATAAAGGCTTAGGAAAGCCCTACAGACATGCAAGCTTGACTCCGTGCCTCTATTTATACAAGGTGGTGTTAACTATACTGTTAGATAGCCAATTATGAAGCTACTCACTGTTTCCATGGGTTAAAGTGGATTCTGGGGTAATACTGGCAAGGATTCAAGAACAGGAAAAATTCCAGCTGCATACAAGGACTAGATGTTAGCAATATTAGGTCCTTCCCTTTGAAAAGATCCTCCAGGCTTCTTGTTAGAGGGAAAGCAGGCAAAAAAAAAAAAAAAAAAAAAAAAAAAAAAAAAAAAAAAGCTGTACAAGACCCAAAAGTCATGGACAGATGAAGCTGAGGGGACATGAGCTGCCCAGATAGTCACTCTGAACCTTGGGGAGCATTCATTGAGAAAAACTATAAAAACATGATCATTGGAATGGAGAGTGGAAGGGGAAGGGAAAGTGCTTAACAGCATGTCTCCTTTACACCTGCTAAGCTGTAGACAGAGCAGACTGCTTACATTTTTGTTACGTCAACAACATGATAATTACATGTAGGTGTAGAGGAACTCTCTTCTCCCACACCTGCTATGATATTTTGCAGCTATACAGGAGAATCAACTCATCCATATTGCCAGTTCCACATGAAAGCACCTCGGTATCATGCAACTCTAGTGTAGTCTCTGTCCCTTAAAAGTTAATGAAATGTGTATTTTGGCACAACATGCAAGGCAGAAGAGAGAGTAGGCAAGAACTTGTCCTGGACACTTACTGGGATTGCCTCAGCTCTGCAGAGCATGAAGACTTGTCCTAGTGTTGGGAGCGCTATCTGATGAGAACATATTTGGTTCACAGGTTGAGTATATGCTCTGTACAGACAGCTCGAAGCAACATTCAACTTTTCTGATTATAGTCCTCTAAAAATAACCCCCAAACACTTCAGAGTGCTGTGCAGCCTGGCCCTGAGCTTCCCAGGGATACTGATGGCTCACACGAATGTTGTCATGGCATTTCTGTGCTTTCAGAGTGCTGTTTTAAGGACCTAGAGAAGTACATGGAGAAAGGGAATTAAAATAGGCTGACAGCCAAGGGAAGTAGCCTGTGGAAGAAATAATGAGTGAACACATCACTAAAGATTGTATCTTGACACCTATGCACAAGAAGGCTGAATTCAATGTGTACATGTAATCATGAATCTCACATTACCTCACTTTGCAACCTTAGCAAAGGCCTTTAAGGGTTGTTGCGTGCTTGGTTATTTTCATCTGTGAAATGAAGATATCTCAAACAAGATCATTCTGATAGGCACAATATCTAAGCACAATAAAAGGCATTCTCAGTGATAACAAAGCTTACAAGATAAGTGGATGAGTCAGACCAAGGGAGAAAGAGAGAGGGAGGCAGAGGCACCAGGACAAAAAAAACACCTTTTCTTTGAGCATACAAAGGTGCTGCACATTACCTGACCACAAG
Organism: Pyrocephalus nanus; assembly: GCA_038380795.1. NCBI lineage: Eukaryota > Metazoa > Chordata > Aves > Passeriformes > Tyrannidae > Pyrocephalus > Pyrocephalus nanus. Next base: position 107,074,672 of record CM076260.1, read on the forward strand.
CCTTGCTCACTGACACACAACACCACTAAGTCAATAAAAAAATGCTTTTTTTTGGAGAGTACATAAATGCAGTCTTGCTGATCAGAGAAGATACTATTCTGCACCTTTTCCTGGTGATGATAACCCTTTGGTGGAAGAGAAAGGTGTAGAGGGACAACTGACCCAATGCCAGATGGAGCTGTCAGGCGGACACCAGCAGAGTCCACTCACGCCCGTGTAAACCCAACGCATCTCCATGTTGTTTTGAATTTACAGCATCATCCCTCAGAGCGCAGGCAAGTGTTTCCACAAATGAATGATCTCAATCAGAAAACCAGTCCTGTGGCAAGGGATACATATGGCCATCACTCCCAAGAACAGCTGTCAAGCACTAGCCCTGCCCACTTCCCACTGTGTAACGTCCGTGGCTGCTCAGTCAAGCGAATGACCTTATAAGCCCACACAGGTCCAATCTGAACTGAAAATTATTAGCAAAAACTTGTTTTCCTTAAGACTTCGCAGCCTAACAGGGAGAAATTATACACTTGGATGGCAAGTGAGTCTAAACGGCTTTTGTTACAGTTCTTTTGAGTATAAAATCTCTCTACATAGAAATAAAAAAGCTCATTGGAAAGATGAGTGCTAGACCCCCACTCCCTCTATCCAAAGCATGCTGTTCAATTTAGCATGTGCTTCACTGAATAAATAACACTCCCAGCCATGATGCTCTCCCTCCAATATGCTTAAGTATTGATAGATTGCATCGCTCTATACTAAGTCTGTCTGGAACGTGTGACATTTGCCCAGTGAATTGGTAAATGAACTTGGAATATTTGACCCATGCAGCTGAGATTATGCCTTATTTAGACTGAATGGACAAGAGCTTTTTCTGTACCCAAAAAACCTGACAGATACGTCTAACCTTTTCAGCCAGATCTTCTGGGTATTCAGCTATGAGGAAAGTGACACTCCATGATGATTACTGAATCTCAAATCTCTTCTGCATATATATGTAGAACTATGTACTCTGTGGGAATCTGTGATGCAGGCAAGTTGGCAACTGAAGGACCTTCTCCCAGACTGCTTTCTGATTTATGTAGACCTGTCACACAGTGACTGACACAAGCGAAATAAATCTGTTTAGGACTTTAAAGACATGAAACTTGACAGACATTCAAAGTAAGTCAGATTCAACTATTTCATGTTTAATGTTTTCCTGTGCTATGCCTCTAAAATGAGATTAGCTAACATGGTCAGGGTGCAGTGTGAGGGATAAGTGGGCTCTGAATTTGGACACAGTCTCTTAGGAAGGGTCTCCTACCCTCACCTCTGATTGTCTTCTCCAGCAATACATTTTAGCTATGTTTCAATCTTGGTTGACATTTTAAACTTAGTAACATTCTCCAAGGCTGTAAAATTACATTTCTCAGAGCAAGAAATACCTCTTAGCAACTGTCCTGCTTTGGGCTTTTGTGCTATATCCCTGTATCTCAACAGAGCAATTGTGATGTTCATCAAGCTTAAATGGAAGCCAAGACATTGATGACTTGGCCCGTCTAACCTAGCACCTGAAGGCAGAGGGTTTTTCCGGAAAAATATTAAAAGGTACTCAAAAAACATTTTCAAGAACTCCTACACTGATAGGGAATACCCAATCAGTATCAGGGAGACAGCTGCAGAAAATTACTTGCATCAGGTCTTCAGGACTTTCACAGTTTTCCAGCAATCCATTTTTTTTAACTCTCTCTGTTATACATGCATCACCATCCCAAACCCAACCTGACCCAAGCAAAGAGTCAGAAACAACGCGTTCTGTACTCAGAGTACTAAAAGATAGCTTTTGCTTTCGTCCACTGAGAAGTTTGTGCTACCTAGGTTGGGTGTTTTTGTTTGTTTTTTTTTTTCTAGTAGAGATTATAGTTAAGGGCTCTAGATTAGTAACCCCTCTTGCATGCTGAACTATTCTGCAAGAAAATTGACATATCCTTGCTTTTTTAAGCTGGCAGTACTGAACCCTCCCAGCCTATGCTAGTCACAAGGGCTGGTGGAGGTGAAGAGGCAGCTGGAAGAGCGGTGTGACAGCTCCAGAAGTACAATACTGCTACTGAGTGTCAACGTTTCTATCACATCATTAACTTGGGTATAGCGATCATCAGCAATATCTTCCATTTGTAATAATCCATCTGGGCTGTAAAATTATCCATAATGTGGTTAAATTAGCACCACATTTAGAAACCAACTTCCTGGGTTTAGTACATTATATTTCAACATTAATACTGTCCTCCGACTTCGTGGAGATTCTGTATTCAACAGATCTTGTTGGTACCAGGAATGATTAAAGTGCTACAGATATTAGTTAGCACTCCCAATAAGTTCACTGGTGTATTAAAAAGTCACAGCTTAAGCCCAAGTGGACTTACACATCCTGTAGCTAGACAGGAGATGATGTCAAGGAAAAGTTATTCTATTTTACTAGTTTAATATACTTTGTTCTTGCTCTCTGTTAATCAGAAATCTACTTAGAGGGAGAATATCTCCAAAAATAAAATAGGGAGTATGATTAATTCATCTTCCTATTCTTTTAAACATGATTTCATGGGAAAACCTCAAAAATTCATCACAAAGGTTTGTTCAGTCGTTTGTTGTTTGTTGTATTACAAGGAGACTGGCATGAACAAAGTCGCAAATGCAAACTAATCTCTTATGAAGTCTTAGCTACAAAAATAAGCTTCCCTTTCTCCTCTTTCTCTGCCCTTTTTTCAAGCTTTGTTCTTCCTCTTCTTTCCTCAGAAAGGGAAAGAAACCAGAAGAAAATCAGATGCAGTAGCAAGAGTAAAAACCTATGTACTTTGTACCCAGAGCAAGCTCCCCTTGCAGTTAGGCCCTCACTGCTTTTCATAAGGAAATGTAATTCTCTCCTCCAGGCATCAAAATCTTACCCCATAAGTCCTAGGCTTCACTGCAGCTTTACTATTTTTTTTTCCCCAATAATAGAGCATATTTTTTATATCACATGTATTGTTTATGTCTGTAGAACAGCCTCTTTATATTTTGTTTTTCTGATGCTGTGGATGTACATCAAACATCATAATGAAAGAAGCCATCCATGAGGTGCACTGCACCATAGATAGATTATGTAAATATTTTTAACAATCTACCAAGCAAATAACCGATTTAAGAGAAATATAATTATCTTTAAATCCTATGTTTTGTAAATGTTTGCTTTTAATCCTTTATGTAACCTTATTAAAAATTTCAAGATGGATACATTCTCCCACTGAATCTGACAAACATCTGGTTTACAATAGAGTCATGTGATGAAATTCCATCCAGAATCACATTTGCTCTCCAGTATGTTTTCTCCCACTATCATTCATAACACAGAACTTCTGTGTTTTGTCTGGGATATAAGACAGTACAACGATATGTTTTTATTAGGAATAATGCACAGTTGTCTCCCTCATAGAATTTAAATCTTCTATCTATGTGTAGGTATAGTCAAATATATTGATAGCCTCCCTTGTGGGTTCTGCTGACACTTGGGTTTAATTGTGGTGAACTTTGAATTCCTATCTTAAGGTCAGTTATTAACTATTGATGGATTCTCCTTTTCTCCATTTAATGCTAAAGTATTCATACTAACCAAGATAGATGGGAACACTGAAGAAATTTTTCAACACCATGGCTGAGCAAGGTACCCTTACTCTCTTCCTCTGTGGCAAACGGAGAGCCCTTTGCTAAAGGTGGTGATCACTCATGTTCAGCTTGAAAAGAAAAACACAACACAACGCTGTTCTGCTGACCCCTCGCCACTTTTTGTTCTCCCAGCACTGTCTTCCTAGAAATAAAAGGTCCTATATGCTGCTGTTAGGAGAAACGAAAATAAAATTTCCTCAGGCACAACCTTGGATACCAACCTTGAAACCAAATGGGGTCAGAATGCAAAGGAGCAACCACGGCACCGCGCACCACCCAGCCGGGCTGACAAACAACTCTGCTCCTTTGGGCTTCCCAGAAGGAAAAAGAGTGCCCCTCAGAGATTTATAAACACATACATAATAAATGGGAGGCTGAAGTTTAAACTGTTATGAAGCATTCTCTACTCCGCTTCCGAAGTCCTCTGTGATTTAAAGAGCTGACATTTACTGTGTGCAGGCCTATTATTCAGAATGACTGTTTGTGTATAGACAATATTTTAAACTGGCTTGCTATAGATGAAAAATTCTTATTAAGTCAGAAAAACAGTTTAAGTAGGTAACACTCTCCCAGTTTAGACTGCTATAAGTCTTGCTGACCCCGCTGCAGGGAAGGCACAGAGGTAGCTGAACCTGTCAACACCGTCTGCCTCTTAGGTGTGTGGGGATGGTGGGCCCAGCCCCATGGGTGCTCCAACAACACCCACGTCACTGCCACGGGGAGCTTCTGTGCTATTGTTACACACTTAAACCTTCCTCTATCACATAAGCTTTGATAAGTGCTGGAGTTATGAAATATCAGCGTCCCCTGGAGCCAGTGACACAACTCACTCTGATGTCCTCTGTGGTCCTTAGAAGTGTTCAGACAACCAACACTTGGCACCAGCCAGGCAAGAAAAGTCTGGAGATACCAACCTGGTCACATCCTTTCTCTCACCGTGTTGGAAGGTTTCCCACACTTAGCCTGCTCCAAGCTGTTGCCTTGTGCCACAATCCAGATGGCAATAAGGCAGGACATATTTCTGAGGTGTCCTCCTTGCACTGAGCCTACTGCTGCAAGGACCAGAAATCTCCAACAAACCACTAGGCATTTCTCTAACAAGACAAAATGACTAACCAGAACTAAAGCATGCACACAGAATTTTGATTTTATGTTGTAATAATTCAAAATGCTCCTAGCAGACTTCATACCTTTTCTTTGTACAACACACTAGTGGATCTCAATGTACCTTTCAAAGCACATTCAGGAAGTTGTGCTATTCTTCAGTCAGGCCATCACTTGCACCACCCAAAACTGAAAGCACAACCTTTTTTGTATGGACATTTTGCAGGTATTTTTAGAACAGAGAAATTCACACATGGCTGGGGAACAACAAAAACAGTGGTATCTGTCCATACCACTATTGACAAGACTGGCTACAACTCTCCAGCGTGGAGATTACTCTGCACAACAGAGCCCATTGCACATTATTTTATTGTCTTTATATTTGATAACAACGTCCGATTATGAGAGTATTTCATATGTAATACACAGATCTGGCTAAGTAGAACTGGGCTCAGATCTTTCAGGCTGGAATACATTGATCTGGTAGAGAAAATCATCCTTCTTTAAGGGTTTGCACTAAAATATACACTTTGTTCTTTATGCTTTCCTTAAGAGTATAGATTTAGATAGACAGTTATAAACAGGGGACTTTTACCTCAAACTTTACCTTGAGACTTTTATGAGAAGATTTTCAGAAGCAGCAGGCACTGCACTGACATCAACTGAAAGAAATAGTTACCAGTCATCTGAAAAATCAGTGCACAAGGTCACAAAATGGACACAGTGAACAAGGACCCAAATTCCAGAAGTAGAAAAATTCATCACTGAACTATCATTTGGCAGCAAGTGTGATATAAGTATAGAATGAGCAGACTAAGGTACTCGTGTTCACCTCCACCACCTATACTGCTCAATCATCAATCCCATTCCTTGCATGTTTTGGTCAAACTTATCCACTGCTCCCTTAGCCAAATTCTTGGCAAAGACTATGTATTTTCGTGGATCAGGGACCTTTCCCAACAGGCAGTCTCCATGCAACCATCCTAGTTTTGAAGGCAAAAGTGTATAATAATATGCAAGTGAGCAGCAATGTGCTGAAGAGCCTTACTGCCACAGAATGGTCCCTGACATATTTAACTTCTTAATACAAAGGTATACACAGATATTTATTTTGCTGAAGAGGTTGGTATGCCTTGGACACAACAGGAAGACCTATGGGAAAAGCAACAATTATAATAAATGGATTTCTGGAAACCAGTTTAATCTTTTTTTTTCCCTGAATTTCTTGTGCCGCAGAACAAAAGTCCAAGTGTAAACCCCAAGCTACCATTTTAAAAAGCAACCACAGAAAAATTCTTAACAATTAAAGCAGAGAAAAAATGACAGCCAAACTGTGATTCCTAATATACTTAATCTGTGAAAGGGTTGAAATGGCTAATCAGCAGCAGCTGATCAAGAAGCAATTCAATCTTAGCTAAGGCCTGTAAAAAATCAGCAGGAAAAAAAAGTAAAGAAAAGCAGACTAATGTAACAAGATTTATCCTTTTATACAAGTATTTCAAAATGGAAATAGAAAAGTATTTGCTTTCTCCCCTTTATAATTTATAGACTTTGATATACACCATTTTTATATGCGGTTTATGAAATATTAGTATTTCAAAACAGATTTAGTAGGTTTTAGCAGTTTCTACTGAATAGATAATTTATGAGAACTTTGACTTCATTAGTTGTATTAAAAGTGTGGAATATAATACTATTTGTGCACCAAGAGACAGTGGATTACCCAAGTGTTGGCAGCCATTCCTATAAAACACATAGCTCTTAATCATCTGTTTCAGGCATTTTTCCTATTTGCAAAGTCTGCATCTGACTTTATTATTAATTTTTTTTTATCCTAGTTAAGCCAGTTTTATTTAAAACATAATACTGCACGTGCAATTTGGACTTTCTTACTGATCTCTTTGAAGGAAAATTTTTTTGGAAAAGAAAGAAGAATGCACATGGAGCATGGTCCTTCAAGCAAACATCCTCTGTAAAAACTAGATTAAAAAGACCTCAAACTAATATTCTCCTAGCTTTTTTCTAGGATTGAGGGGGCATTTAAGAGTCCAATGAAACCAATAGAAATAGGGCTTGTCAGTCCATGGAAATCAGGATCTCGCCTCAGCTTTTCTTGCAGCAGTGAATAGCAAAGCTCCTAATGACTTCATCAGGACTTGGATTTAGTCCTGGCAGGAAACACAGCCATAAACCATAAATTCAGTAGATGAAATTCCAAGTGAGTACATTTGGTTGAAGGAGGTGAGGACTGGAAATGTGCAGAAAGAAAAAAAGTCCAAACCCAACTGTCTACAGCTGTTAAAAAATGAGCTGGTGTCATGTTGGTAACCCTTTAAAATAATGGTCTAATCATTATTAATTCCTTCGATATTTAATGTAATAACATTAATCATGATGAACTCATTTGGTATTAATGTGAATGTCAGACGTACCTCTCCCCATACATGCAACATCATTTTGGGATCAGCTCTTCGCTATATAATTCCTTTTGTATCCTTCAGAAAGTGCTGAGGATGGTTGTTTTGTGACTTTTTCACAGCTGAGCACAAGCACTACCTACATATAACCATGATTTGTGTTTCCACATGCATTTGAGAGCATCTCCAAGTGCCTGGTCTTCTGGGGTGAGAAATTCCTGCACCTAGGGGTGGGAGGCAGATTGTAGAAGAGAAGCCATTGGTGTAGGCTGCATGAAACCCTGACTGTTTTTGCTCTTTGTTGTAATTTTCTGCATGCTACAAGTGGTGAAGATAGTTTTGACCTGGACCCTCTGTAGATGTGAGCTGACATCTTAATAATGAAGCTGACTGACAGTAAATGAGGATCTGGACCACTAACAAGTTTGCTTGGTCAAGAGAGACCACCTCCACTGCAACTTGGTGGTTTGTAATAATCAGATAAAGAAAGTCTGAAGGCATCATCCAGATGATGCTTCCAGAGAAGGTACTTTATAGGCTGCCTGCTGGCACTGCCCAAGATCTACAAAACCCATTAGATTCCTAATTACTTTTCCGGCAGACATAGAAGAAGATAATGATCTCAAATAACAGGGTATGGAAGAGATGGCTATCCTATGGAAGCTAACTGTGGCAAAATAGGTTGCACCCAAAATGTCCATGCTGCAGAAAATGTCATCAAAACTTCATTATTTCCAATTAACATGTATTTTCAATTGTACTGAAATTTTTAGTGGTTTATGCGAGCGTAACTCACACAAAACACCTCATTACAGCCTTCCCAACCACTCGCAATAAATATGTCTATTTCTGAATAGCTTGGCATGCCGTTAGTTAAAATTCTTTTTTTTTTTTTCCTTAAAGTACAATATCCATTTAGCTTCTGTTCCCTGAACTTTATTCATTCATTATTAACACTGAAAGCCAAAGTGCATGAGAGAAGTTCAGTCCTATCGGCATTTTGGATGAAAGTGATGTCTCGGTGTATTAGCTGTACACAGCACTATCATACATAAAATGCTGCCCAGTCCCTCAACAAAGCAGCCGTATCCCAGTGCCTAATAGGATCACTTACTTCAAATGTGACACCACCTTCTTTGAAATATTTGTTTAGATTTCATAAACATATGAAGGTTCTCAAACTCAAACAAAACCTCCAGCCTCCAGCCCAGGCTCTGATTCTAAAGAGCTTTCCGTTCAATAAATCAGAGCCTGAATCCAGGATTTTTTTTCCTCTGGCTTGGCTTTTTTTATTTTTGGGATAAAAATAAATGTCATCTGGTTTTGACTGCAGATAATGAATCATATTAAGAATTTTAAAAGCACTATTCTCTTTTTTGAGACCTAATTTCAGACCTATTAACACTTTAATATGAAACAGAAGCCCATCATTTCATTAGAAAAAGAATAAGGCCCCTCTTGTACCATATGTTTCTTCCTTTATAAAAAATCCTTTTGAAATCCTAGATTGGGCAGCATCAGAGCAGCATGTAGATCTGGCACAAAGACAACACATAGGTGAGCAGACCTTGCATCAGGGAGATTAACTATTTCAAGCAAAATTACAGGTTTCTGATAAACCCTCCTTCTCGTTCCTTACAATAATAAATGATCCAACTTAAAAAAACCCAAGCAATTGCAACACAAAAAAAAATCCTGGTGGGGGCGACCCAAAACATGTGAAATGCTGGCATGTCACCTCCACAAACTTGCCCATGATTATACCAAGGGCAAACAGCTGCTTCTTACAAGTGCTTTTTGGCATGTTAGATATTTATTAAATAAGGGAAAAGAAAATTATACCTGTCCCTTTTCAATATTTACATTTAAAAAATGAAAATGTCTTAAAAACACACAGAACATGAATGCAAGAGCTGGTGTGATAGCAGAGAACCTTATTGCACATAATTAACAGACACATAATGTCTGGTTACTAGTAATTTCCTTCTAGCTGAGTAAGGAAATAATTTAATCATGTTGATCAAATGAATCCCATGAGCCCAGCACAACATTATGCTTTTTTTTCCCCCTCTCTAAATCTGCATTAACTGATAAGAGCCTACTTGGTGAAATCACGGAACCCAACCTTGTTTAGGTATCCTTAATAATACCTAAAATATTGGCATGACCTCAGTAATTGGGTTAATCAAGTAAAACCTTTTCTAATTCCTGGTGCTGACCTCAAAGGAAAAACAGGAGGGAGAAGGAAGAAAGAAATAACTTAGTGTGCTCTTTATTTAAGATAGAAGCAAAATATTTTTTAAAACTGTGTATTATGTGTTGCTCTGTTACAATGAGGAAGGTATTTCTATAAAGACACGCAAAAAACCCAACAACCAAGCCCCTTAAATATTTAAGTCTTAAGCAGCTAAGTGTAAATTATTATTATTTGCTTCCCCTCACTCCCAAAATATCTCCAAGTACAACTCAGAAATAGGCAGATAGAATTCTTTTTTTTTTTTCCCCTCTAAACTATCATTTTATTTGATAATACATCATTTGCTTTGTCATTCCAGGGTTTCATAGTAAAATCTTTTGTGGGATTCTGCTATTGTTCTCTTTGAACTACTTAGAAAAAGCACTGAACTACCTTCTGTGCTATCTCAGGTAGTTTCCTGTAATGAGGTGATATAATTTAACACTTACCATAATACATTTTATCCATCTATTGTTTGCTAAATAATTCCTGCAATAACACTTTTATTCTTTCCATAATTCTTTAGGGTAATGCTGGAGGAATAATATTTTTACTGCGGTGATTGATGTCGGATTCTCCAGCATGAATAGACCCCACGAACACAGGTTATTGATAAGCATAAAAAAAAAAAAAAAGGCGCCGCATGAAAAGAATATCAGGGATCAAAGGGTTAATACCATTTTATGAGGTTGTAAAAATCTACCTCAAGAATCTTGTGTTAGCAATATTCTTTGTGTAAGATGTATGTTATTAAAACAAGTAGCAGCATCTGAATTAAAGTGACAGTATGATGGATGACTAGTGAAGTGGAATCAGAGTCGTTTGCAGCATTTTGGGCTAGATGTGGGAATTCTGCCTCAGAGGTAGGACGCTTGGCAGACGCATTGATTCCGGGCTGACGCATGTTCATAAATATGCCCCTAGAGAGGTGTGGCCTAGCAGAATTTACAAAATTATGTTCATGAATTATTTAACATTTATTTATGGATGCTATATTTAAACAGCATTTGCAAAGGCGAATGGACCATAGCGTACGTAGTGAGCTTTAGATAATGCAAATGCTGCACAAGACGGAGACAGTTTGCATCCTTCACGGGGAGGCTAAGTCTGGCAGAACTAGGTAAGTGATATGTCAGTGCTGCGGCTTTATACACCACAGTCTGCTGCACCCCAGAGAGACTGACAATTCCAGGAAATACCTGACAAGCTGGCAGTTACGACCTCTGCAAAAGAGATCTCTTCAGAGAGATCAGTGCTGGTGGAGACTTCTCCTTTAAGAAGCAGACTCTAAACTTGCTTCTGCAACTGCCCTGCCTGAGAGCCTGCTCACAGATCAGGCAGTGAACAAGCTGTCCTTGGTGCTCTAAGGCCCCAGTGATCTTGGTACCAGACTGCTTGATATTATTTCTGCAAAACTGGAGGTGTAAACTCAAGCACTTGTAAGCTTCAAATGCAAAAAGTTAGGCTGCACAGGAAAATCCCAGCCTCTTCCCCCGTGCACCTATGCCTCCCCTTATACAACCACTTACTATGTGGTCAAGTTCTCTCTCTCAGTTAATGCCACAGATTTTTCTCTGCTCAACACATTTGGAAAGCACAAGACGAATCTGTACTGCACACAGCAAAACAAAGCTACTGCAAAAATTGAAGATGAAATGTCATGAAATAAAACAGGATCTCAAGGTAAAGCTGTATCTCACCCTGAAAGGGAATACCCTTGAAGGAAGGGAAATCTTTCCTTTAGCACTGCACTGCTAGTTTGCAGTTTACCCTCTATTTAAACACTATTATACTCTTCCATTTCGTCACTTCTTGGAGTTCAAAAAACATGATTATACATTTACTTTTCACTGTAGAGTATATGAACAATATCGTCATGTGGAAAAGTGTTTTGTTTTCTTTCTTTCTAATCCTACTTAGTTGGTTTACAATGCTAGGTTCCTACAGAGAGCAAGGAGAGGTGTCCATGCTGCCCTGACAGAGCTTTGAAATGGAGATGTACCAGGCTACATCCATCCCTCTAAGAGGGCTGATAATTGGATTATTTACTTGGAAAACTTACTTCACTGGCATTTTCCTGAAACAAATGCCATAGAAATAGTTTTTTACTATTTAAATTCAAACATAAGGCCTTATGACAGGCATCCTGTCAATGGAATGCTCTGAAGAGGGATCATCTTTATCCAGACATTCAATAAAACTTCTTGGAGCCTGCAATTCCTTGACCTCCTGAGTCTGTAAAGTCCATACCTTCAGGATATGCTCCCCATTATCAAACAACCTTATTTGCTGTAGTTTAGTCACACTACTTTTTCTTTTCTGTCAAGGGGACATAGAGGAAAAATTATTCCCTTTATCTGTGCAACCTCCCTTACAGATTTGATCTGTATGATTGCATGAAATCATGCCCCCTCAGCTTTTTTTACTCTACACAACTCTAACATGTTCAGTCTGTCTTCAAATGCCACATTTGCCAACCTCCAAGAAGTCTCTTTGGTCCCTTTGCAACGTCTCCCACTTGGGCTCATTTTTCTCCTTATCTCACCCAAAAGCAAGCACACCATTACAGAAAAAGTCTCACCAGTGTTTCTCAAAGGAGATGATGACTGCCCCTCATCGTCTCAATGTGCACACCACCTTCCCTGCCCATGGTTGCTTTTCCCCTAAAAGCAGGTTTGTTTTCACCTACCGTTCTGCTAAAGTCCTCCCTGATTCCTTCTCCTAAAATAGGTGGTTTCTTGTGTTGTGTTTTTCAGAGTATTCATTTCCACCAGTGCTGAAGCTGGCATTTGGTCCTACCAAATGGACACTTCTGCTTCAGGATGTTGCTCCTATTTACCAAGACAGTTTTGAAATCTCATCCCATCCAATAACTGGCCCGCAGACTCTCCCTACTTGGTGTCACCTGCAAATTTAATAAGTTTACTATCCATTTCATTATCCAAATCATTACTGAAAATGTGGAAAGGGTCTTAGAACTTATTCAGTGCATCCTCCCAGGTTCACAAAGGAAGCTCTTCTGTCTGAAGTGGTTATTTTTCTTACTCACTCTGTGCCCACATGAAAGTCGTTTCCCTAAACTTGCTTATGGGAGTAGTTTACAATAATGTTGCTTTAAATCTGTCTCTTAAAATTCAGGATGAAGGTTGAACAAAATTTTGATTGGCTGAGCTAATGGGCATCCAGCCCATTTTTTCTCAGAAGAAATGAGAATCAGAGAAAACAAAAAGAAAACCTGCATCATATTCAGCACAATTATACCTTCTAGCCTTTGTCTCACATCCAGTCTAGATGGATGGGAAACATGTGCTTCAGATCTATAGTTCCAAGTTAAGGCAGAGATAAACTGCCCTTTGGAACTATGAAACTTAGGGTTTCTTTGTGGAAAGAGATTCCTTTCATCCTCATCAACACTAGCCTCACCTTTTGCTCATCCCCCGCAGAAGCAAAGAAAAGAAACACAGATCACAGCCACCTTTCAGGTGTCCTTCTCAAACATCAAGTCCCCTCCAAAGACACAGTTACAACACCATCACATGCTGCCTCCACGGATTTAGGTCTCAAAGGAACAGCAAAAAGACCACCATGAGAAATCTACCACACATCCTCTGCCTGCCTGTAAGCAGTTGCTTTCCTGCATGAGGACGTGGCCTCACCTGTTTTCGTCTCCAAACAGGAATAACTCTCCATCCAAAAACTTTGCAAACTTGATATGAATCGGGAAAAACTTCTCCTCTTAAAGAAACATATCAGACAACATTCTTTCCTCTACTGCACAAGAAATATGTGTTCCTATTGAGGATTACACCACTATTTTCTCCAGTTACCTTACTTTGGGAGTTTATTTATCAAATGTGAACAACATTCCCATTAGAGACTTAGAAACTACAATATTTTTTTTGCTCTGTCCATTAAGGTTTTATTTTAATACTGTATAACTTCACAGATGCCAAAGGTGGTGCTAAAACAAACAATCCCCCCCAAACCATGAAACAAACCCTCTTCTGCATTTAACTGTCATGTGTCAACACAAAGGACTCATCAGCCGTAATCTTGCTACTTGTGCTAATGGTGTATCATCAAATGGCACTGCTGGTAGCAAGCATGAACCTAAAATTTGGGTTTGGGCTTTAGGTTTTCAAATTTGGGTTACAGTGTATTAATTTATGACTTAATTATTTTAAACATGACAAACTGCTGGCTCTGCTCTCCACATCAGTTTCTTTAATTAAGTACAATGTTCTCTGATGATTCTGTTCTAGCAGACAGCTCCAAATCTCAACTTTCCCAAAGTTTAGGGTTGTCTCAATGTGGCCAACCCAAGCTTGGAACACTATCCAGAAGTTATTAGAGGCAATCTATTTTGATTTTCCAGCATATTTTTCCTCTGCTGCATCCCCTTTTCATCTGGAAGAAACTCCTGTCTCTTTTCTAATTGATGAGGTGAACTGATACGAGTGAGCTTATGATTTCTGCTCTTTGCTTGAGTGGCAGAGAAGTAAATGGAAAAATTGTCTCAAAAGTTTAAATGAAGGATTTGGCTTTTGCAATAGTGGAATTACTAGCGCTCAGTGAATTTCTCTTATATGTTGCTTGCCAAAGAAATAAACCATGAATGATTAGGGTAGCAGGATTTTTGTTATCAGATAAATCATCACTTACTCAGGTTCTCTGACTTTCCTTCCTTTGTAGGCTTTGGATTTTTTTTCTTTCCATTTTTAGTTTACTGACAACAAGAAATGTCTCTGAGTTGGAAAACCCTGACCTGACTTGAAAGCAGCTCTTCAAATACTTCTCTCTCTCTTCAAAACCTCGGACTTTCTGCAAGGATTGGAGTGCTTCCTTCAGTTTTCAAGTACTTAACCCAATAAATGTGGGTTCTTTCACAGACTAGAAACACTTCTAAAGGAGTTCAGAAAAATTATCTTCCTTTTTAAACACTGCACACTTTAGGAATAAATATAAAACCATGAAACTTTGACTTTTAATTCTTTTTACAGGTTGTTGGTATTTTCCTGTTCAATGTTTAGACTTTGAAAAGGAGGTCGATAATTTCCAGCAAAATAAGTGCAGCAGAATAAGAGTAGTAATCTGCTCAGTTTAATTACTGCAAGAAAATAAAATGGAAAAAAAAAAGGAAATCCTTTTACATCCCGATGATGGGTGGAATTGTGACAATTTAAACGGTAAAGTACTAGGATCTCAAGAATACCAAAATATTAACAATTAATATAAGCCCTCACATCTCAACCCAAAAGGTATTGAAGTGTTTTGTAAACTGTCAGACTTTTGTATTTCCTGTGAAACTCTCTTGCTCCTTTACAGACAGCAGAGTTAAATCATTTTACATGTCCCTGGTGCAGCTTTTCCCCTGCATAACTTTTGCACTTTCGTGGTGTGAGTCTGGGCTTTTGAAAGTGAAGACACAGAGTCAAATTACTTCCTTTATTGGAAGCTGAGGGAAAATGTAATGTCTTTTGTAAAGCAGACTGGGCTTTAGCTTTAGGACACCCTGATTCAATGCTCAAATTCAGTATTGACAAGAAGTGTTGCTGAGGACACTGAAGACTGTAGGCACACACATGCACCAAAACATTCTCAGTCCTTTTTCACATGAAATTTGCAATAAAATATTTCGTGCCAGCTTAATTTGTATCACAGAGGAGCTCAATAAACACAAAAGAAATTGGGTCACAAAGAAACTGGGTTACAAAGATAACTGAAGCCTCTGGAGGGGGGGAGGTAAACAGGAAGATGAGAGAAAGGGATTCTATCCTGTAATTCTACTTCCTCCCACCCCCAAAAGACTGGGCTGCTACATATTGGGAGCCAGAACGTGCATTAGAGCTACAAAACAAGGCTCGTTATAAGTGACACAGAAGAAGTACAGGTAATAGAAACATCCTGGTTAAATTCCAGAGGTTTTGAACCAGGTGCTATGAAAGAAATCCCAGCCCCAGTGCAGCCAGAAACGAAACACCTTTAAACATTATAAAAACCATGAACTCACACAATATTTGTTATTTTTTCATTTTTTCCATCTTTCTGAGTCCTTCATTTATCACTGTATTTATTCTATTGGATTTATTGTCTTCTGACCCTTTGCTTTACTTGGAGTCACAGCTTCTCCTAAACAGAATCCAAACTCAATAATGGTCAAGACTGAGGTGAACTTTTGAACTCACAAGGGTCGAACAGGTTCAAAATTAAACAGGAACAAGAAAACAGTTCGAGTTATTATCTCCCTACATTCACCACTTCTGATTTTATTCTCAAGGCGATTATATGTGCAGATTTAACCATGTGCAAAAACATTTACCAGGATGGGATTGGAGCCATGATCTGTAAACATATATGTAATTGCCACTGACATCAAGTTTGCACTGAAAGGCCTTTCAACAAGTTTGATGAAAAAAAACCCACCCTAACAAAAAACCACCGAACTTCACTATTTGGGCCTTTGGCAAAAAAACCCAGGCTGCTACTGTAGAGTCACAAAATACTTCCTGTAGTAAAACCAGTACAGCTCCAGCTGAGAGAGAGGTGAATCTGACACTATGGCATGTTTTTGGATTTCATCACTGTTCATGAACATTTTGGATATCATTAAAAGAAAATTATGCTTCTAGTCTTCTTACTATGGAGAAAAGAAGGCAAACAGAGTGCCAGCATTTTCTGAAACCATTAAGTTCTGAAGCTGGGCTCTTGGCCTGTAGGAGCTGGTCACCTCCTCTCACAGGGGTTTTGTCTGAGAAAAGAGAGGTCACTGGTGCTGGAGCAGGGAAAAAACCAGCATGGGGAAGAAAGACACTTTTAAGGAGTGCAAAAGGAAAATTTGCAAGTGGGCTTTATTCTGCCTCCTATGTCCTCATCACCCCAGCACTGCAGACACTGCACGATCTATTTGGGGACAGAAAGCTGTCCCATATTTCCAACTGAAATGTCCTATTCTAAATCAGGTATATATTAAGGAAGACTGTTTGCTTTAGCTTTATTTGTCTGTCTCACAGTCAACATTCAGGCGAGGTTATGCTGCTCCTGCACATTCAGGGAGAGGCAAACTCACAGTGCTCCTCGCTCCTTCCAGCCCCATGACATGATGCAGGCAGGTGTGTAAGGACTATAGAGGCCACAAAACAGCCTAGAGAAGAAACTGCAGGTGGAGCAATTCCTCACAACACAACAAAGGGCCTTCCCAAAACACATTCCTCCAAAATCTCAACAGACAAATCCTACTGGCAGCGTTGGCAAGAAGAGTTTCCAGAGGATGCGAGAGATGGAAATAGACAAGTTTTGCTAGTAGGGAAGAAGGGTTTGTAAAGCCCCTGTGCAGAGAATCAGGCCTCTGTTGGTGGATTACTGCACCTGAGAGCATCTGAGTCATCCCCATGCAAGCTTAACCATACTGACAGCATGATGGAGGAAGTCAGCTGTGGACACAGAGCAAGGAGGACTCTTAGAGAAAAGAACAGAAGTGCAGTGTTTGCAAAGCCTTTCTCTGCTCCAAGGACAGAGATGTTGGTCTGAACTTCTGACGCACAACTTCTGCTGAGAATTTTAGGTGCCCCATTGGTTATTAATGCTGACTCAAGTCCAGTTAAAATTAATATCGCTCCCCCTGCTTGTGAACATCCTAACCTGCACTGCACACAGAAGCCAAACTCTACTGATTTCCTGGAAAAGGCAGAACTTTCCCTCTTTGGGATGAGATATCCTCAAAAAAACTGATAACATTTCACATTATGGATATCAGAAATACCCTTCTATTACCCACCAAGTCCTCAGATCTTTGTCAATCTTGATTTAGCACTTCTCTCATGCCTCTGACATTTACAGTGATGAATCTAGCCCCCCTTCTCTGGAATCCTCATAATGAACATCAACTTTTAAGCTCAATTTGTTGGCTGACACTGACAATAATATTACTCCAAATCTTTTTCTCTCACTTCATCAGTTATAATGTACATATGCATATACTAGTTTTGCTTAGAAACATTAAAAGTAGTTTCAGTTATCCTGCCAGATTAGACACAGAGGCATTATCAGAAAGGCTGGTAGGATGAGTTCAGCAGAGGCAAAAAAAAGCAGAATGGCTGTTACAGGCAAACAGGGGCTCTGAAACTGTACATCTGAAGCCTCCCGTGTCCTTTCTCGAAGTGCAAACTTTGCTGTCATCTATAAATCAAGCAGTTTATGAGGCTGCAATATTTACACTCTAATTAAAAAATCATAAAGCCAGACCCCTTCAGTTTGTAAAAAGAAGAACTCAGGATCTGCTATTGAAACGTGGTGTTAATCAGTAACTCCTAATGATCTGCTCCACAGCCTTAGAGGTTACATGCTTATTCAGCTACACATAACAAACAAGATAATGAGAGAAAGTGGGAGAAGTGAAGGGAATACGTTACAGCAAATGCAGGGCTTTGCTACCACCAGGACCTATTCCCAACCCCTCCAATCCTCATGTCACATTTTATTTTCCCATTTCCAAAAGGCAACAGATTTATAAAGTAAAGCTTTGATAACACATTACACCCAGAGTGATCCCAAGATGTTTTCCGTGTGTGTAACCCCTGAAGAAGCCAAATATAGCCTCAGAGAAACACCTGCTTTTACCTTTATATGGTCAGAACTCCAGTCCCCTCCACATTAATGAAAAATGAGCCCTAAGAGTCAGTGTTTCCATGTGAGTTTCACTGAATTCATTAGGGAAACAGCTGATTTCTGAATCTGCCATTTTCTGCTTATGCAGTCAGAAAAGAGCTCTCTGGCAAAGGCTGGAGAAATCCAAGCACTGTGCAATGTTGGAAGTAAAAATTACAAAACAATGTCAGCTGCAATTAGTGCTCCTAATACTACACTTAAAACAGCATTTGGCATTCAGAGCTCCTCATGACAAAATTCAGACTTCACGCAAAACCAGTCCCTCTCCCTGCCACCTACAAAGCTGCACATTGAGTCCCACAGAGCTTCACTTTTCCAAAACCAACCACCAGGAGATACCAGCTGTGACAGGAAAGCTGTGAACACAAGCTTTTTTGGGGCACTTTCACAATGTGGCCAGTCCACACCCAGACTTTGCCCAAACTTCACATCTCCCATCCACAGTTTTGTACTTCTCACTAGTTAGGGGTGAAAAAGACAGAAGGCAGAGATTTCACCCCCTGGTACATGCTGGGAAAGAAAGCAACATCTGCAAT